>JAZDUH010000407.1:367500-434384 GCA_036419115.1 Scarus forsteni
GACGCGGCTCTGCCTCACACACTCCATGCCACATAAAGGGGACGCCATGAGTGGTTTCATGGTCCCTGGTGCTGATGAGGTGTTCTGGGGGGTCATCACTCTCTATTCCATCAGACATTCAGGTGTGTCTCACAGCTCTGAGGGAGGCGGCCATTGTTTGCTGACATGCTGAGTTCTCTGTCTCCCTCCCTCACTCCTGCTATTCTTGAGGCAAACAGATGGTGGGCTCTGTGGCTGATTGGAGGTGAGAGCCGTATCGCTCTGTGGAGATTTACTCACATAAACTCGAGCTTGCTGAGTTTTCACTATTCACAGTCCGTGCTTACACAGTCATCAGATAAATGGACTTAGGCACTGTTTAATGGCAAGCAAACTTTATTGTTGTATGTTTACATACGTCTCAATCCATCTCAAGCTGCTGCACATCAAGAGGGTCTCAGTCAATCGCAGTTTCTCTCCTCATCTGTATTCAGCATGTTTGGTAAGCAGCTCATTTTTCTTTCTGCTCTCGTGTTACCCTAACTCTTCATTTGGATGGTGGCCCACCAACCTAAATGTGTCCATGCCAGGGATGATGCCCTGCACAGAAGCAACGTTCACAATAACCATGCAGCCCAACCGCCCCCTGCACTCAAGGAGGATGATGTATAAATGAAAAATAGTGGCTCAATATTTATTTTTTTGTCCAAGATCTCAGATGATGGGGCAGAATTTTTTTTTTTTTTCCTCTGAGAATACCAAAACAGTTGGTGAGAAATGCTTCATGATGAGTTCCACAGTAGCCTTATAAAGAGCAGTGTGACAATGTAAGCTGCAGCCCCCTGCATAAAAACAATCCTATTTTAAGCTTCATTAACCTGTGATTTGTAAAGTTATTTATTCAAAAAAATATCAAGATAATTATCAATATGACCATGCAGCTGAAAAATATCAGTATATAATTTTTTTTCTATATCTCCTGCCCTCATTGACAAAAAATAATTTTCTTAACCTTTTTCTATGAAGAATGAGACTGTTTATGTTCATAATTTCAAATTATGTTGACCTCTTTTGAACATATTTCCTAGAACAATGTACAAAGCTGCATTTATTGACACATACAGTACATCTGCATTGACACATATATATATGGTACAGACGGTCACAGTTAATACATGCTGTTTCCTACATTTTTTATTTTAAATCCTGACCTTGTTGCATTGATTTACCTCCACCCAAGAGTTTATGTTTGGCGTTTGTCCATTCTTTCATTCATCTGTGAGCAGGATAGCTCGAACAGCTCTGAACGAATGTTGATGACATTTTCAGGAAAATTTCTATGGTCAATGCTAAAGGAAGAAATTATTCAACTGTGGTGGAGATTCAGAAATTTTCATGAGATGTGTTAACATTGCAGGACAGGACAGTTTTCCACATTCTTTCTAATAAATCAAAAAGCTCTCCTTGGTTTTTGATGACTGATTAGAGAATGTTGGTCATAGCACAAGGATGAAATTTGATTTTGATAGTTATCCGTCTCCAGTAGAAGAGATTTTAACAGAGTGTAATGAGGCGCTTTTCCACATTTTTGACAAATAACAGAAAAAGTTCTCGATAGATTTTGGTGTAATTTTCAAAGAATATTGGTGATGGCACATGAGTAAGGTGGTGATGCTTTGCTGGTGATCCAAATTTTGATATGTATCCAGAATTTTTTTAAGGATTAGATAACATTGCATGATAGAAAAGCTCTCCACTTTTTTGATTATTAAAGGGCTTAATAGTCAGAGATGCCTTGGTGGAGGTTCACACTCTCGAAGCACCTCTAATTATTGTTTATAGTTATGGAAAGTGTGGGCATACAGATCAGCAATGGACCTTCAAGCTTTTGCTTCTAAGAGAGAAGCATACAGTATGATCGATCGATGGCCTTGTTTCAACAGAAAAACAATTCACTAACAATCAGACCAGGGAATCATCACCCTGAACAGAGAACAAAACCTGTGTCTGTTTGGACTCAGTTCTAGGTCTTTTAAAATCCAGGGTCCTTTCAGTACTGTCGAGTCACATGGCTCTTGTGACAAGTGTTTTTTTATCATACTACTGGTGCCTAAAAAATAAAATGGCTTTGTGGAGAGAAGCAAACTTCAGCAATCTGCATCAGGTCAAACTAAAGAGCCACAGCCTGCCTTTTATTTTACAGCTTGGAAATAAAGTAGCTTCTATTCTTCAGTTTGGCTGCAGCAGCACAGATTTCACCCACATCTGCACCAATTTGACCTGAAAAATGCTCCCAAACTTTGTGACAGTTGGTGTTGGTAATGTAGTGTAATATTGTCATGAAATGTACTGCTAGTATAACCGCCAATGGGGTTTTTTATGCATGTTTTATTATAAATTCTTTATTTATGTACTCCTAGTGATGAGATGTTGAATGATGGTAACTTAGTCATTTTTAACAACATCTGTCTGTTTAGAAGTAGTTGGAAATGAGTTATGAAGTATTATACTAATACAGCAGATGTAACAAATGCCATATTAATTACTGATCTTGCATAATGTTGGGCTTTTACTGATCAAGGAGAGTTCTACTTCTATGTTGAACTATAGGTTAAAGTTTTATTACAATTAATGTTGAGATGGTAGGATAACATTCAACTGGCTGATTTGACAAACTAACAGGTCTTCTGATGTGTTTATGGCTTTCTCGGAGGAAGTGACAAACAGGTAAATGTAGAAACTGTCGTTAAAATTTGTTCAAATTTTGCATGTAGAAAAGTTGGTTCAATAAAAGAATTAAAGAAAAAGAAAAGAAAAGTCTAAAATGGAAATTGGTGGAATTTTTTGGAAAAAATAGAGAGGCAAAAAGGTAAAGAAAATAGAATAGGAAAGGAAGTGGTGAAAAGCAGAAAATTACCAATGGAAAAGTACATATATGTTTCTTTTTTAGTGTAAAAACTAGTGTAAAAAAACATAGATCAGAGTAAACTTTTTTTTACTTAATTTCACAACCCACCATTAATAACACACACCATTACACAAAATATAAAAATAAAAAAGCATTGAAAACAGACAAGTAGTGAAAGTTAGAAAAACAGTTTAAAAAACAGTTGTACTTTACTGATCATCTTTAACCCACTGATGCAGACAAGAGTTCTATGCTAAAAGAGTTACAGGCTGAGAGCTGAGATGCCCTGTCTGTCAGGAGAATAAAGGCACCCACTGAGTTGCATCCCTATAAAGAAAATAAAAGGTTTATAGCTTGACTTGCCACATCATCTTAGAGTATCATGGACTGGATCTAATTTGACCTGGGTTCATGTATGAACCAGACAGTGACTTCAAGCATACTTCAGAGCTGTGCAGAGACTTTTTAACCTAAAAAAAAAGTAATCTGGATCACTGGAATTGATGGACCGGTCTGAATTTGAATATTATTTCACAAATTGGGATATAGTATCAACAAAGATTCAAAGACGTTTAATCTAAAGCCAGTCTGTAAACAGCTATAAAATATCTGAAGCTGAATAAATAAAGAATCTATCCAAGAGTACATACAAACAATGTTAGCAAGAATGCAAGGCCAAAGGAGGTCATACAAATATTACGTTTTTCAGTTATTATGAGTGAAAAAGGACTATTTCCTTGTTTCAGTTTGTTACTTGCCGAATAAATGAAAGTATCATTTTCAACTTTGAACAATAGATTTCTAAAATACGTGTTGTATTTATGTGACAAGCATTTTAATACATTTGTGAAGCACTGTGAAGCAGATTTTTCAAACTTTTGAATGTTAAAGACTTCTTTCCTCAAGACAGTGTGGACTGTCTGTGCTGGAGTATTTCATCTTCTTAATATTTAACATCAGGCCAGTAAGGTCACAAAAAGCCACTGGACCTGAAGTCTGGGCAGAGGGACTTCAGGTGTGCCATGATTCTGGGATTTGAGTTTAATGTGAACTTTGAAATCTGTAAGGATTGTAAGAAAACAGCTCAAACAATTCTCTCTCATTTTTTCTGTATGTGTGAGTTCAAGCTCATTTTTGACAGAAACAAGCATGGTAAAGTTTTGTTCATATTAAGAGAAGTTTAAAAGATACGACAGTTTCTATCTAAACTATCGTGTTTCTGGCTCTTATCTTTCCTTGTAGGGGATGTGTTGGATAGATATTCAGTGTTGAAGCTGGCTCTATGTACATTATTAACTCTGTAGACCTCTATTTGAAGTGCTTATGGCTTCTCTTGATGGTGTTCTTGATGGCGTATTAATAGAGTCACAGTGTTTGTTCACCCCTCTAATGCTGAAGGAGAAGTTGCTAACATCCTGCTGATTTCCCCTCTCAGCTGCCCCTCATGGCGCCTCATTACCATGCAAAGACACAAGAGACCCTGACCCAATGCTACAATGAGACTAGACCCAACATGAAGGTGTTAAACTGCATTGTACGTGCCATCGTGTACCAAGGCCTTTGACAGCACATCTCTGCTCAGAGCATGGTCTCTTGATTATTTTTGAGGAAAACAATGGGGGGTGGGGAATTATCCGTTCTGAAGAGAGGTGTTTGGATTTTGGGATAAACAGTTTTTTTCTGGATGAGAGAAATTTGAAGGTCGGCTCTTTGTCAAGTCAGGCTCTTTGTGGGAAGCCAAAGATTTTTATTTCTTAATGAATAATGCATCAACAATGTCTCTGTTTTCAACCCACATCTCTTTAGATATGCCTTAATATTTTTCACCCTCCCTTTGTTGAAGCTGTAGCAGTGGGTGTGTATTAACAGAGGTCAAAGACATTAATTTAAATGTGTTTCCACAATAATTTAAGCTTTTGATTTTTTCAAAGTGTGTCTGGGGATTGCTAATGCCCTGGTACTGTTAAGAATATTTAAAGTGCATATTTTCCTCTATGCATGCACGCTTTTTATTAATATTTTTGTCATTGACTTAAATCAAAGCTGCAAATACAACTTCTTCTTGTTCAAATACTGAAATTTATTTCTTAAGATTTTTCTGCAATATTGTGTTCCACTATCTGCACTTTTCATCACCTTCTTCTGTTTGTTGTTGTAATGCTATTGTTTCTCATGTCTGAATTTCTAATCCCAAATGTGTGGTTGTCTGTTTGTTTTTCTTGTTCTCCAGAGATGTTGAAGGAGTTGAACCAGCAGCGCAGAGCGAAAGAGTTTACAGACCTGAAAATAATAGTTGAAGGCAAAGAGTTTGAAGTCCACCAAAATGTTCTAGCTTCCTGCAGCTTGTATTTCAAGGACCTGGTGAAAAGGTTTGCCTTCTCCTCCCCTCTCCCACCAGCTCTTGATCCAGTCTGTTCTTTTCATAGGGTCCATTTGTGTCGCTTTTTTCCCTTCCCCCTCTCTCTCTTGCAGGTGTGTGATGACTTTGGTTCCCTGCACAGGGCCAGCAGCCATTCCTTCATCTTCCCACTCAAATGAATGTATCAAAAAGTAAAGTAAAGGCCAAACCTTGTCATTATCTTTCCTGCAGGGTTACATAACCACATTTTGTTTTAATGAGCAGTGAAAATGTTCCATGACTGTGGATATTTTAAAACTCACCAAAGAGCCAAAATTTTAAAATGAAACATTGTACACTTTGGGTGATATTTATTTTCACAACAGCCCATTTATTCCCTCAAAACTATTTTATTTTCCTTTTTTATTGTCTTGAGTTGACACCCCAAAAGTGCTTCTTTATGCTGACACAAACCATCCTTCACCAGTGTTTTTGTTTCATTTGGATCTAATTTTAAGCCCAGTTCCCAACCCTTTTCAATCCATTATCTGTTTTTTAACACATTTTCACACGTAAGTGTAACTGTGTCAGCCTTTTGACTGTCTAAAGTCTAAACGTAAAACAAAACATCCCGCACAAAGCCTTTTGGCGTAGTGCAGGTGTCTTTTCTATGTTCATTCTACAAAATTTTTGTGCTCATATCCAGTGCTCATGTAGTAAAAATAGGAAATGAACATGCACTCTTGTGAGGCCTGAGGGGTACAAATGGGAATTGAAAACCAATTCCAGTGTAGAATTGTTAACAGTTCCCTCGTGGAATTGTTATCGTCAGTGTTTATGCTTCACAATTCTCTGATCATTTCCTTCCTCTTTGTTTGACATTGTTCATGGCCAACTTTGCCCACACAGAAAATTCACAGGAATTAAAAAAGGAATAGTGAAAGAACTGAATCACCAAGCAGTGGTAATAACAGCATTGGTATAAATAAACTTGTATCAATTTCCAGGGGTATGTTTTGCAGAAAATGAGGAGTGGTTGGGCACTCAGCAGGCGTGTTCCTGTCTTGTGGATATAGAAAGCTATTGCTCCTAAACCACCAAAACCTGCATTTAAAAAATGGGCCCTCATTCTTAAGATCAGAAACAAATTCTCACACACATCCAGAGGTTCTTTATATAAAATTAACCTTTTTATCTGTATAAATACTTATTAGTGCCATAATTATATGATATGATATAATATAATTTGGCTCACTGTTGTAGTACAGGCTGTCCAGTGTGTTTTACACACAGATCAGAGAATACAAGCAAGTATTTATTCTGTATGATCCTGTTGATTGATCTTAGGATTTCAATAATTCTGAAAAAGGTTATAAAGGTCTTGTAGCCATTATGCAGAAGTATTCACTACATCTTCTTGATCACTGCAGGTAATTTGGGAATACATAGTTTAAAAAATAACTTAAATCTAAGCAACATATTTCATACATTGTGCTGTTTGTGTTCTGTGCATTAGACTGCATGACCTTGTAAATTAGCTGGATCGGCCTGATTTATGTCAGTAATCAGGCAGACCCATCTTGCCAAGATGTAATGACTGTGAGCAGCTCACAGCGACACAATGGCACAATAAAAAGCAAGAAAGTCAATTATCCCACAAGAGTTCAGACCAGCCTTTGAAATCTTACCACTGGGATACTAAAGCTCCAACTGGCAACCTCTCACTGTAATTAAAGGGAATGAGAGCTGACACAGAAATTTGTGTGATTCGTTCTGTGACCAACATACACTTGTCCATAACCAAGGCACATAATCCATCCATTTTATGCCAGGAATGTGTGTTACGTAGAGATTAAATTGACACCAACATGCCCAAAACTGCTAGGTGCAGGCATGGACGATGTGGAGGAAGAGACCATTGGGTTTTTTGTCAACAAAGAAATCATTCCTCTTGGAGTTCTTTGCAGTCCACTAACAGTTTTTTGACAAACATGGTTCACATTATCTTTTTATTAATTGTTCTTGTGTGCTGGAGAATCATTGCCATTATTCTGTCATGCTCTTGTTCTTTCTCTAAAATATTTCGGATTCAAGACCCAAAGTTGTCTTTAAACCTTGGTTCAGGTTGAGTTGCTGTTTGAGAGTGTTTTCAACAGTGTGACGAGGTACTGAAGTCAGGAAAAGTCTCAACAAGCAGAAAGATAGCCAGTTGCCATAACCAATGTGCCTGAGGGAAGTTTGCCTCTTTGCCCCTCAGTCATGCATCCTCCACAGTGAAGCTTATCAGAGCGCCGAGAGCCGCTTATCAGCTGCTGAACTCACACTGATCCACTTGTTCTTCTTGAATGTGAACGAAGTGCTGAAAAGCAGAGGTAGAAGAGTCACAGAGCCTCGCCTGTACCAGGCTCGTTCCTTTCCATGACAGCACCACTCTGAATAAAAAAGAAGCAGTAAGTCCTCCTTTGACCTTCACAATAGCAAAACAGCTGACTGAGAGACTGAAGTGACTTTAGAGGAAACTGAAGCCCCTATGCTCCTCAACCTGTCCATCAGACTGTCACCTCTGAGCCTCTTATCAACCACAGGGTCACATCACTTACACCTTAAAATGAGCCGCTGAAAACAGCTGGGCCCCAGAGAGGAAACTAAAGGTCACCATGCTCATTTATATACTTCTTCTTGAATAATGTTAGATTTTATTTCTAGTTTGATCCAGGAGTGATAGGCAGAAAGTGCGAATTGTATCATTTTGACATCGACTTTGATCATTTTTTTATGGTCTCATCAAAATATAAACCTTCTCAGTTAACAAATAATAGAGAAGGACTCAACAATGATTAAAACACTGAAATTACTTTTTTTAATTATTACTAAATTATTTTTTCCTGTGCAATATATAATGCATATAATGCAGATATATGATCCCTATGTTGGGATTAATTTATCATGTATATCAAATCTTCAACCTGTCCTTTAACCCACACAATAGCAGGTTGTGTTCAGCTGCCTCTGACACACACAAATGTGCACCAACAAATGAAAAATATATTAGAAGTCCACAGAGAGCTCCAAGGCATTCTGACATTGCTAATCAAGTTAATAGTGAGAGTGGAAAACAGTCCCACAGTGGAATGTTTACAAATCCTTTCAAAAATTCCTCGATCTTCATCCATGTTTAGATCATTACCAAACTGTCTGAACATTTGCCCAAAATCCATTGAGATCTTTATGAGTCATCACTAACAAACTATTGCATAAACATAACCTTGGCAGAGGGAAAATGGCAACAGCATGTCTGTCCCATTAATAGACCTAATATTTAAGCATAGCATTAAGAAAACAGCAAAACAAGGTGCTGTTGATAGCAGAAAAACGCTCTAAAGATTCTCTTTGCAAAGGTGAGTGTCTGCCTTTCATGTGGTGTTGATGTGTCTGACAACATTAGAACACTGGACACACAGACTCTGCATGCTAATCAATCAGTTATCTTTGATAGCTGAGGCTGGTATTAAATATACTGTCCTTGGTTGTAAGTAAAGGTACACCTTTTAATTGGCCACCAATCAATATTAGACATTTTTTGTTTTTTAAAAAACATTGGCTGGTTGATCAAACATATTTATCCAGTGTTGAATCTTGTACTAAAATTCATGCAGGGACCCAACAGGATAGAGCTGACCAGCTAAGCTAAACAAGCTTCACAGCATATTGTGTTTTGTGATGCCTTTGCAGTTAAGTCAGAAAAATTGTGATGGTAAAATGAGTATCTGATGAAGCCAAATACAGTGTCAGAGATTTAGTTTTGGCTAACAATTGAATAAATGATATGAATTGGGGATAAAAAAAAATGGTAATATGAAACAGTACATCTATTACATTATGTAATTGAGATAATAATTATATATGCTGTGATTTGTATTAATACACTTTTTTGCAGTATTTTGTCCATCAATTGAATTAATAGCTATTGTCATTCCATCAATATTTTTGTTTATTCATTAAATTGTCCAATCTCACATTTAGGTGAAGGAGGCACATGAGAAAGTCTTGACATGATAAAATGTCAACCAAAATCTTTAAAACAGCAATCACATTTTAATGTAATCTTAACAATGTTCCAGAGAGTAGATGGTCTTGTGAGAACAAACTTTTTTTGTTGTTGTTAAAGGCTTATAGTAATTTAAAGGATGGGTTGTTATGTGCATGTTTGTGTTTCAGATATACATTACAGCTTTGCTACTCCCTCATCCTCTTCTTAACATCATTCTCACAGTCCCTGCCCATTAGAAGACTTCTTCATGAATAAGTGGAACAGTCTTTCCAAACTTCTCCTTAGTGTGACCCTCTCAACCCCACCCCTCTGCCTCTCCTCTCTCACTCCCTGTCTCACTATTTAAATTCAAGTATACTATCAACGGGTCATTAGTATCTGCGTCTTTCTAAACACATAAAGGATAGCATCACTTCCATGGAAAAAGTGCTCAGACAAAACAAAGAGCCACTTGAGCCAGTTCCCTTGCACTCATTGCGTAGGTTGTTCAAATGCTCTTTCTTTCCCTTTTCCCTCAGACTCTTTTTTCCCTCCATCCACTTTATTCACAAGCAACAACCCCCTCTATTTCCTATCTTTTTTCTGCCCTCCCATAACACTTTGTGTTTCATTTTCACTTTGCAGGAGGATAAAAGGTATCTTTCTTGGATTTTCCAGCCAAAGTCCATCCACAGAAGAAAAGCCATTTTCTTTATTTTATTTTTGGACGTCCTTTTCTCTTCTCTCTTCCTGAATTCTGTTTTAAAAATGTCCACTAATGTCTCAGTTCATACACCGCAGGCAGCAGTGATAAAGGTTTGATTTAGGTGTGATGTGCTTTTTTTCTGGTGGGGGGATTATCACAGTCATGGAACAACCAAACCCCTCTCTCAGAAGGATGGCTGCTGGCCCCCTGTGGAAGAACCGTCTCACCCTGCCTCCCTTTACCTCTGCTTCCTCTTCATCCTCCCCTTTCAGTCTCTCCTCTCTCATCTTCACACTGACCATTTTATCCTCCTGTCTCATCTTGTTTGTTTTGCTGTCTGTGCCTCACTAAATGCTGACTATTTGTCCTGACTTCTAATCCAACAAAATGGTAGCAGCAGATATAGAAACACAAACACACTCTGCGGATGCTTTTTATACTGAGCCGCTGAAATAGAGACATGTTCTGCAGCGTTTTTATTCCATTATTTTACCCTTAAGTGGATTATTGTTTCATGAAGGATATTAAAGAGTAATTCAGCTCTGTAATAACCTTCCAGAGGGGGGGAGGGGTTCTGCATGTGAACTAATCTCTGTTATTTGGTCCTCTGAAAACACATCGTGGCCCAGTTCCATAACAAGACCCCTCACTGCCCCTAGTGTATTCCAGGCTCTGCATTATGGAGGGATCATATTCTGTTTAATTTGTTCATACAAGCACTCTCTGGCACATCCAACACCACACCAGTCCGAGGGGATATTCTGCTCCCAGTTAAACACACTTTAACCAGCATCCTTTACATTCAGTCATCTGTTGGTGTTTTAACTGTGCTGTTTCATTTCCTGTCTGTAAGCTCATATGTGCCCTGACATGTATGCATGTCCACCTCTGAAACTATGCATACATGAAAACACACATAAATAAAGCAATAATGTTTGTTTGTCTAATCTTTGTTCAGAGAGGACATTTTGTTTCAGATGCAGCAACATAGCTAAAATGTAGAAAAGTAGAGACTGTCCAAAGTTTGGTTTCTGTCCCTTTTTCACTTTAAGTTATTGTTGTGTAATATTTCTCTTATTTTCTTCAGTCTTGTACCACCCCAGGTGTCTTTTTAGTTTTGATATTGCATATTTGTCTCTCTTGTCCTTAAAAGATTTGATTTTATTTCATACTTCACATCTCAGTGTGCCTCTGACTGGCTTTTCTCTACCGTGATTGGTTGATCAGGTCATCAGGGGAGTCGAGAAGCGGAGAGATGCTGGAGCTGAGTATGAACAACATCAGCGCTGACGTGCTGGAGCAGCTGCTCGAGTTTGTCTACACGGGATCTCTGGTTATCGACTCAGCCAACGCAAAGATGCTGCTGGAGGCCGCCAACAAGTTCCAGTTCAACACCTTCTGTAAAGTCTGCGTCTCCTTCTTAGGTAGGAGCAAATCATAGCACAGGAGAGTGATGTGTGGTTGTCTTTGTTTGAGAGTTTGCAAATGAAGTTGCTCACATCAGTTAGTAACGATGGAAACTAAAAACAGGTTTTAGCTGAGAACCACCTTTAACTTGTTTAAGGCATCAGTTTTACTGACTTTAAGCTTTACATTTCTGTTCCATGTTGTTTGTGAAGCAATAACTCCAAAAGTTGTTAAAGGCAGTCAATATGAACAAGTATGATGAGGAGGTAATCATGGCTGAGAGGACACAAAAATGTGAATTGGATTTGATGCATGATGAGGCATTTACAGTACTAGCTGTTTGCTACATGGATGCTAATGTGCAATGGCTGCCACATGCTCATTGCAAAGGTTAATGCATCTGCTTTGCTTGTCTTCCAGGATTAAATACAGCATGGTGGCAAGATGCAATATGTGATGGCCTTCAGGATCAGTGTAGAGGCAGATGAGATAAATTCCCACAGCAACAGGAGCAATGATGGAGAATTTTCAAGACAAACTGATAAATCAAGGCCACAATTCTGACAAACTTTATGTTTGATGGCAAAAGTATCACAGCACTGTGATAAAGAGACCACCCATATTCCCTATTCTGTTTGGTTGTACTCCAAAAGGTTAAAAAAAACATCAACCTATTGTCTGTGACTGATTGACTCTGCAAATTTTTACTTTTAATGATAAGGTAGATTATTGTAGTTTATTCTCTTACTATGAATCCAAAAACTGATGTATTGTCGCTCATTTTATTGTTTATTTCCTATAAAACAAGAAGTTGTATTCAGGCTGAGTCTTCTGGTGTGGACTCTGGCAGTATCCGATGATAACACATGCCATGCATATGCAAGTATATAAAGCAGAGCACTCCTAATGCCAACATGTATATGCAAATGCAAGGACAAACAGCAAGTATGCATTGGGCTTAACACTGCAATGTCTGTGTGGAATTAAAAAAACATTTGCACATTTCTTGATGTCGCATTTACACACTGACGTTTCGGCCAACTTTTGCAGACGTAGAGAGAAAAGTTAAGCCAAGTCAAACTAAGTCGGGCCACACAGAACTGAGCTTTTGGGCAATCCTGATGTACATTGAAAAATGTTTTGCATTCTTAAAAATGTAAGATGTTATGACTGTCCAACATTCTTGTAATACCAACTATTGCCCTCAGTTACAGCAGCTTTTAGCTCTGTCAGCTCTAACTGCTTCCTTCTTAGAACTAAACTCCTGTTGTATGTACTTGACTCACCGTTCTAGGGACAGCCAACTTTAGTCCTATAGGCATTGTGTGGGAAAACTGAGACCAGCTGCAGCTTCATGTGGTGAAATAGCATATACATCTGCTTTAAATGACATTCATTTAGTGACTTTGCCATACGTTTGAACATTCTTTACCAGTGCCAAGCAATGTAACGATAAAGTTCCCCTAGGTCGGGTATGCTACCCAAGTGTTTCATCTTTGTTGGAAATTTAAAAATCTGTCTGCAAATGGTTAGGGAGCTGTCTGGAAATGCCATACTTCACCTACACAACATTTCTCTTTGCTTTAGATACATTGATCTGCATTGACCACAGCATCATTGACCTCAGGAATTTACTTACATCAAAATTCTGATAATTTGTCAGTGTTGGTCAACATCTACTACCATATGTTGATGTTTGAATGGGCCTCAACACAGTATAGCATTAAACATCAGAATAGCCATGAGCTTGTTGTTGCTAATGTTAAAACCTGTGTAAAATATCCATGCAAGTCCAATGGTAAATGAAGAAGAATCTCATTAATAAACATAATATAATAAAGCATTGCTATTAATATTATAGAGTGGATGTCATGTGTGTTTCCAGCCACATGCAATGCCTACAGCCTCATATTCTCACACTTCTTGCATCTTGTTTATCACCATGCACGGCCTCTCAGAGCTTCTTATGCTGCGTTCACACCGCAAGCAATCCAGCTACCAAAGTCGCGTCGCCCACTGACGTAGCGTCGCGTGTCCATAAATACCTCAGTTTGGTAACCACTGCCGTCGGCCGTCGCTCGCTGACGTCCGCTTGACTTTCACCGGGATCATTTCATATATCATATAATAGGATGTATAAGCGGACATTTTTCCAGCTGTATCCTTTTTACTCACTTATCAAACACAAAACACTGCAGCTGATGCCCTGCAGCAGCATTTTCTGTGAGTTTCCGGCGGTCCGGCCAGGCAGAACTAATGTCCTCACTGAGATTAGTTCCGCCTAGACGGAACTCATCCGCCCTGTAGTCCGGATGAATAACTGTCAAGGGTACCGTCACACGTACACACACCGCTGATTGGCTGATTCCGCACAGCCACACACGACATCGCCCGAATAGATCAACTTTTTTTTAGCTTTGACATCGCTCGACGAGTGAAGTGATCGTCTTGTACGCGGCTGTCGCATCGCGGGAGGGTTAGCCCCGCCCCATCGCGGCTGTACATTGACTTTGAATGGAGAGTGATCGCCGAGGTAGTACAAGTAGCGTCCGGTGTGAACGCACCTTTACTCTGAAGTCAGCTTTCCTCCCATCCCTGGTGCTCCCTTTTGTCATATTTCAAAAGTTTCCAGCCATCCTGTTGATACTCGCAGTGTTCAAATTTGCCTCAGATCTCATCTCAGTTAGTGAGGGCTCGTACATCTTTTGGCTTAAACGTTGCTAAAATTATAAAGAAAATCAAGCAGAGTGAAACTTATGGAAGATGTGGGAAGTAAAGATAAGGAGTACTATTAAAGATGCTTTCGAGAGCCTCAACTGAACCAATAAAAAGTTAAAGACCAAAGGCTAAGTAACCAATTATAGTAAAGGGAACCAACAACTACAGCTAAAAATGCCAGGTTTTGTATCCAGTATAATAAGATGCTTTATGTGCCTAAACACAAGACAGTGCCTGTTCTAATAAGTCAGAAGGAAAGCAGTGAAAAGAACATAAAAGAAAACCAGCAGCCCATGATATTGATTTGTTTTCCTCTATTTGGGGAAAAAATGAAAAACATGAGAGGCTCTTGTAGACTTCATTGCCAGAGAGGCATTGATTTGTTCTTCAACAAGAATCATGACATTTCAGCTGAATTGGAAGGAGAAAAACAGGTACATGTCCTGTGCTTAAGAAAAGAGAAATTGATATTGTGTCAGAAATAGCTAAAGTTTGTAACAAAAACACTAAGGAGAAAATTGCAAACATCTCCTTGACCTACTTCTCCTCTTTAACTTTCTTTACAAAACTTCAGACTCAAGCAAATAAAACCTCTTTATTGTGTGCCAGCAATCCTGAAATCCTGGACCGTTTGGCTTGTGGTAATATCTGACAAATTTTAACACTTTCAAAGAAGCTATTTACCGACTGAAGCAAGCTTTTAAGAGTTTTCAGACACAGTTTTGTGCATCAAACTAAAATTCAATCTGGCTGTCTTGGATTGAGGAAACTGATTGAAGGAGTGTGTAACATAATGTCTCTGGTGCGGGAGCATTCACAGTGAAATGAATCTTCATCTGCTCAGATAACATGAGAAAGAGATGTTTTCAGGCAGAGTCCTCACATTAATGCACCATGAGATCAAAATATTTCCCACTGCATGAATAATGTAATTGAGTGAAAAGAACTACAAATACTGCATTTTAACAATATATCATCGACAGTGAGGTTAACCTTTTCCCTAATGGGTTAGACTATAGTTGTGTGTGTGTTAAATATTTAGATCTTACAAGGCTCCTTCAAAGCAGCTCAGCTAATCCTGAAGCTGCTCCCTGACTCTCAGCACCTCCTGTCAGTGCTGTGAGAGATCAATTCTCCTGTTGTTTGTCCTCAGGGCTGTTTAGAGTTATAAGAATCGTTGGCCATAAGTCCCAGACAAATACTCCCTCTTAAGACTGAGAGTCTGTGCTGGCTGCATATTAATGTGATCTTTTTAACAGATAGGCTATCTGAATAATGTTTCACCTTTCTTAATCACTCTGTCTCTGTCTGTTCTCTCTGTCTCTCCTTCCTGGTTTATTGACTGCAGAGAAACAATTGACTGCAGCTAACTGTCTGGGGGTGCTGGCGATGGCCGAAGCCATGAGCTGCACAGAGCTCCACAACATGGCCAAGGCTTTTGCACTGCAGAACTTCCCAGAGGTGAGTGACATGATTTCTGGGATTACTTTGTCATTGTTGCTAGGAGGTTGCTATGCACTTTAGCCAATTACCAGAAGTTCTCAGGGAGCACAAACAAGTGCCAAGGCATTCTTCGGTTATTATTAAAGAAATGGAAAATTGGCCTATTTTGATGTTATCAAATCCTTCAAACTTTCTGGATCTACATATGGATTTGGATCACTGCCAAAATCTAATCACTTCTCCCTTATGCCTTGACCTAACCTGGCACTCCAGATGGATCATTAAATATATTTTTCTATTCCATCTAGGTAACAGCTCATAGAAGGTGTTTGGCAATGGGCAGAACTTTTTCATGACATTGTTTGCATGAGATTAGATGATTGTTCTTTTTGTCACATTTATTACAGGCCAATCAGATAATTTGTTTGGTGGACACTACTGCTGTGGTGTAAAGGACAAAACACAAGCCACTGCATGAAACAAACTAATGCTAAAACATGTTGGAAAACAATATCCTTTGAACAAATAAGTTAAAAGCGTTGTTGGTTTTTAATTAATAAACTGCTACTGAAGCTGTTAGCTTGCTAATACTAATGCTATGCTAATGTTGCTCGTAGCTTTCACCTCTTCCTGCTCCAAAGGACGCTGACTGGACTGTGCTGCTTTGGGTGGCTCACAGGCATTGTAGATTGGAGATTAACAAGATGAATCTACCTGATTAAAGTTATTGAATCAGGCAAATTCACCTGCACTGTGAGGTTAGCCAGTACCAACACTTTCTGAAACTGTCATAAGATATTTTGATATCTTTTTTAGTTATTAGCAAAGATATGGGAAGCTGCCCTATCTTTCAATGTCAACAAATCCCTGGAAAAAAAAATACTAGATCTACATCTGAAATTGGTTCACCACTAAAATGTAATCACCTCTTTCTTGTGCTGTGACCAGTATACCATAAATTTTCATTCAAAATATAACATATAGAATAATGAAAAATCCGAAACAATATCATTATTCTTCCAATCCTTGAGAAGACAGAAAACCCTTCACTGAATACATAAATTGGAAATGGGAAAATGAACTACACATTGGAATCACACAAGGAGAATGGCTGAGCATGTGTGAGATGCAGTGCAGCTCTATAATCTCCAGGGAATTGAGTGAACATGTGTAGAAAAAATCTAGTAAGGCACTTTATTACAGCTAAATTAAAGAGAGAACAACTGGTTCACAGGAACCACGCTGAAGATTATGTGGAAATGAAGACGCACACTGTAAACACATTTCCTGGGGACGTCAGAAAATGCAACCACACTGGGAAAAGGAACATGGAGTAATTAAAAATGTTTTGGGACATGCTAACCTAAGGAAAGTAAAGTGATGTACGGAGGATATATAAATACAAACATGTGGATGATAGATATTTAACCAAAATACTATGATAACATGCATGATGAGGGTATAATGAGAAATTGGTGAAAACCAAACATGATGTTTTCAACAACAATCGGGCAAAATGGATTGATAATGACACAAACTGAACATGATTGGGCTTGTGTGATAAGAAGACACTCGGTCTATACACTCTCCTTTTCCCCTCTCATGTTGAATGCTCATGGTAATTGCACTTTTATTGTTTTTTTATTGTTTTGATTATCCTTTTTCGGTCTTGTTCTTTCTTTCTTCTTCTTTTTCTTTGTAAAAACTGAAAGTAAATCAGATACTGACTCGCTGCTGTAAAATGAAATCAGTGCTGTCAAAAAATAAAGCACATAAAAACCATCAAATCCATTGACAAACAACAAAACCTCCTTGGTGGGGGTTATTATTGGAAGATATATTTTGAAGCCATAAAAGTTACAGTAAGTGGCAAATTGAAATGGATATTGGACATAAGTGTCAGTGACTTTGCCAAATAAAATTGATACATCATACTAACATAGATATATATCCTTTTCCTGATATGTGTAATCTTGTATTCGATTTGCTGGTTTGACAATAAATGATTTAAAAAAGAGTTTAGTCAGTAGATTTTTATCACAAATTAATGAAAAAATTAAATAAATATGACTTGTTTTTAGTCCAATATACACATTTCTTTTGCATATTTTAGATAAATGAAAGCATCTGAACTGTTCAGCTGTCACATTAAAAGTAAACAGGAGGAAACAACAGTTAAACTGATGCCAGAGCCATATGCTTGAATAAAGCCTGTGTGATCTGTCTCTTTTTGGACATTCACAAAATCCCACAGATACAGAGTTATAATCCATAGAGCTGCAACCTCTGTCTCAGGCTAATAAATGTCGCATTTCTAATATAACTGTCAGTGCAAAGCATTTATTTAATCATGTTTATACATATAGCAGCTTCAAATCTATATTGCCAATATTGAACATCATCAAAATTAATAAGGCCAATCAAGAAAAAAATTAAAGCATTCCCCTGTTTCTCTCCATTAAAATCAGTTTCCACACTTTGTTCTCTACCACTCAGCAGGTTAAACTGCGTGACATGTGCATAGTATATTGTGACTTCAACGCGTCCCCCTGGTGGTACAGCGGACGTGTGATGATGAAGAATTTTTTTGTTCTTTATTTTCCAAATAGCACTATTATCATTCCACACAAATCTTGAATACATAAAGTCATCAATACTTAGTCGATGTGTGTCATGTTGGTGGTGTAAGGAGAAGGATTCTCCACTATCACCACTGTTAAGCATCAGTGAAGTGAGATTCTAGTGTGACTAAAGCAGTTTTAAAATGGGTTCAAAGTGCAAAAACTTAATTAACATGTTAATACTAATATCCCTGTGCTTTGGTTTTTTTGTTGTGGTTTTCAGTTAATATGATCTCCTGTTTTGAGGAGTTGGTAAACTCAGGATGTTGCAGCTCCACACCGTGGTCAATGTTTGCAGACACTCTTTTTGTCTTCCTGCATTATTTTTGCACTAGGGTCCTCTTTTCTGGTCATTTATCAACATTTTGTTTCTCTGCAGGTGGCAGGACAGGAAGAGATTCTGAGTGTGTCCAAGGAGGGCTTGGTGTCCTACCTGTCCAATGACAGTCTCAACACCAAGGCTGAGGAGCTGGTCTTCGAGACAGTCATCAAGTGGATCAAGCAAGAGCCTGACTCCAGGGTTCAGGTAAACCAAAGAGAGCAGTGTGTTTGAAGTGTGTGTCCACTCTGAGTAGTGCTCTCAGTACTTATTTCTGGAAGCCGTTCATCACGGATATTCTGTTGAAGAAATTTAAAGCAATGAGATACAGCAGAACAAATGTGAACACAAGAAATCAATAAGCCTCAATGCCAGAGCATAAGCTCACATCACTGGGAGGATAAATTGTCATCCATCAGGCAAGCTTAGCGAAAAAAGAAATAATGGATCCAGACACAGAAACATTAATTTTTGTTAGGATTTACAAGTGTTTTATTGCTGCTTAAAAGTGAAGGTGAAATTATTATGAGTGGTTCATTTAAAGTAATGACTTCTTATCATGCAGTGAGAGAACTGCGTACCTGCTCAGTCACATTCAGTGCAAACTCCAGAATCAGTTTTTCATTTACTGGCTTCTACTATAAACTTTTTTCTTTTACATCTTATGATTTGGCTTAAAATCATAATGACCCTGCACTTTACCTACTTTTAAAGCTTGTCTCAAAACATACTTTGATTCCTTGGCTTTTAATTTAGAATGTCTGGTCCTCTATTCTCTTAATTTGGCTGTTATTATTTGTTTCATATGATTTCATGATTCAGTTGTGATTTTTGTTCTGTATTTGGTTGTTAGCTTTTATCTTTTTCATTCTAATTCATTTTATTTCTGCTTGGTAGTAATTGTGCAGCAGATTTTCTAATGTGCTATATAAATAAACTGAATTGGATTGGCACTGTCTACTTACAGAACAATCCATTCCTAACTGTGTTCTGTGAGGAATTTTGAAGGGCAATAAAAGGTAAAAGTGATACTCAGAGACTCAAATACTTGGAGAACAATTTAATAGGAAGAGATAAATGTCATTTTTAGGAAAAACTACATTTTGTGGCTTTGCTGTATGGAGTTTCGTTTTGTTTTTCCACAAATGTAACGAACAGGATGCCAAAATTTAGGGAACATGTTGCTCCATCAAAAACTCTCAATCAGCTCCCTCTAATGGAGAGGTGCAGTGATGATTAAGAAGGGAATATAAAAGAAAAGGGGAATTTTCTTCACAGCTGAGTGCACTGGCTCCTCAGAAGAGAAACCAAGGTTACTACTATATGTCTACCTGAATAGAGATTTGAGGGACATTTGTGGCTGAAGGAAGAAGTGGAGCAGGTCAGAAAACAAGTGATCCGTGATTTTGAAAAGAAGAAGGGGCTCTAAATGCCCGTTGTTCAAAACTACTGTCCATCAGATGGCTCCTCTGTGCGCAGGCATGACATCCAAGCAGCAAAGATGCAATCAAGCTCTCTGTCAGACTCATATCATCTTTGTGTTACACCGAAAAACAAGGCAGACGAGAAGGAATGATGAGGGTTTGTACTTTTAGCATGCTGGAGGAGGTTCTGTGAGATATTCAGTTTATACACATCAGAAACATCAGCTCCTCTTAACTCCTTTTACTTCCTAGAAAAACAAAGTAACTGAGCTGAGTGGAGCCGAGCTGAGATGATACCAGGTGGTGGAAATGCCCCGTGACTGTATTTGCTGTTTTCTTGGCGCTTGCTCCTCATAGGAGCAGAAGTAAAATCTCGTAACACTATGTTGAGCATGTCTTTGAGCTCTTATCAATGAATAATACAAAGAGGATGAGTTATAGGAGAGGATGATGCACAGGTGCAGCCTACAGGTAGTCTTTTACTAATACACCTACCCCCGAACACCCCACTGTGTCACTCGGATTAGAGTGGACATGAAGTGACGCCTGATGTTTGCTCTAACTATGTATTAAAATGAGCATTGTCCTGCTGCCTTTGGAAATGGCCAAATTTGGATTTGGCATACACCTTATGGTGCTGCTTGGACACTTCATCAGCGCTAGAACCCAGTGTCACCAGGTATTTCAGGTCTCTCATCAGCATACAGCCTCACCCAGGGGACCCACCCATCCCTGGGTGAGAAATGCTACCATAGGGTGGGGTCCCTGGTTTGTTTTCAACTCCACCACGGATTCATGTCGCGGTCATTGGCCGAACTAGCATTAAGGAATCCCCAACCTCTGCCCAAACTAATACAACAGCTGTAAACCTTCCCCTTTAACATTTATTTGCCCCATCTCTGTTGCCATGGTTTGCTTTGGACAACCAAGCAAAAAGAACGTGACATACAGTGCCCAGCACAAATAAGTACAGCACCTATTAAAAGTAATGTATTAATCAATATCTAAATGAACAAAAGACCAATTCCAAAAGTTTTGACAAAGCTGCATTCAACATGACTCTTTTTTTTACCATAAAATGAAAATAAGGGTAATATGATAACTAAGATTTGCTGTGCTCCCACCCCTTTGGTTGGAGTATACTCATTTTTTGCATCCTAATTTTAAATTGAGAAAAATACTTTTTTGTGTTAAACTTAATTATCTTGTTTTCAAGCAATGGCCCACATCTGGGGGAGTATTTTGTGGTCCAGTATGCTATAAAGAATGTTGATTTTGAAAACAAAGTAAAGGTTATTTGACAAATCTGAAGGGGTGTACTCATTTATGCTGAGCACTGTAACTGTACATTAATGCTCAAATTCGCCACTGTATGGACAAATTTGGGGGACCTGAGACATAACATAAGAGATAGTCATGAATGAGCTCTGTTTAGTTGTGGGGAAGATGATTAATTCCCTACAAAGCTCTCGGTCAAGGGTTTGCAAAGTACTGTCAAAAATGTGGAAAACTGCATATTTACCCTCTTAAAATCCTTTTAAGATTTCCTTGATTTGCACTTGAGTTCTGTTCACCTCCAAAATCAAATCACCTCTCCCTTGTTCTATGACCAGCAGTCCCTGTAAATGTCATGAAGATCTGTTTAGAAGTTATTGAGTTGAAATATGTGGAATAATGCTTTATCTTGTAATATGGACAACTACTTTCAAAAGTCCCTGGGTCCCTATCTAAATTCAGAGCTCAGATCACCACCAAATTATAATCACATCCCCTTGTTCCATGACTAACATTTCTTATAATTTCCATATTTCATTATAACATTTTAAGCTGTCCTGTCCACACACTAACAAACAAACATTTTAACAAATGCTGGCAAAAGAACACAACCTACTTGGTGAAGATAACTAGACATAAAATGAAGATCGATGCTACAGCATTACTTTTTATTAAAAGTCAAATTTAAAATTGAGGATATTAAGTAGGGATGTAAATCTCTGGGAATTTCCAATCTGGAAACTTTCCAATAGAATAACAGGAATTTCCAGGAATAAGCAGGAATAACCTGAAATTTCAAATATTGTATGTTGGCCCTGACTGACTGGAACAACCGGATTTAGATCCTGTACTATATTTGAGAATATCACTGCTGTTTGTCAGTCACATGCAAACAGCACACTGTTTACTGCAGGAGGATTTAGGCCTCGTCCCCTACATGTGCATTCCACCATTACATGCACAGATGAATCTAGAAACCTGGGCTGTTGAGGCCCATTGACTACATGAGTGAAGTTAAGTTGTTCAGTTAAATTATTGAAACTTGATATAGTTGCTTACAAAAAAAGTAACATTTTTACATTATTATTTTGATGTCTGCCTACAACAAAACTAAATGTTTATATTTATGTTTAGATTTGATTCAGTACATCTTAATTACCCCCAATGTCCATTTAATTCACATAAATTCACATAGTTCCCATTAAAAGTTTAAAAAGGCTTGAGCACTTACAAGAAACACAATTTTTCAAAATGACTGCCTGGGCCGAAGAAAAGTTAAATGAATAAACATGTCTGATTCATATCCTGAAAAGGCTCTCCGTGTTCTTTGAGTAGTTTTGTTGAGGATAAGTAGATCCTGCTGCAGTCACAGTACAGAGTGTCAGTCAGACTGGTCATTAATGGATTTTCTGAGCCAATTATAAACATCCTGAGATCAGAAGAAAGAGCAACAAAATCACCCACTTCAAACTAGTAACTCCTTTTGATACATCAGGAATATTGAAGCACAACTGAAGACAATGAGGAAAAGATATAAACCCTCAGATAAGTTTGTGTTTGTTTGTGTTCATCTTTTGGTCTCAGTAGGCCTGTGTGTCTGTGTGTTCAGTGAGCTGTGGGCGATAGAGTGGAAAAGTGGCATATTGAAGTCATGTACAGGGCTCCAGACTAACTTTTTGCATTGGTTGCAATGGTGCACCTAAAAAAAAATTTTAAAGGTGCACCAGCACAGAAATTAGGTGCACCTAAATTTTTCATGGTGTCACCTTTAACGCCATAAGGTCACCATTTTATCGCTCTCCATAACTTTTATATAATGAAAATGATTTTAAACAAGAATAAGATGTAAAGAAATACTTGTCTGGATTTGAGGCAAAATTATATATTAAAAGAAAAACAAAGTGCTTCATGAATGAAATTTACAAATTCAAACCAAAACATTAAGCAAAATAAAACATTTACAAATAAAAGTGCTTCACTGAACTAAAATTTAACACTTCAAACTCAAACAGCTCAAGTTAAAGGTGCAGTGTGTAGAATGTGGCATTTTATACATCCATCGCATTTCGCCAAAAAGAAACTGTGAATATAGGACATATATGTTTCTATTTGTATGTAAAGTCCGTCAAAATAGGAGTACACTCATCCCCGTAAAACGTTTGTTTTATTTTTATTTAGTTAGAAAAATCTTTATAAAAAAATTACATTACCGCGGGCTGCTGTTTCATGTAGGCCAACATAATGATCCGTCGTGTTGTCTACAGGTGGTTTTTAGGGACAAAAAGAACGAAACGCGAATCTGTTCGCTGGTTCAGATATCTACCTGGAATGCAGGCGAAGAAGAGGAGAGGATGGCAGTGGATGCATAGAAAGTTGTTACTCTGTCCTTGGGATTCAAACTGTGTGTATAAACCCACACACAACATAAATTGTGTGCTGTGTTCAGGATCCTTTTTGGTCTTCACAGGATTCTGTTGCTCAGCGACGTGACGTTTTGGCTACGGTTAGGTTCATTCTAGAATCTGAACAGATTTTGCTAAAATGCCAAGTTCTACACACTGCACCTTTAAAGGTGTAGTCAGCAATGTGGGAAAAAACGAGTGGAGAGGTTGTTTATAAACGAATTTAGACCCGCCTCTCCCTTCAAACCTCATCCCTGGCTCCACCCCCAAAAGCTGATGGATGTGCATCGTCATGGAAACGGCCATAGAAACTGCGTAGCTGACCAACGTAGCTAAGGTAACCCTGACTCGTCAGACAACTCGACTGACAATATTGATAACATCACAACAACAGTACATTCTGGCAGATTAGACAATAAGATGAATGCCCGACGGCTGTTACTGTTATGTGAAGCACCACAAAGGTAACGTTGCTTACCTATCGAGCAGACAGACGGCGACATCCGCGTCCGTTTTCAGGCCTTTCAATTTGCGGAGTTCCCTCCACCGTCGGAAAGCAACACCAATGTTGACCAGGGTCTTCGCTCTTTGATGGTCATAGCCCTTCTTTTTCACTTTCTGCTTTTCTGACCTTTTTCTTTTGGGCTGTTTTTCAGGCATTGCTACTGCACCTATTGTATCTCTCTCTTACACTAACTGCGCGCGCTACGCAACCTACTACTCTCCCTCCCCCCTCTGTCTGATCTGATGAGTATGATCGCCCCCTTGATGTGGGGGGTCGTACTCTGTTTTGGTAACTCGGCCTGAGCCAAAGTATTTACCTGCTGAAATCCAGAGTCAAGGCTGTGTATAGAAACCGGACTTTTTTTTCCAACATGCTGTCAGTGGTGACATCTTGTGGATGGAGAGGGAAAATACAGTGATTTTGGCAAATTGTGCATTAGATTAGAAGACTAGAAGATCGCTGACTACACCTTTAAATAAAATCTTTCAAAATAATAGAGCTAATGTTTAAGGTGCTATACTGAACTGAAAATGAAATAAATATCCAGATTTGAACAACCAACAACATAACATATAACTGGATGGTCTTATTCTCCGATAAATTTGAACCTAGAATAAGACACCAGACACTATAGTCAATATTAACAAAACTGTGTCTTGTCCATTTTCGGCAGATTTCTCCGCTGCCTCAGTTACTTTTGTCAACTTAAATTTGTAACAGTGCGCCTAATATTTATTCCTGGTGCACCAGTGCAAGAAAAAATGTTAGGTGCACTCTCACATATTTTGGGTGCATGTGTGCCCAAAATGATTGCACTCTGCAGCCCTGCATGTAAGTCATGAGGTCATGTAAATAAAGTGCAGATCTCTCTTCCTGACTAACATCATATGGTACCTGGAAACACTCTGGACATTGCTCAGTCACAGAGGGAGAGTGTTTAAGTGTTAAGTTTGATATGAGACACAAAGACACTGTGTAAAGGAAGTGAGCTGTTTTCCTGAGGATTATTGAAGGTTCGACACAGAAGTGTGTATATCAGTCTGTGGTTTCATAAATTGAAGAGCTGCAGAGACTTAAGACAAAATGACAAATCCTTGCAAATAGGACTGCTTGAAGTAACTTGAATGAGAGCATACTGGAAGGAACTGGATCTGTTATGTTTGCTTTATTTCTTGGAGATGTGTAAAAATACTTCTGCAACTCATTACTTTTTAAAGTGTTTTTGTGTTTTGTTTTATGGAGAAAAGTTTGTGTTTCTTCACCCACAGGCCATTTGAACAAATACTCTCTCTATTGTGTTTTCATACTATGGAGATAGCAAGTACTTGCCCTGCTGTCCACTTATCAGAAATGCTACAATAGGCTGCCCTGACATTTACTGCTCCAAAACAAAATTAATATTCTAAAAGGAAACAAAGCCAGGCTATAAAGATTGATTTAGTAGGCATTTATTGCTTCCATTCTCTTTCCCTTCATTTCAAATACAGTCTACGTACCAGGAGCTAAACAAACTGAACAATATGTCAGTCTTCATCTCCCCATCTTGTGCTCAAATATACACCCAACACTACAAATCACTTGTATATCAGTATGAATGTGACTCAGAGTGTGAGAGAGTGGACAGGATCTGCTTCAGGCCACTGAACTCTGGACCTCCATCCTCATCTGTGTACTTTGTCCTCCCAGAGCATCCACTGTCCTGATATGTGCAGCCAGTTGAACCACAGTCACTCAGCCACAACGGCCTCATATCCAGAGCGAGGCAGATACATCTCATTTCCACAGGACTGCTTTATAAATACATGGTGGCTGCATGACCGTGTTGGAAAGACTGAAATGTTGCTATCTGGTTACATAAATAGATTTTCTGTGTGAACTGCGATAGTTGTTTGTGTTATATCCAAGCCATGATCTTTGGCGATAAAAAGGAGCAAATGAAGTGTCAAAACAACCGTTCCTTGTCCACTTGAGGCTGCCTGCTTGAAATCTGAAAGTGACACAATGTTGCAGATGTTTATTTACAGCCTTAATAAACATATTTACAGCTTGACTATAAGCAAGATGACAGCAGATTACAGATTTTAGCATAGATGCCAACAGCGTCAGTGTCAGTTCTGTCAGATCTGAACCCCATTTCTTTATTAAATGAAAAACAAACAACACTGAAAGTACTTCTGTATAGAAAGGATATCTTCACTCCACTTCAGACATGTTTTGCTGAGAGTTTGTTCTTTGAAGTGGCTGACATTTTGTATATTTAAACTAGTCAGTGGTGCTGGAATACAGCATTATCAGAATGGCCTGTAATTAATGTGATTGATGGAACAATCATCCAACCATCAAACAGATATGGACTGTTTCCTAAATGAACTTGTGAAATATATCTAGTAGTCCATCTGGTGTGTTACGCTATAGGTTCTCATTTTATGGCTTAATTTTTTCCATCATGTCCATTTTAATTTTACTGAGGACCAACAGGTACATAGTTGACTTGAAGACAAGTCCACTCTGTCACTTTTGGTCAGATAGAGTTAGTTCCTGCACCAACCTGATCTGTCTGTCAGTGGGTTGATCCAAAGATCAGTTGAGTGGTCATGTACAGTATGACTGCATCCATGCATAGGTGTCAACAATGTTCCAAAGGCTCCCTTGTTACTAAAACTACTGATGTCACATGGCTCGATCCAATTATGTCTACAGTCGATGATTATTTAAACATGATATTCTGGAAGAAAAGCTTTGAGTGACATTCTTTGCTCCTCTTTTGAAAAACAAAATGGGTCAGTTTCTGATTAAAACCACAGATATTGCATAAATGGAGACGCTTCAGAAGCTGCCATTATTTTCAAACATGCAGTCACTTCCTGTTGTCATCAGGTCAGCAGCTCTCGCCTCTCTTCCCTGATTGGTCCTTTCAGTATTTAGCCAGTGAAGTCTGGACAAGGGAAGTTGGCAAGGCGGATATGCAGGATTTCAGACAATGAAGCAGGCAGGTCCGTCAGCTCTGCAAGGTTAATGATTTCTCAACATCAGGCAAACTCAACTACTGTACTTTGTGGATTTGACTTAAATACCATCATACTGTACCAATGTTGGTCTGTATTGTGTATCTACAAAACCCAAAACCAGTGAAGTTGGCACGTTGTGTAAACCGTAAATAAAAACAGAATACAATGATTTGCAAATCCTTTCAACTTATATTCAATTGAATACACAGCAAAGACAAGATATTTAATGTTCAAACTGAGAAACTTTATTTTCTTTGGCAAATAATCATCAACTTAGAATTTAATGGCAGCAACACGTTGCAAAAAAGTTGGCACAGGGGCATTTTTACCACTGTGTTACATCGCCTTTCCTTTTAACAACACTCAGTAAACGTTTGGGAACTGAGGAGACCAATTTTTGAAGCTTTTCTGGTGGAATTCTTTCCCATTTTAGCTTGATGTACAGCTTAAGTTGTTCAACAGTCCGGAGTCTCCATTGTTGTGTTTTACGCTTCATAATGCACCACACATTTTCAATGGGGGACAGGTCTGGACTACAGGCAGGCCAGTCTAGTACCCACACTCTTTTACTACGAAGCCACGCTGTTGTAACACGTGCAGAATGTGGCTTGGCATTGCCTTGCTTAAATAAGCAGGGGTGTCCATGAAAAAGACGTTGCTTGGATGGCAACATATGTTGCTCCAAAACCTGTATGTACCTTTCAGCATTAATGGTGCCTTCACAGATGCTGGCTTTTGAACTTTGTGCCTATAACAGTCCAGCTGGTTCTTTTCCTCTTTGGTCAGGAGGACACGACGACCACAGTTTCCAAAGACAATTTGAAATGTGGACTGGTCAGACCACAGAACACTTTTCCACTTTGCATCAGTCCATCTTAGATGAGCTCGGGCCCAGTGAAGCCGGCAGCGTTTCTGGGTGTTGTTGATAAATGGCTTTGGCTTTGCATAGTACAGTTTTAGTACAGATGTAGCAACAAACTGTAGTTACTGACAGTGGTTTTCTGAAGTTTTCCTGAGCCCATGTGGTGATATCTTTTACACAGTGATGCCGGTTTTTGATGCAGTACCGCCCGAGGGATCGAAGGTCACAGGCAGTCAATGTTGGTTTTGGGCCTTGCTGCTTACGTGCAGTAATTTCTCCAGATTCTCTGAACCTTTTGATGATATTACGGACCGTAGATGATTAAATCCCTAAATTCCTTGCAGTAGCTGGTTGAGAAATGTTGTTCTTAAACTGTTGGACAATTTGCTCACGCATTTGTTCACAAAGTGGTGACCCTCGCCCCATCCTTGTTTGTGAATGACTGAGCATTTCAGGGAAGCTGCTTTCATGCCCAATCATGGCACCCACCTGTTCCCAATTAGCCTGTTCACCTGTGGGATGTTCCAAATAAGTGTTTGATGAGCATTCCTCAACTCTCTCAGTCTTTTTTGCCACTTGTGCCAGCTTTTTTGAAACATGTTGCAGGCATCAAATTCCAAATGAGCTAATATTTGCAAAATATAACAAAGTTTAGCAGTCCGAATGTTAAGTATCTTGTCTTTGTTGTGTATTTAATTGAATATAGGTCGAATGGGATTTGCAAATCATTGTATTCTGTTTTTATTTATGATTTACACAACATGCCAACTTCAATGGTTTTGGGTTGTACAAGATGCAACCATGAATATAGTTTAGTTAGTTGAACATGATATAAAAATGATACAGCCATCACATAGCAATCAGTTATTTCTTCTTGCTCACAAAAGAAATAAACATTCCAGAGAAACCTTTTTGGTTTTGTTTCAGATCACACAGAAACAAGTCTCAGAGGAGAACACATTACACCTGTCTGTCATCACTAATGGCAGCAGTGAGCATGTCAGACAGCGCTCTTCATCCTGCCTTTCATCCTTCAGGCAGGTCCACACATGTCATGCAGCAGCAAGTGCACTCAACGGGGTGTTATTCTGGAGAGCATGTTTCACTCATCCATTATGTGTCACAAAAAGAAAGACACTGAATGGTGGTCATTTCATCTGAGTGGGTTTGTTAGTGCTGCAAGGCTAAACATGAGCATTTGCTCTATTTAACGCACACCTGTGAGTCCGTGAGTGTGCTTTTTATTGTTCTACCAAAGCTACCTTTTAAGGACAGATTGACTCTTTTCTAAGTTAAAAGTAGACATGTATTTCTATTAGCTGCAGCTGCTTTTGTTATTTTTACTACTTGTATGGCACTGAGTCAACACACATGCACACAAGCAAAAGGGTAAAAGGTGTTAGTCCTCAGTGACAGCAGTGAAATAGGAAAGCTCAGTGGACATTTATCATCAGTGTTAGAGGACAGCATCTTCCTGGCTGCTTCTCTGCTGCCTGTGACAGATCTGAGAGGCTCCCTGTTAGACATATTATCCCTGCCGCTCACCAGACTCAACCCATTCACATCCCTGTCCACCTGCCGGTGTGAGTATGTGTATGTGTTAGTCAGAGAGCGAGTTTTTTTTTTTGCTGGATCATGCTCGCAGTAGTTGCTCTGTGATGAACTTGCAGATCATTTGCAACTGCTGGCACTGAAATTGTTGTGTGTTGGTGTCACTACCCCTTGCAACTCTAAGCCAATTTATGCACTTTTTCAGACAGCAGATTTTTTTCCTGCTAAAATGCACATAGATCCTAAAGCCTTTCAAGCACAAACAAGTTTAAGACATCCTTTTTCAGGGCAGCATGTGCTATCAGAATATTCCTGCACTAATAAAGTCAGACCTGTGTATTAAACTTGTCTGGCCCAGGAGACAATGCAAAAACACCCCCTCAGAGTTTGAACTACCAGGTCAGTATTGAACAATCCTTTTCATATCTGAATATAGTTCCCACAAGCCTTTGCTATTAGGAGAAGAAAAACAAAAGTATGCAAAGAAACTTACAATCAAAACATTTGTTGTTGAACTCATTCTTCCAGTCATTTTTTTGCCTTAAATAATTTTTTTGGCTCAAATAGTATAAGGGTCCAAATGACAGAACTTAAATGTGTTTTTTTATCTTTTAAGAGCTGACATATAACTTTCTTGTCACATGTTACCACTTAGCAGCTCCTGATTATCACTACTGTTAAGATAACAAGAGCTGTCATTTTTTTCTAGTGGTCAGAAAGGCAAGCAGTTAAAATCATTACAATTTTTTTAAGCAAGAAATGTATAAAAAAAAATGACTAATTATGGATTTACTGTGATGTATCCACAAAATCATCAGTGTAACACTTTTGGAAACATTTTTGCTAGTAACAACTTTTCTTGGTAGATTCTGAACCCTTACATATCCAGTGACACATTATGTTTTTAACTCCTCTTAGGGAAAGTCCAAAAACCTCTTGTCAGCCAACAGTGACTTATCTGTGTGAAGATTTTTCTGTCTTCAGCTAAGTTCTGCACTTTGAAACCATTCAAACAGAAGTTCTTGTCAGCTTTTGCCAATCTATAGGGAAAAGTCGAGCAGCGTCAAGCAAAGTTAGGCCTGGCAGAAATAAGTTTATGTCACTTTGGCAATGCTGATGATAATCAAATAGATAAATGAATGTTACATATACATTGAAATTTCAGATATTTGGCTCAACATGCTTAAAATTGCGAGCAAGAGTGGATCAATTTTCTTCTGCCACTTCCTCCTCAAGACTGGACTCTGTTGTAAGACTTGACTCCCTTTTGGTTACAGTCCCCTGGGCATGGTGTCAGTGTTGCATATACATCCGCTTTATAAGGTGTTCAGTTGGTGATGCCACAATATGTTTGTACAAAACTCATCAGTGCTGTGCTATCCTAGGCCAAAGTTCCTGTAAGTTACAGCCCATGTGTTATATCCACATTGGAAAATGTTCAAAATCATGCAACAATTTTTCCTAGCGCTGTGTGGAAAAGTCATAATCCACCAGCACAACATTCTCTCTACTTTTGATATCTCAGCCTGTGTTTCACACAGCAGAATGTACCCCAGGAACCTACTTTCACCAAACATTTGATGATTTCTCAACATCAGGCAACATCAGCTCAAATACATTGATGTGCACATATAGAGTGATACATTCTGCTTGATGCAGTTAATAGATTGATAAAAGGATGAGCTGTCATACCCAGTTGTCCCCAGACAGATCTGTTGTACAGTGTCAGAGATATAAAGATCCAGCTGCTTCAGTTTTTCCCTTCCTGCCAACTGGCTGTCAACTTTCAGCCAATTACCAGCCAGCCTCAAGTCAACAAAAGCCCCTCTTCTTCTTGGATGTTGTCCCTAAAATCCATTTAAACATGCCCATTCATGCATTTGCAGGGGATCAGGGAACGAGGGAAATTCTAAGTGAATGTAATTAAACATTGGGGTTGCTGGTGATCCCAAGGGTCAAAAGAGTAATCACATTATATTATTTGGGCTGAATACAATATGTACGACCTCACAATGAAGAATACTCTTTCTATATTCTTTCTGTGTTTAAAAAATCATTTAATAGAGAAGATGGCCTAAGATTGAGAATCAGAAAATGTTTTTTTTACCACACAGAGGGCCAGGTACCCTTGTATAAATCTTGTTTAAATGTCTGTCTGTTTAAAAGCTTGAAAGCATGGTACACAAGAGAAGACAAGGGGGTGACATCTTTGATGCCATCTATCTTCAAGAATATATTCCCTGTATCTGCATGTACAGTGTGTGAGAGAGTATTGACTAAAGAGGTTGTCAAAGATGAATCGGATACACACTGTTTGCTGTCACTGGATGCAGCAGTGCCATTTATTGATCTGAGTGCTGTGAAGACACTAAATTGTCCCTACCATGTCACACACATGCACACAAATAGGCATGTAAACTCTAGAGCATACAACCGGTGAATGTAGCCCTCCTCACTGTGATTTCACAGAGGACAACAGCCTCCCTCACAGCTTTTGTTTGTACTTCATAGGGTTATTTTAGTCTGATAATGTGCGAGATAATAGTCAGTGTGGTAGAAATTTAATGCCTAAAATAAAAGTCAAGCCATAGGCATTTGAACACCTGGAAATTAAAGCAGCGCAGAACAAACAAGGAATTAATTCTTCCACACAAAGATGATTAAACATACTTACCAAGGGCAAGTGTTTGATTCAAACAATATTGTAATTAATACTCAAAGAATAAATGAAGTTCAATTTCAGTCCCCCACAGTGCATTAAATTGTACACTGGACGACTTAAAGGGGTAATTTGTAGGTTTGAGACCTCGGTTAAGCAATTTGCAGTAAAAAGTTAAGAAAACAAAACACAAAGTTAATAAATTGATATTTTCCAGGCAGCTTGTCAGATGTCAGTTTTATGTATTTGTTTTATATCTGTAATACAATCAGCCAACTGACCAATACACAACTAAAGGGAACATCTCTGAGTTTTTTACCTGTACTTAACATTAATAAGAATAGGTGTAAATAACAGTATTGATAATGAGGAGGATATTATTCATTCATTTGTGTACAATGGCTGGATTCTTAGTTATGAGCCTGTAATTGTCAGTGAGAGCAGAAATAGGTCAGGATAAGAAGACATATTGGCTGAAAATTAGAAAAAAAATTGATGTGGGGTGAGTCAGCATAAGACCGAGTAACCTTGATCTGAGACCTTTCATTCCTGAAACATAATTCATCCAACAGTCGGAGAGGACATTTGTGCAAAGCTTCACAGAAATCTTTCATTGAGCAAGGGATAGTCATAAGAGTCAAGGACATCTGACCCCGTCCCACCAAACCTTTGAAAACACTTGAGTCATGGTGAACATTTGTGGAATATAAGAAGAAAATCTGTGAAGGTTTTTTTGAAATATTGCATTCACAATTGACCGGAGTAGATATTATTCTGTCTCTTAAAAGAAAAGCCCCTTAAAACACCCTGTTTTTGACTTCTTGGGATTTATTATGTAACAGCTGCATGACTCCACCTAGCTGTGTTTTTTTACTCATCATAGGTAGATGGCACAACTCTTTAAAAAGTACGGTTGAGTTATAATGGCCTGTAACACCTCCTCTCCATCCCAGCAGACATCATTTGGGGAGCCAATAAGTGCAGAGCTAGTTATCATAGCTTCCTGTAGCATCCCCACCCCCCTCAGATCGGAAAGTTTCCAGAGTGGAGTGAAAAAGATCAACATCTGATCCTCTAAATTGATTATATTTTTCTTTTTTTAATCAAATTAAATAAATCAAAATCCTTGCTTAATAACCACCCAAGACATGATGTACATGATCAAACCCACCAGGACATGGGGTCTTTAAATCAATAGTGAAAATATTGAATCTCTTGTCTCTTGTAAGTCCTACTGTAAGCAAGATTATTGTGACTAAAAAGATTATTTATTGAAATTTCAATTTATAATTGTCCCATCCTTTTTGGGAACCACAGCCATAAATGGATTTTCTAACAATCTTCTCAGTGGCAGCAGTTTCACAAAATGACCTGAAATGCTGTTTACTTGTAAGCAGGGCCAGAATACTAAAAAAAGCAAAACGTTTTCCAGAACATCAGCAGAAATGACCTAATTTTAAGCACAAGGAGATATACAGCCAAGACCTAGTTCATGCATTACAGCAATGAAAACAATGTTTTGTTTATCATCAGCCATTAGTATCTCAGAGACATTTAGTCAGTTCAGTGTGAAAAGCTAAACATATGTACATTGAAAAATGTTTCATGACCCATTCAAAATAATGAAGTGAGATTAAGACCCGGCTGCATTAATTTAAACAAAAACAAGACCCCTGAGTGCACCTGACACCGAAGAGCTGAATATTAGCTGCGAGTATTCAACTCTCGCTCATTTCCATCCTGATATATGCATGAGTGGGAGGACGAGCAGGGAGAGTAAACTGAAAAAAGAAGTGGGAGACAGCGAGAAGAAGTTCGAATTTTAACAGAGATTTTTCCTCTTTCAAAAACATAGGGACAGAAGGGGAACTGGAGGACGAAATCTGCATCAAAGTAGATAATATAAAGCCATGCACGATCACCACCACGCGTACAGACACAGGGGAGATCCCACTCTGTTTACAGTACAAGTTAATCCAGTGACTTTACATCGACTTAATCTCTCCAACAAGATTTACAGTCAAATCAACTGTTAGACTGAATACAAAAACTAGATTCACAGCTAAGACCACAAACAACACATGATTATAAAACAGTTCAATCATCCTACAGGCTGCACTTCAGAAGTTCAACCATCTGTCTCCTTCTGAATTCACATGAACTAATCTCAGAGCTAAATGTGTACGTGGGTGTATTTGTTGGAGGATATTTATGTGGTACCACTCTTTACTTCTTTCAGAGACCAGATGCTGTCTCTTTGAGGAAGTTTTATCGCTGTTTTAAAGATGCTTTGCGAGCCAAAAAAAGGCTACAACAGATGTGGGATTACATGCAGCTAAGATTTGCAGATGGCACAGAAGGATTCTTGTTCTCTCCTCTCCACAGGGAGAGAAAGCTAACTTTGCTTTTTTCATGTGTGTGGATGTGTGCCTCAGTATTGATTTGGGTGTGGTTTACTGTGCTGCATGACAGTTCTGCTCATGAAAAAAGATGCAGAGAGCTCAAACATGGCTTAGCCTGTCCATCATGATGTGAACTCTTGACCTGCTGACTTTAAATTTATCTCCTCTATATGGGGTCTGTTTTCTCAAAGTCAGATGTCAGACTCTAGATAAAGGAGTTAGAAAGAAGGACACGGGGAAAAAGTTAGTTTGAGAGAAAAAAGGAGAGTCACAAAGACAAAGGAAAGCATCAACCTAAAAGTGATAGAGGAGGAATCAGAGAGGTAGGCATATTATGAACAGTCCTAAAAAAATGGATCAGGGAGAAATGCCTCAGGATAAAAAAAGACATCAGAAAGAAGATTCAGATGAAAAGTCTTAAGAAAAAAAGCTGTCAGACAGGAAGTAAACATACAAACAAAAATAAATGGATTCAGGAAGACAGGATTCAAAAAGTGAGAAAGAAAGGCATAATAAACAAGGCCCAAAAAATAAGTCAAACAGGAAAGCATTTGGTGACTGCTTCTAATATCTGGAGAGAGTTTTGGTGTAAAATTATATCAAGTTATTTCAGAACCCACAAGTTACAATAAAATGGAATCAAACAGGCTCAGAATTATGCAGCAGAAATTGTGAACAGCACGCTGGTAACCACACCTGTAGTCTATGGTCTTACCCAAAACTAAATTAATTCTTGAAGAGTATATCTGATGCCCTCACAGAAGTCTTTCTTCATGAGTTACCCAAGGACCCTACAGCAGTTCTTCTTTGAGTCCTTCCACAAAGTTTGGTCGGCAGAGAAAAGGCATTTTTGCTATAAATCCTGCTGTTAGCGGCCATTAAGTGTATCACAGTAAGATGGCTGAAACCTGAACTGCTCTTATATAATATTTGGGTGCAGAAGGAATTGGGGCTACTTGAAATAGAAAGAAAAGCATTTTCCTTAAGTCTCCAAATGCCAAAATTTCTTAAGAGATGGTGGCCAGTTATTCCACTGCTACTATGATAATACACTGTTTTGTGCTTACTAAAAGTATGACTAAGGATTGTTGGATTGATGGTGCATTTTCCTAAAATCTCAGTGAATGATTTTGTAGCAGACCTGAAGAAAAGTAACTTGTAATAATAAAGTAAGAATAGTGAGCCTGAAGCTTAAGTCTTCTCTATTTGAGTGTGACATAATTAATTTAGTAGTGTGACAAATCTCCTTCTATGAGGCTCTTTATTGAAGTAAAAGTTTCTCCTGAGACAGTGGCTCAAGTCACAGGGACTGAAGAATATCTCTGTGTTCAGTGCAGGCTGATTTCACTTTAATTCTATGCTGAGGTACAGGATGAGTTCCTTAGTACTTATGTTGACATAAAGCTGATGTTCCATAAACTGTTGCTTAAGTGCCGTGAAGAAGAAAGGATGAAGACAGTCTCCTCAGCATGTTGGCAGAGTGAACATGTGATCAACAGATTTCTCTGTAAGCTAAGGGTGTATCCTCTCACATCTTTTTGTTCTTTTGTTTCTTTCCTTGAGTTTTGTTCCCTGTGTTGGAAAATAGGTTTGCTGTCATGATGGCTGCCACATATATCCTGTATCAGTTTAAAACCTCCTCAGAATTAGTACAAAATGCCATATACATATGACTTGTAGGATCAGTGTAGAGGCTGAAGAGACAGGTCAGCACAGCAGCTCAAACAATAATGAACGAATTTCAAAACAATTCAGTAATACCCCAAATCATTTCTATGTACATTTTGTGCCTTTTATTGCCACACAAAGACAAAAATTCTGTTAAGTAAGCTGGGAACTGATATTTTCTGTTTCAGAAGATATTGTAATAGAGGTCATGTTTTGCCCTGAATCAACTTCATATATTCATTGTTGATGACGGTTCAGTTGGTGTTAATCACCACTTTAATATAGATTTTATGTAGAAACTGAACACGGTTACATTCATCACAGTTTTATTGCTTAAGTGCTTGTACTCACATTTGTTTCTTAAAAAGATCAATCTTCTTTAAAACATAACCATCAAAATTGAATTTTACTGCTCAGTGCCTTACACAGTCACTGCAGTCAGAATATAAATGGTGCTTTTTTAACATATTCAAAATCAATGACCCTGACGTGACCTCTTATCTAGCCTCCACATACTAGGCACCACACATTTGTTTTTTGAGAAACTCCAGCCTTCTCTGTACATTAATCTAATTCATTCTTTTTTTCTTGAAAATAAAAGACACGATTCAGTCCTTTTTCCCAATTCTAAATTGTATTTGTAATTCTTTGCAATATGAAGACCATAATCACGACAGTAGTGCTGAATATGTGACTTTATAAGAAAGAGCAGATTGTTTTTTTCCATGTCACTTGAACAAATTTCAGTCTTAAATGCTTAAAACTAAAAAGCGGAGGACGGTTGCTTCCGCGAAGTCCATTAATTTCTGATAATGGACACCTCGGAGGGCATTATCCCGCTTTATACCATGGTCACTTATGAAAAAAATACATCTTTAATCAATTATTAACACGTTAATGTTGTTTTTACACCGTTAAAATAATTCGTTTTAAACAAGAAGCGGCTGAGCGGACTATTTAATATCGCTCGTTGTGACCGGTTGCTAAGGTGACCCTCCTCTGGCCACAGAACCTGCAGCTCGGTCGGCCGCAGTTGTTGTATTAGTCCTAATCAGTGGAGTGAAGTGAGCTGATTGCTTAACGGGATGTTACGTGAAAAAAAGTGTGATTTCAGAAGGCAAGCGCACCTCTTATCGTTTGTGTATATCCAGAGGATGCTGCGATTTTTTTTTCAAAGAATCAAAGTCAACAGATAGTTTACTAAATCGTTTTTATTGCAAGAAATATTGTCCACCATTCACTCTGATCATTAAATTTGCTAGTAAGTTTATCCTACATCGTTTTTATAAATAAGATGTTCACCTCATCTTTGTCCTCCTCTAAATTGTTCAATTCCTCCGGTGTCACCTCCTTGTGTCCCATCTCCTTATTCTCATATTCTTTTCTCTTCTCTTCTTCTTCTGCTGCATCCCTGTCTTCAAAATTTTCAAATTCACCAAACAGGTTGAAGGAAACCATGAAATCGTTCATTTTGTCTACTGTCTATGAGCTAGGCGATGTTAAGAGTTTCCGTTGCCACGGTTACCAACTACTGTTTGATCCAGCGCAGTAATTTAGAAGAATCAGGCTATTTGACCGGAACTTCTTTTCTTGGTGTCCATTATCACCTTTTAATGGACACCCTGCAGCCAATCAGAATCGAGTATTCACCCAGACCATGGTATAATGACGAATAAAGCACGCAGACCATGTGAGTTACCACTGCTGTTTGACATTTCTAAAGTTTACCAAAACCTGCCTTAACTTTCCATTAGTCTGTATCTTCGAAGAGAGCAGGATATGAGACATTTGATGTTGATTTGTTTTAAACATGGTTCAATATTAATATTGTGTACACCATTAGATTGTGGTCTTAACAGTTTATGCCTTTCTTTCCTTCAGTTCATTTATTTTCATGCACTGATTGGTGTCCATGTTGATAAGGAGAGGACAGATTTATTTAAATCCTCACTTCCAACATCGGTTATGCAGATGTAATTTTAACCAGGTTATTACGTTCAATGTTTTCTGAAAGGAACAACATTGTCATGATACATGATACATGATGCATGATGCGTCTTTGCAGTTCACCTTCGGAAAACTGTAGTTTCACCGCAGTAGTACCATCCGCCGTCACATCATGACATAGCGTAGTGAAGGTGTAGTTGGATTCTCTCTGCACGGCAGTTTTCGTTTCCTAAGTCCTTCTGAATTCTCCTTTCTCCTTTCCTTAACCTCATGACGTTTTCCATCAGGGTTAAGGAAAGTAGATAGGAAAGGGATTAGGAGGTGACTATTTGGCCGCAGCCCTAGCCTGTTTGAGCTCCATGCTGTTCAGCAAAAGCTGCCACACAGGTGTGCAGTGAGAATTTCAAAATACAGTTCCATCAATCAGAGGCAGTGTAAATAGAGTTTTGACTTTCAGTCAATCTGATGTGATTGTTGATCAGCTTGTCAGTATATCAATATGCATGGATGTTTTTTACAGCCCCAAGAGGAACAGAAAATTTTAATGGAGATCTCAAAAATGTCGAACTTACTTCTCCCAAACAACTTTAAGATCTGTGTGACAAACTGAGAACAAGGCTTAGTGCTCCTGTGTCTCGTCTTTTTCTCCTGAGCAGTAGAATTCACTTAATCTCAATTTAGTCTCCTTTTAATTTTCAGAAGAGATTCATTCATTCATTTCCCTTATTTGTTTCGAGGACACTGCACATTAATAAACATTTTATTAAAATGTAAATGCACCCGAGTTAGCCAAAAGGCTAGTTTACATCGGCTGTCCGCCCTGCCAGAACAGAATAGGCCAGTACCTGGTAGGGAAGAAATAAAAAAGATATACAATATATACAAATGCAAAGTGCAAATACCATGCTACCATGCCATCTCAACAAGCTTTAATCTGTTTCTCAGAGTTTCTCAACTCGTGTGTCTGTTTGTGATCTCAGACAGAGAAATTAAAGAGCTCTCTCTATGACCTCAATCTACTCTCATCCCAGCTTCAGTTCTTGCATCTCATACTAAGCTCAGACAGGGAAAACTGAGCTCCCCACAAGCTCTCTTTTATTTCTCAGACTGACTTTATTGTCCTCCACATATTTTTTAATTATGATTATGATTGAATAGATTACAAATGTATGACTGTAGGCTGCAAAGGCCTTCTACATTTATATTTATATTTCTTCTAAATAATCTTTAGTGTTCTATTGCACTTAATTCAGTTTTAATAATGAACCACATAAACACTTTGTCAAAAAATGAAAACAGCAATTTATTCGTAACCTGACAGCAAGGGTGCGGGTTTGGTGGAGTGGTTAGCAACCGCTCACATACCATATATATACTTCTGCCGTCCTGTGGCCAGCTTGCAGAGTGTCTTTCCCTACTCTCCCACCCCCTTTCACAAGCCTATTCACTGTCTCTCTCATATCAGTACAGGCACAAAAAGCCCCAGAAATACATTAAAAAATAAGTTTAATCATTTTTCTCTGGGGCAGTGAATTCAAAATCACTAATGTTCAGAGTACTTGTGTCTTATATACAGAGTGCCACTGATACAGCTGTATTTTACCTCTTTCTAATACCCTCTGTAGATATTTGGGGTAGCCCACCACTCTAAATAGACCTACTGGTGTAATTCTCCTATTGTTTCTTCAGTTTTTGGCATAGACCTTAACTCTGAACCCAGTGCAGATTGCAGATGTAAGAATCAATTTAAATTTGCTGGTAATATTGTTGGTAACAGACATTTACAAATTTGACTCTTTGTCACTGTGTTACATTTACTGTTACCTCTGTACTTCTCGGACAGGCAATGAAGTTCATCCATGCTGCCAGAAACATGCCTTATTTCAGAAAAAAATGACCAGGAACTGTTTTATTTTAACCATAGTATTGTGGATTCTTGCTAAGAAAAAACAACAACAAAAACAGAAAAATAAAAAATAAAAACAGGCAATATAGTTAAAGTAATTGTCATATAGTGTTATGATATATTGTGGTCTACTCTAATACTGTATCCTTTCCTTTATATCGCCACATATCTTGTAATACCTCGCTTGCCAATCCATACCCCTAATAATAAAAATCTTTACAAAGAGCTATGTAGAAGGAAACCCCTTGTTTTTCACAAAATCTCGGTATTAAATCTATTGATGCAGTAAACTGGAAGTCAGTAGAAAGCATGGTCACTTATTTAACCGAAAAACCTTAGAGAGTTATTGTGATGAAGGGGATGAGTTGAAGAAAAAAAGAGTTCCTGATCTTCAGTCACATAAGTTTATCTAACTGTGATATGAATGTTTGTAGTTGATCATATTTTAATCCCAGATTCAATGTTGTTTTAACATGTTTGTAGTTGACTGCTCACGTAACAGGTAGTTGTATTCAGGCTGAGCTCTCTGACATGCTCATCACATCACCAAACACAAATGCAAGGTCTCAAAAGCAGTTATATCCCCATGCTATGTTCTCTCTTTTCTTTTGCCCCTCTCTCCATCCCCTTCTCACCTCTGCTGTGTCTCTTCCTCTGCTCTCTTCTTCACTGCACTCAGGACTTCAGTGTCTAACAGATGGGCATATGTTGAAGTCGAAGGGCCTCAGGTGGGAGGGAGAGATGCTTCGGCAGAGAGTTATCTCATCATCTGTTTTCCTCTTAATGATGTTGCTTTAAGTCTCTTGTTTTGTCACTCTTTCTGTCTTTGTGACTTGGTCCTGTTGTTTTTTGGTCAAAGGGTCTGCGGGATCATTGCTCCACCAGCGCTCTGCCTCTCTGTCAAGGCTTGTTTACTGCTCTTACTGTCAGTATACATCAGACCCCCACTGGGACAGAGAGCACCATGCACACAAACTGTACATAAACACACTCACATTTGGGAAGGGGGCAGTTTTATGCTGGCAGAGATATAGACAGGGTTGCCATGGAAACAGTGAGTTCTGTGTGTGTGTCTTCACACCTATTTTGTACATGCCTGTAAACTTTTCACCCATGTTCTTGCTGATGTCAGGATGGACTGATTACATTTTGGACATCATGGGTGAAAGGTCATTAGGTCTAATGGTCATTGCTCTGTAAGGTGCTCCTGTCAAACTTTGCACAAATGTCAATGGTAATTTAGGAATGAAGTGATTAGATTTGAAAGTTATACAGCAAGAGTCAGTCATAGAGCCTCATGTCCTCCCTTTGCTTGTGAACATGATATTACAATGGTCTTGCCTCCATCACAAGGGTTAGGTCACAGACCCAGTGAAAATCCAAGAAAAAAAAAAAATCCTATTTGAAAATACCCTTGGCATGCTTCCATAACTTTTACATTACTTTTAAAAGAATGTTAAGGTCACTTTGATTTGCTGAACTGGTATGAATGAGCATTATATTGTGACACGTGAGATTTAAACTCATAAACAATGCTGCAATATTTGGAAAATGTACACATTATCAAACTTAATAGGTTTTACGGAAAAAAAACGTAAAATACCGGGACCGCAAAACTGACACACTGGCACAAATGTCCTCTGTGACTTTGCAATGAATTTATCATTGTTTACAGGTACATCTCAAAAAATTAGAATATCATGAAAAAGTTCAATATTTTTCATCACTCATTTCAGAATGTGAAACCCATATATTATATAGATTCATTACAGATAGAGTGAAACATTTCAAACATTTATTGCTTGAAATTTTGGTAATTCTAAAATGAGTGATACAAAATATTGAACTTTTTCATGATATTTTAATTTATTTGAGATGTTCCTGTATAAGATTACCACCCCACCCAGCCACCCAACAGTGTACTGACACACCTGTACCTTCATTGTATAGATTGCGGAGGCATAAACTACCAGGCAGTATTAATCCATCCACCCATTATCAATACCACATATCCCTTTCAAGGCCACAGAGACACACTACACCTGAAATGCCACCTGATCAAAGGGCCACTTAAAGGGACAGACAGCCGTTCACATGCACTTTAACACCCAAACGCAATTTGAAACTAACCCTATCAAGTGTGTCTTTTGTCTGTGTGAGTGCTTGCAGAAAACCCATGTCAACATACAGACTCTATACCAAAAGGACCTGACCAACACGGGGGTGACAAGTCAGCAACTGTGCGGCACTAGAACTGACCTGCTGCACCAACAAGTCACTAATCACCAGGCAGCAGTTCTAGTTAAATAGAGCCACTACCACAAAACAGATCTACTGCATGGCAGTATTGTGCCACCACAAGTATATATTGCTGGGAAGTTTGAAGAGCACATGTTATGCTTTTTTTGTTTAAATAGCCCCTTTCTGTGTTTAACGTGTGCCTTTGTGTGACAGGGTATTTCTAAGTGTAAGACAAAAAGTCTGTGGCATCAGGACATCTCCCTCTCCTAATATGAATGGTGCAAGCAGCTGCCTAAAATCAGCTCATCGCTGATCCAGAAAATCCTGTATGGCATTTGAATATTACATTCACAAGTAGGAGGTGAACACAATGTCAGATAACCTCTGACTCAAGACCCTCAAACTTGTGAGCTTTGGCCCTGAGGGGAGATATCAAGGGCTGGATGTAAGCCTCCACATAACAGTACAAGGTGCCACCAAAAGCTTTGTAAATAACCCACTTTTAGGTTTAAAAAAATGCAAAAACAGCATTGGCCCAACAATACGCTACAGCAGAAATCCTAACTACGTCTTTAAGATTCTGAATTCACTGAAATTGTCCATAAAAACTGATTATTGTGACATTACTTTCCAAAGCTGATCAGTCAGTCCTCGGATGAATGAGTGGTCAAATGTTGAAGGAAATCCTTTAAAAACCTGATGAGATATTGCCTTAACAAGGCCTTGACCTGTAAGCGCCTAGTACATAAAGAAGGACAGACAACCTGAACACATAATGCCTTTGTCCTTGACTCAGAACAAGCAGTGTGTTGATAGTATGAGGCTCTGACACAGACAGTCATTGATCTGTTTGTCTACCTTCAGGTTAACTTACTTGGACAGCCCAGATGTATATCAAAGAGCACATTTTCTTTCCTTGCCTTACATTGTAGTACACAAGAAGTTGTTAAATATAAAAGTAAAATATAATGAGTTTGCAAGTATAGCTAACAGTTCTTAACATAAATGTCTTATCCCTGTTATTTTTATCATTCTGTTTTTGTTGTCCTTATAAACCGTCTCAGCTAATCTCTGGCAGTTAAGCTTTCTAAAATCACAATTTGCTATCACACACACTGCAGCCTTCAATCCTTAATCCATCTTTTCCGTCTCTCCTCTCAGTATTTGTCGGAGCTGTTGGCAGTGGTGCGTCTTCCCTTCATCCACCCGTCCTATCTGCTCAACGTAGTGGACAACGAGGAGCTGATCAAATCGTCTGAGGCGTGTCGGGATCTTGTCAACGAGGCCAAGCGCTATCACATGCTGCCCCACGGCAGGAGATGCAGACGCCCAGGACACGACCCAGACTATCTGCTGGTAAACAAACACACATGCACACACTCACATGCAGGGTTAAACTGATGTGCAGCGTTTATGGTTTGTGTGACCTAAGAAAAGGGTGGCAGTGAAGTGATCTGCCACCCACTAAGATTTCATTTACCCAGAACACAGCAAGAATCTGTGCCCACATACACAAACACACCCACTCTTCATACTTAACTGCTCCACAATAACAGAGGGGTCAGGTTAGCACAAGGGCATCTTTACTTTTCACTGGATTGTATTGATTTTTACCACAAGTGGAAAGCTGAGAATGAAAGCTCCATCGTGTTTTCCACACAGCCCCTGAAAAGACTTAAGAATAAATTCCTCAAACAGGTCATATTTCCAACTGTCAGCACCACTTTTTGTTTTTCCACAGTCAAACAAATGACTGCTGGAGGCCTGCCTGATTGCTGTAACCATGAAAATTTTACCATCCAACCGTTGTGGCTTCCTGGTGTGTTGTGAGCTTTAAAACTCAGTCTCTGTTTCAACAAACAGCACATAAACACCTTCCAGCATTTTTAACACCATAGCTAAACACAATAAGGTCCATCCTATCTCTCTAAGTCACAAGTCAAACATTCTCTCTCTGCTAATGCCAGACTTTTCTGAGCCTTAAAGACTGTGTTTGTTTACCTTGTAAAATCAAAGATTCCCTTATGGGTGATGGAGGACGCCTGCAAATTACCTCTGGATATTAGGTTTTCCCCTCAAGTCATCCAGGACTTAACTTTGTCCCTGTAAAGAGCTGCTTCATTAGAGTTTCTGCATGCTATTATGAGCCTCACAACAGAGCACCTTACAATTCAGCTCAAGTTATTTTCCGCTTGGTAGGTTAAAAATAATTGCTGAACAAATGGCACTTTATGGAGAGATCAGTTTACTGGCCAATTCTGCTATCAGGCTGGTTTATTTGCTGGTAAACCAACATTAGAGGAATGTTGTGTAGTTTAGCACCTCTGAGGAGGGCAATTCTGGAGTGATTTTCTTACCTGATGTCATGAACTGTTTGAGCTTACATACACAAGGACAGTATCTATAGATCATGTAAGTTGTTATCTTCACACTGGAATCTTGGACCAGCCTTTGAGGGGAAGCAGGGGGATCAAAAAGAGAGTCAAAAACATTTACAACTATGTCGAAAGCACCAGTGGAAGAGTGTATGAGCACAAGACCTAAGTCAACTTTTTTGTTTGTTGTAGCAGTGTTGGGGACTAGGGCTGTCACTTTATATTCAATATTCGAATAACTGTTCAAATAAACGAATAGTAAATAACTATTCGAATGTAAAATATTGAGAGTAGCATCACATCAGGGCTAACCTTGCATAGTAGATGGGCCTGCCTGATTCAGTTCCTGAAATCCTGCAGATCCCATCTTGTAGCGCCCCGTTGACCAATGGATTCCCTCGGCTAAAATTTTAACGGCCCAATCAGAGAAGAGAGGCGGGAGCTGCAGAATGCGGACATGACGACAACCGTAAGTTGAGAACGGAGATGCCGATTAGCCTGTTGTTCTCATAGATACTTGGTAAAACTTGGCGAAATCTGCCCTCCTCAGAAGTTTACTTGTAGGGATTGTCTTTGATGAGGTTCATGTTACAGATAAGTGTTAAATGAATCATCTGTGTGATGCGATATAGTGTAAAACGATAGAATAAGGCTGTTAGCCCTTAGCAGCTAAGTTAGCTGCTAGCGGCTAACATCTAACAACAGCTAACAAAAAAGTATGCTTTTTTTTTTCAATTCTTTATTCAGCTATTTCAAGTAACAAACAGGCACATTTTGCATCATACATTCTTCAAAAATCACTGAGCAGCATCAGCAACCAATATAAACAAAATAATGAAATAAAATGTTTGTAGTAAAAAATAAGAAAAAATAAAAAGTAAAAAATAATGACAAATTCAATGAAAACATTGCTTCATTATATGAGGCAACCTGCTTGATGTGGATTGGTCTGTGATGAATGTGACGAGCAGGACGATTATCCAATCACAAGCTTGTGTTTTTTTTTAAACGTTCTGCCCCTGAAAACAAATTAAAAGGGCCCCTACCCAGATGGACTTGTGAAATATTTCTGTGGCAGATATATGGAGCTGTCCATCTGGCTTGTCAGGTTACATCAGGGCGCCTGGAGCAGTGGATCGTTGCATCCAACAGAGGGCGCTCTGAGTGCAGCTTGACCCTCAGCTGCATCCACTGCTGTCTTAACCTCAGTAAACAAAGAGTTTCCACTCCAAGCGGTCATTAACAGCACCGGATCATCTGAGGAGAGCTCTGTGGAAGTATTCTTGGTTCTCCACCGTTGATGACAAACTTAAAATCAAAGACAAGGAAATGCAGTTTAGTCACTCGTCCCCCACATCAAATTTGTGGGCTCAGCCGTCGACTTTTCATCCAAGTTATTCTGCCGAGTGCAGCAGCGCTTCGTCAAGGGTGTGACTGTGTTTTTTTCGGCAGGGTCTTCACCAAAGGGGCGGATAAGAGAGTCTCTGCCCCTTAGTTGAATATCTTAGATTATTTTGGTACATGTTCGAAAACCGTTCCAGTTTGATTTTTAGGAGCAGTGATAGCCTTATCAGGGACAGAGTGTAAAGTTTTTGGTGCAGTCAAACTTCATAGTTGGATATGCAAAGATCGAGTTGTCCTTTCCGACCTTAATGAAACAAAGGTTATTAAAATTGATCATTTCACTTTCTCTACTATCCAGTACAGATGATCCACAGCTGGTTTTAACCCACAGCCCCAGTGGTTGAAGATTTCTGCACTTGACGATCCTCGACTCTTTAGCTGGAGATATACTTGCAGTTTGTCCCTGCATTTGCTTTGAGTTCATTGGCGCCATGAACATTTTTGATTATATACTCACAAGTGTATTACTGGAGGCTGTATGTAGCTGTCTGCTGTTCATCCGTCCATTTCCCTCCACTGATCTAGCTTGTAGAGGCAGCAGGCCAAGCGGGTCAACCCAGACATCCTTCTCCTCTCCACTTTTCAATCCCTCCTGGGGATCCCAAAGGCAGACAGGATATATAACCAGTTCAGCAGGTTGTGGGTCTGTCTTGGGGTCTCCTCTGCATCTGATGGGCAAAGATGGGCAAAGAAATATAGATACTGATTGATGGATGTGATGCTTTGGTACTGCTGTTAAGCCTCAAGCTCCTAGTTGGCAGCAGGCTTTAAGCCATTACACTCCAACGTTCCATATTAGCTACGTTGCAAGGCTACGTTCACACTGCAGTCAAAAGTGACCTGAATCTGACTTTTTGGCTCAAATTTGACCTGTATCTGATTTGTTTCTGACAGTGTGAACAGCACAAGTCGCATTGAATATGATATTTTCAAATCAGATTCAGGCCACTTTCAAAGGTGGTATTATGTCAGATACGTATCCGATTTTCTTGAATTGTCTGGATCTCCAACAGTGATCTGTCATCAGCAGGGTCAGCAAGACAGAGCGGCTGCCTTTAGGTTCATAAGAAATAACATATACCTATAATTAATTTAATAAGAGCTCACTCAAGGGGAGCTGCTCTAACATTAGATTCTGCGTTATGGGAACAAACTTCTCTGGCATTGTGAAGCACAGTTTTGGTCTCTGTTTGTTGCCCCTCATCACACCCTGCTGTGCGTGATGTCCTTAGTGTTCAGCTGAGCATGCGTGTCACTTTTGAAGCGTGGGATGTTCACATCACAGTCTGCAGTCAGGCCACATTTACAAGTATAATCTGAACAGCCAAACAAAAATATCGGAATTGAGCAATAAATCGAAATTGAGCATTAAGGGCTGCAGTGTGAACGTAGCCTAACAAGTGGGGATCTCATAAGCCTGAGATATGCTGAATGCCATGTTTTTCATATAATAACTAAGTATCAGATCAGGTCTTGCAGGACAAACCATAATGCTGTTGTATAGGGCCTTAGCTTGATTGTCAAGAAAAAGAAAGCAGTAAAGTCACAGTAATGCAATAAAACAAGACGCACAGAAGACACCGTATCAATTTAGCAGTAGCTAAGGGCTATCATGAAACAAGTGCTTCTCAAATGCCTTTATACATAGAAAATTAGCTACAAAACTTAAATTGTTCAAGTAGAATAATGCAGTTATTGCTTAAAGACCTGTTTCCTGTGAGTGTTTTGAAGAATAACTGATTTTGTGTTGGGATAAAAAGCATTGAAGCCCAGCTTTGTTCAATTTGCATAAAAAGTCAGTGTAATGAAGCGCTCCACCATGAAAACAACACCTTTCACCCCGTCCACCACTTCTCTAATTACTGTCATCAGGCAGACAATATAAATTTCTCCTGGCCAGCAAAAACATCTGCGAAAATATGTCATTCTGTCTTAAACATTAACACCGAGCCCTGTTAACAACTGCCTTTCAAATGCCTGCACTTTGTATTTCCCTTCTGTTGAAGAGTAAGTTGTCGTAAGAGCCTTGTCAATGGATAACTGCTGTCACTGTCGAGGAGATACATTTAAGTTGTCAGTCAACGTTGGGAAACACTGCTTCTTGGATTAGAAACATTTTATACATATAATATAGTGTGTTCCTCATGCTATTAGAGTTTTCCTGAGAACAGCCTTGTAAAACAATATTGCAGTTATAAGGCTCTACTTTAAAGATTGCGGTACATTGTAATATATATATGTAATCGTCACCCTTGTGTTGCAAAACATGCCTTCTAACCAGATTCTTTCCAATATGCAGCCTTACTGTAGGACCAACTGTATCAGAGGAAAACTGGAGGTAAATCTTAGTCTCATTGTTTTATGTTCCATTCTTCAGTTTTCTCCTTTTAGACCTAAAATGAAAACCAAGTGACCCAATTACTCTTGAGTATTCTGATCATCACCATCCTCCAAAAAAACAAAAATAGAAATGCATAGGTAGATTCTGACCAAGGTAAGATAAAATTGCAATTTTGTCTGTGGGTTTTTGAAGTTTGGTAACATCAGGTCCTTTTGGCTCTGACTTTATGACTCTATCGAAAGCTAGACTTGGGGCTATAAATATTAGATATTTATAATTTATGATCAGAAAGGCTTCAAACTAAGAGGGAGCAGTAAATAGATATATTTACAGCACACACTTGAGGATTATTCAGAAAAAATGTTGGTTGCAACAAGCCAGTAATCCGGCCAACCCATTTGATTGTTGAGAGGGGCAGATCAGGTTAAAATCTGGCATAAAATTGTCTGCATAATTTTCTTTTGTAGGCATTTGAGGATTTTCAGTGAATCATTTGTGTCTGAAGATGTGCTCAGTATCATCCTATTGCTCATACTTGATCCAGCGGTTCTGGTCTCAGCACTTTTCTCTAAACATGGTCAGTCTCATCTTCAGTGTTTGCTGTGTGCATATCTTCTGGATCCTACTGATATATTATGCAGACTGAAGTGTGTTTGGATTCTCAGCAGCTTGTGGCTCTGTTACAACAGAATAATATAAATGCATAAATGCTGCATAAATGAATCTTTCATAAAGCATTAAACTCTGATGAGGAAGTTTCTATTGTGGCTGACAATCTCGGCCAAGCATTTTGTCAGTTTGTTTTCAGCATGAGACGTGTGAAAAACTGTGCTCTGATGATGCAAATACAATAAAAAACACAAATGCACGTGAACAATCCATATTTTAACATAAATATAGTTTGAAGCCGTCATATGTTATTTTTGTTTGTGTTCATACATGTGCTGTCAGTTCAGCTGCTGCACTGAACGGAGTGTGAATGAGCAGGACGAGAGGTCAGGATGAGGATGGAGAAATAAAGAGAGCAGGAGCCAAGGCAATCAAAAGTAAAGTTTGAAGGACAGACTTTTAACTGAGTTTATTCTCTGAGTTTGTCTCTCATTATATAAGCAGTGAGCAAAAGTGTGGTTGTGCGTGTTGTGTGCGTATTTTAAATTTTGGCTAGCAGATGGGGCACCACCTGAGCTCTGTTGATAAGTCTGTCAGGCAGAAAGAGAAAAAGGAAACTGCCATCCGTGAAAGATTTCTGCTGAGCGCAGTCAGTCTGGAAACTTTGGAGTTGCATTCACATGTATGTGTGTGTGTGTGTGTGTGTGTATTTGTGTGTGTGGACAGCCATTTTAACGCCTCACGCTTTTGGTTTGAGTAGAGCTGGTTTGTCTTTCACAGCTAATGCAGTGTGCAGTGTTTGTCTCACCTCTTAAACTGGAAGCAGAATGCAGGATGGATCACTTGGGATAAAAAGTGCCCTCAGCACATCCTTTTCCTGTTTTATTTCTGAAGTCTGATGTGATATTCTTAGGAGAAGAGAAAGAAACCAAGGGAGAAGGAAGGAAGGGAGTTGGATGCAGCTGCTCATTGAGAACTGGAGTGAGGTTTTGATATTCATGCAGCTCATCAGTGAAATCCTGGGCAAACATGGAGGCTGTAAATCCAGATTACACAACCTCTAGTCTGACCTTCTTGGATGAAATACAACTGCTGGTCTGAGTAAAAAGAGGAGAGAGAGAAAGAGAGAGGACCGATGTCGATTGTCTCAGCTGTAACTAGAAAACCTGACTTGCTCACCTGAAGCTTCAGTTTGTGCTCAAACTCAAACCAAGGAGCTTTTACAGGAACATGGATCAGTCTCTGCACCTTAAGTCGCTCTACCTGCTGATAGTCTGCGCCACCCTCATCAATATTCAGCAAACAGAATAAACCTGGGTACAGCTGAATCACTGCATGTGGCAGAGGTGCTGGTTTGGATCACTGGATAATGTACCCTCGTAACTCCAAACCATTTTGTTTGTTCTTGCTGGCTTTTTTAATAATTCTGCCAGGAGGTTATGTTATAATAACACCGGCGTCTATTTGCTGTTTTGTCAGTTTGTTTGTTTGTTTCTCTGTTAGCAAGGTAACTCAGAAAGTTATGGATGAATTTCAATGAAATTTTCAAGAAATGTCCGAATTGAGACAAGGAACAAATGATTAGATTTTGGTAGTGATCCAGATACAGTCTGGATCCGCTATGACAGCAAATGTGATTTTCGTGAATAACTACTGAACTAAAATAGATATAATTATGAATCCTGGTCTGTTTTTCATGGTCAAGGAATCTAAATATGTAGATGAAATAAAGGTAGGACTAATATTTATGGTGAAAATCACAATATGGGAGAGGACTGTGGTGCTGGCGGAGGTCTGCGCTCTCTGAGTGCTTTTCTAGTTTTAATCTGTAAGCGGGCTGATTACAAGGCATTTTTTGTCACCATGCACTCCTTCATACTGTCTGCCGTCCACCCCAAGATATCTCCCCCCAGGGACAAAGCTCACAAGTTTCTCTATTGACACTCATATTTTCCAAGGCCATGGGCCTCCACTTGAAAAACCTGAACTATCCCTGTAAGCACAATCAAGTTGAAGACATCTTTTGTGATATCTTTTAAATCACTTCATGAACCCAATTTTAATATACTTTCTGTTTCATGATCCTATCTTAATTTCCTTAGAAAGTTTTTTTCCTATTTTTCAGTTTGTTTACTTTGGTTTCCTCATTGTTTTAGTCTTTTTAAATTATCTTTCCTTGTTTTGATCCCCTCCCTTCCAGTTTTCCCTATAAGACTAATCTTTTCATTTTTCTGATCTGTTGTCATCATCCATATATTTATCATCTATTTATTGTCTTACTGTCTTCTCATCATAACAAACTTCTTTATTATTAATGTAACTCATGTGCACATATTGACATTTCAACCTGTAGAGCTTCAGTTGTTTTAAGTTGATCACTTTCAATCATTTTGCTCCTTTATTTTACTTGACCTCCTGTGTTAGCATTTTGTCCCTCACCCTTTGAATGACTCTTTTAGAAATATCTTTGTTTGACACCATTGTTGTTGTTTGCTTTATTTTTCCCAGACTTCTGCCATGTAAACATAAGTTTCTAAAAGAGAAATATAATTAAAGTTATTATCATGTATTATAGGACATTTAGGTCTTTCAAATTATTTATTTTGTAAAATGTCAAATTGATGTACCATGGATACATATAAAAATCAAAAATAGAATTTGAATCTCATTGAACGTTATATACATCACACACAGATCAAAACTGAACAAAATCACTTACTTCATGGTCCTGTCAAGCCTTGGCTATTTGGAGCGAAATAACAAACTCACAACAAAACCGTTTAAAGCTTTCCATCTGAAGGAACATTTGTTCCTCCAGACAATTTTTATTTTTGCTCTAGACAGTTATTTGTACCACTCTTAGAGACAGTGTCTGTGTCAATATGACAGAGAGCTTTATCACATAGCTCACACATTCATTTTCTTTTTTTTCTAAAACTAAATGATAACTACCTTGTCTTTCATTTACCTTTGGCCACTCCTGATTGGATGTTGCAGTCATAAAAAGAGGAGGCAAAGTCAAGTGCATCCTCCTGGTTGATAAACTGACCTGATGTTAGCACTGTCAAATAACAGCACTGCTCTGTTTTTCGGCACAAAAACTGCCACTCATTCATTATTGAAGATTTACAACTCCAACATCTCACTTAAAAATGATTTAAAGCTGCCTGGGAGGGATGTATTTGATCTGGAGCCTTCTGTAGATTGTCAAAAACAGGAGCCAATAAGCACAGTTAGATCAAGTAGGGTTTCGTTTTACCTAAAGAGTTGCTTTAATTCACTGCAACATTGATTCAACAAACTGCTGGTAATATTTCCCAGAGATTTTGGTCCATCTTGCTGCTTTAGATTTGAGAATCTCCCACCACCACATACTAAAGGTGCTCTGTCAGATTGTAGTTTTGGAGACCACAGTAGTATCTCATAAAGCCTATTATGAAACCAGTTTGAGCTGATATGACCTTTCACATGGTTTTCCTCCTTGAGGTAGCCATCAGAACACAGATAGATGGCGGTCAACAACAATACCAAAGTACACTGTAGCATTTAAACAATTTTAAGTTGGTGCTAATGAGCTCAAAAATCAGACACGCCATAACACCGCTCCAACTAACCTGAAACATTGATACAAGGCAGGGTGGATCCAAGCTTTTATGTCAGTGAAGCCACATGCTGACCCTACTGTCCAAATGTGGCAGCAAGAATCCAGACTCATCAGGTCAGGCAACTGTTTTCTGATCTTCTGTTGTTCTAGTTTTGTGGAAATTGTAGCATCTTTTACCTGCTTTCAGCTGACCAGAGTGACACCTGTTGTTGTCTCCTTCTGTCCCTCATCTGCTTCAAGGTTGATCTTTTGTGTATTCAAAAATGGTTTTCTGCGTTCCTTGGCTGTTACGAGTGGGTTTTTTTTAATTTACCATGGTCATTCTTTCTGCTTGAAGGCATTTTGCTCTGAGATCTGACTCTCACTGGATATTTTCTCTTGTTTTGATTATTCTCCGTAAACCTTAAAGATGATTGTACATTAAAATCCTGGTAGATCAGCAGTTTCTGAGTCAGTCAAATCGCCTGAACACTGCGGTAACAACAACCACACCATGTTCAGGTTCATTTAAATCAACTTTCATGTTCTGATGCCTGGTTTGAGTTTCAGTGCTGGTCTTGTCCATGTCTACACGCTTTAGTGCTGTCATGTGATTTGCTTATTAGCTATTTGCATGAACAAGCAGTTGTACAGGTGACTGGTGAATGTTAGTAAGCAAAGTAAGGGTTCCCAGTGGGGGCAGTGATCTGGTGGGGATGGGAGGGTTATTAAATTCCTGTTCTTTAAATTCATTCAGCATTTTCATTTTATTAATTTAATACATCACGTTGTCTCCTCAATGCTTCGTGCCTTGCAGACAGTTTGTTTGCCCTAGTTTTCAGTTTTAATTCCCTGGTTTTGCTGTTTCCTCACAGTGCATGAGGGGGGAGAAAATTTTGTGCAAAACTGGATAAGAAAAACTTTTTAAAGGAAGAGACTCTTTTCAGTAACAATGCCCCACTTACTCTGGAAAATCTGCAGAACAAACCCTGAAAAGTTTCCACAGGGACTAATTTATTCGTAGAAAGTAGTTCAACCAAAAACTGTTCACAGGAACATCTGCAGATCATCAAAAGATCTGAGAATGCTGTTTCTAGCATGACACACCGCTTCTGATTTTTTCATAAAACAAGGAGCATCAAACCATTTATCTTTAAAATTCAGCGGTGAAAAGATAAATCAACTTGAGGAATTAATGAAAAACTGTCTTCATTTCTTATAACTAAATCTACATCTAAATTAGAGTATGTTGAGCCTTAAAATAAAGTTAATTCCACTTGATACTGTGAAAAGTCCTACAAATGATCACTGCAGAGTGAAGTAAATGCCCAACAGGCAAAGACAACAAGTTAAAATCACACAATTTTACTCATTGAACCTCTCTGGACCCTGATACAATTTTGTAGCGTTTTACTGTCTGATCTTCACCATTACAAATGAACACCCTGGGAAAGAAATTAAAGGATTAAGGAGGGAAAAGTCAAATAGAGAGAGATTAGAGAGGAGAGATTCAGATAAGAGGAGATGGAAATGGACCTGCAGTGAGATATAAACAGCTCTGAGCTCTGAGAGACAGACTGGCAGTGTCTATGTGGCTGTGATAAACAGTATTAACTGTAGTTAGAACGCAGTTAACGATGCTGCCTGTACAAAGAGGCTAACAGGCTAACACTATGTCCTTACTAAATGCAATGCAAGCCAATATCACCAACATAATCCAGCTGATTCCATAGAATCACAACTGTAACTGTCCAATGACACAGCAAAAGGCAAAGTTCCCATTTTCTTCTCCACCAATCGTGGACTAGAAAGTGTCCAGTTGTAGGAGGAGAGGGAGATTGAAGGGGTGCTGGAGGGATTTTCTTGATTTTCCGTAACTTTTCTTGTTCAGTAGATCTTAAAAATCCATTTAACATGGCGATAGATAAATAGATCCATCTATTTTTGTAAGTGATGAATGATTTACTTTCTCTTTTAACACTGAAGGAGTAGCTTTATTTTTCTCAAAGCCTGTTTATTGACCAGTCATTGAGTCAAACACTTGTCAATGGCAAGGACTGCATGTCAGTTTCTCCCTTGAACAACAACAGCACTTGATGTGTTGTTGACAGGGAAACATGGGGCACAAAATTAAATTTCTAATGCATTCAATATCCAGTGCTTGTGTTCACTGAGGACATGGTGAATGTAGAAGTGGTAAAAGCAGAAGCGGTAATGGCCAGCTTATTACCAGAGAGGTTTGTGCACTTCTTTTAGTGCTCAGGCACTAATTAGCCAGAATATAAAAGTCAGCTAATGTTCCCATCTCATCAACAGAACATTAAATGACTTGACATCAAATTTTCAAAAAAAAAAAAATCATTCAGTTCACAGAATTGTTTCCAGCTCAATAAACCAGGAGAATTTTTCCCTTTCAACAGTTCAACCATAGCACTTTCAGATGTGCTTTTTTTTGCTGTAAAACATCAAAATCGAGATCAAATTAATTTACGAACCATTAAGAGACAAGTTTTATATTGATGTTTAAAATAATTTAATGGAGGCGCTATTGAGCAGGTCATGGAGTAAGTCGTGTTTTTGAAGGCTCCCGCTAATGACGGATTTTAAGTTTCATAAAGTACATTTTTACAGCCTGCTTGAATATATTTGAGACAACTGAAGAATGTTTATAAGATACCAACACTTCCCACGTTTCCATTTTTGGTGAAATGGCGTCTAGTCTGAGAAAATATAAATATCCCAGATCAGCGACGACTAGGCCCGGCCCATCCCCAGACGAGAGTAATCCGAAGACCCCGAAAGCAGCGGCTAGCTCAAGTAGCTCCAATGCTAATGCTAACGCTAGTCCCTGCGCGGAGGAACAGCTTAATCAGAGCGAGATGGACATTGCAGAGTTAAAATCGGAGCTTCTTTTGTCTATCAAGAAAGATATTGCTGGGGTACTGAAGGAGGAGCTCCAGAAGGCACTCCCTGAAGATTTTGACAACATTAAAACGCAGTTGCGGGAGGTGAAGGATGAGATCGCTAACTGCAAGGAAGCGACGCGGAAAGAAATTGAGGAAGTTAAGGCCACGGTGGGGGACCTTGGGAACGGACTGTCCACTTGGAGCGACGAAGTGACCACTCTACAAACCACAGTAACGGTCCTGAAGAAGGAGATGACCAATCTGAAAAATACATGCGATGACTTGGAAGGTAGAATGCGAAGGTGCAATATCCACATTCTTGGCGTTCCAGAGACCCCAGATTCAAGTACCACTACGGCTGTGACCCGGTTACTGAGAGAAGTCCTGCACATGGACAAGAATGTCCTCATTGATCGCGCACACGGGAGCCTTGTTCCACGGCGTTCCGGAGGGAAGCCGCGTGCCATTATAGCGAAGTTGCATTACTACCAGGATTGCGTGGAGGTACTGCGCCGAGCCCGAAGCCAAGCTCCGCTGATGTTAAACGGACAGTCCGTGGCCATATTCCCTGACTTCACCCCGTCTGTTGCTCGGAATCAGGCTGCCTTCACAGAAGCGCGAAAACTTCTCCGTGATCAACCAGGTGTCCGGTTTGGCATAATGTTTCCTGCACGGTTCCGCATTACACACAGTGGAGAAGAAATGGAGTTTGTGGATCCTACTGCCGCAATGGATCACATTAGAAAATACGTGATTAAAACCTAAGAATGGAGACACGAACCAGCTTCGTGGGAGCGTGCAATTTCTATAGAGGTTTGCTATATCTAACTCTGTATTGACTTTATATCTATACTGAACACTATTTCTACGTGGCTTTTGTTCCATTACATTGTTCCATTACATCGTTCTTAGCCAGCTATTTGAATAGCACAGTGAATGTAGGTTGTATTTAAGTTTAGCGGGAGCCAACTTTGTTTTGTTTTGGCTCAATAGATTACCAAATAAGCACGAATCGTGTGGATTTTTGTGTGATGGTTTTTGGTTGGAATGGTCACCAGGTTTTATTGGGAGACCAAGTTCATTTTTTGGGGGGGGTTGGGGACCAGCCAGACAGTAGTTTATTTTCATTGGTTGTATTGCAGTGTTTATGTTTATCTACCTTCTTTTCAGTTGCAATGCTCATACTTAAATATCTGCATTCACTATGAGTTCTTCATTGAGTGATTGCTTGATAAATTTTGTGAGTTGGAATGTAAAATCCCTGAACCACCCAGTCAAACGGAAAAAAGGTCTCACCCATTTACATCAGCTTAAGGCTGACATAGCGTTTCTTCAAGAAACACACTTGCGCATTTCTGATCACTCCAGACTTAGAGGTGGTTGGATAGGCCAAGTGTATCATTCAAAATTTAATTCTAAATCACGAGGCACTGCAATTATAATTAACAAATCCTTACCTTTTGTGGCTTATATTATATTATATTATACTTATATTGATGCAGATCCAAGTGGACGATTTATTATTGTTGTAGGGAAAGTATTTGGATTCCCTCTGGTGCTGGCAAACATTTATGCCCCCAATTGGGATGACTCCAATTTTTTTAGTGATGTTTTTTCACGGCTGCCAAATATGGCATCACATAACGTCATTGTTGTTGGGGACCTAAACAATGCCTTATCCTCTTTGGATCGCAGTTCTCAGAGGGTTATTCCTGTTGCTAAGTCAGTACATGTAATTCACTCTTTCTTGGATACTTTTGTTTTGGCTGATGTTTGGAGATTTCCGAACCCCTCCTCACGCAAATTCTCTTTTTTTTCAAATGTTCATTAAACATATTCCCGAATAGATTATTTTTTGTTAGATAAAAAACTCCTTCCTCTTGTTGCAGATTGTGACTACAAGGCCATGGTCATTTCAGATCATTCCTCTGTTGCTCTCTCATTATGGATTCCAAATGTTAGTTGTAACTATCGGCCGTGGAGATTTAATCCTTAACTGCTTGCAGATGAAGACTTTAATAATTTTATGCGATCTCAAATTGAATTCTTTGTCAGTATCAGTGAAACTTCAGAAGTTTCACACTCTACTGTATGGGAATCTCTCAAGGCATATTTGAGGGGTCAGATTATCTCCTTTTGCGCAAAACAGAAGAGGGCCGCAACTGAGCATCTCACTAAGTTGGCTGATCAAATTATTAAACTAGATGCTGCATATAGTATTTCTCCCTCCCCTGTATTATATAAACAACGATTGCAATTACAAACCGAATATAATCTTTTATCCACAACACAAGCTGAATATCTTCTTTCTAAATCCCGAAGCGGCACATATGAACATGGTGAGAAGACAGGCAAACTTTTAGCACAGCAGTTGCGACACAGGACAGCTAACCAAGCTATAGCTGAAATGCAAAATGATCAAGGGATAAAATATACAAGCAATTTAGACATAAACGATAGTTTTCTGCAATATTATCAAAATTTATACAGTTGTACTTCATCTGGTGATCACTCGAATATAGATCATTTCTTTGAAAATCTCAATATTCCTTTACTTGAGACGGATGCAGCTAATGGTTTGGAGGAACCAATTTCTGATCCTGAAATTCATAGGGCTTTGAGGAGCTTACAATCCGGGAAATCTCCAGGCCCGGATGGGTTTCCGTCTGAATTTTATCAGGAATTTGCTCCTCAAATTATTCCATTGTTAAAATCTACATTTGAGGAATCCTTTGTCTCACAGTCTTTACCACCGACAATGCGCCAAGCAGTCATCTCTTTAATTCTTAAGAAAGATAAAAGCAGCCTAAATTGTAGCTCATACCGCCCAATATCCTTACTAAATGTGGACACAAAGATTCTTGCCAAGTTGCTGGCTCATCGCTTGGAGAGGGTCTTGCCATCCATCATCTCACCCGATCAAACAGGTTTTCTTAAAAACAGATTTTTTTTCTTCAATATTAGACGTGTATTAAATATTATTTCTAACCAATATGACAAAGATGCTGCTGAAGTAGTAGTTTCACTTGATGCCAAAAAGGCGTTCGATCGGGTGAGATGGGATTTTCTTTTTTCCACTCTTAGACGGTTTGGATTTGGGACAAACTTTATATCCTGGATTAAGGTGTTATACTCCTCGCCGGTCGCGGCTGTTCGAACCAATAGTAATTTATCTAAGTATTTTCGGCTCCAGCGCGGTATGAGGCAGGGGTGTCCTCTGTCACCCCTCCTCTTCACATTGGTGATTGAACCCTTGACAATTGCTTTAAGACAGCGATCTGACATCAAAGGGATTCTTCGTGGAGAGACTGAGCATAAAGTCTCGCTTTATGCGGATGATATGCTTTTGTTTATTGCAGATCCTTCACAAATAGTCTTCCAAAAATTCTAGATTTGCTTAAGGAGTTTAGAGCAGTTTCAGGATATAAGGTAAACTTTGAAAAAAGTGAAGCCATGCCCATTGGTAGAGCAACAGGGGAATCGTCAACTGTTCTAGATCCTTTTAATCTCAGTTACAATACATTTAAATACTTAGGCATATGGATCACACGAAATCACAAAGATTTATTTAAAGCAAATTATCAAGTGTCACTATCAAAGCTAAAACAAGATCTTGGAAGATGGGAGTTGCTGCCTCTTTTGATTGGTGGCAGAATTAACATCATTAAAATGAACATTTTTCCTAAATTTTTGTATTTGTTTCAATGTCTTCAAATATTTCTGACCAAATCTTTTTTTAAGAACATAAACAGTCAAATTTCCTCTTTCATCTGGAACAAAAAAACACCGAGACTAAAGCAAAGTGTACTACAAAGGCCCCGGAGCGCGGGAGGCTTGGCACTCCCGAAGTTCTTATTTTACTACTGGGCATCCAATATGAAAGCAATACTTTACTGGGTACAAGTGGATGATAATTTACCATCATGGGCAACCCTTGAAAAATTGTCAGTGAAACAGGTCACCCTTCAATCTTTGTTATGTGCAAGGTTACCTTTGCAAAAACCCATTTCCAACTTCATTTCAAACCCTGTTGTTAGACACTCAATAAAATTACGGAGTCAGTTTAAGAGACACCTCAAATTGACAGAATTATCTCTGTTTGCACCACCTCAGAGACATTGTATGTTTCCTCCATCATTGATTGATGAGTCTTTCAGCATCTGGACAGATTTGGGAATAACATCAATGTATGATCTCTTCAATGACAATGTCTGCAGCTCTTTGAACAGCTGAGGACTAATTATGATATTCCTGGATCTCACTTCTTCAGATACCTACAAATTAGACATGTCATCGTCTCCAACATGGACTCCTTCCCATTTTCTCCCTCTCCAGCGCTTCTGGACGATATCTTCAAGCTCAAACCCACTGTCAGGCGCCTTATAAGTGCTATTTATGGGTTGTTAAATAAGTATAAGATGTCTACACTGCAGACACTTGAATATAGATGGGAGGAAGATTTGAGTGTACAGATTTCAAATGAGACCTGGAAAAATATTATTGACAGAATTTTTTCTTCATCCATTTGTCTCAGGCATACAATAATACAATTTAAAGCTGTACATCGACTTCATTGGTCAAAAACTAGATTGAGTAAGATCAGAGATGACTTTGACCCTACATGTGACCGCTGTAGACAAGAACCAGCCTCGTTATTACATATGTTCTGGATCTGTTCGAAATTGCAGAATTTTTGGAAAAATATTTTTGATACTTTTTCTAAAATATGTGGTTTTGCCCTAAGTCCTTGCCCATTCATTGCAATATTTGGAGTGACTTTGGATAGTCGCTTGTCGAAAGCACAAGGTAGTTTAATTTCTTTTGGTGTACTTTTGGCTCGTAGGAGAATTTTGTTGAATTGAAAGGATATACGCCCACCTGTATATGTGCTTTGGGTCAGAGATGTTATGTATTACATTCAATTAGAAAAGATAAGACACACACTTAAAGGTTCTGTCCAAAAATTTTATGATATTTGGAAACCTTTTCTTACCTATTTTGAAGGTGTAGAGGCAAAAGACATTGCGGTATAAATGTTTATATTATTATTATTATTATTTTGTCTGGCTGGTTGGGGTTAAGGGTGGGTTTTGGGTTTTAACAAAAAAATATTTATGTTCAATGATTGTTTTTCACATTGTGATGAACCTTTTGTCTTAATAAACAGACCTTGATAAAAAAATAATAATAATTCAATGGAATTGCTCTTTCAAACATTCATGGAGCATTTGACCTTCTTGCTGCTCCAAACTCAACCACAAGTCGATTTGTTGGGAGGTTGTCCTGTTGACAGATTGCAAAAAGTGACCGGTAAGCATGGCATTTGTTAAAGCTGTGGTCTACGATTTGAAACCGCAGCCTGCCCCCCTTCCCTCACCTCTCCCCTCCGTGTTCCAAGATCCCGCCCCCAGCTCGTGTCGCCTCATATAGCCCCCTCGGACAGAGCTACGAGCGACTAGCACAATATATCAGCAGCAAACTCAATCAAAAACAGCTCAGCTCAACTGAAAGTATCAAACATGACAGACATCCCCCTTGTAACACACAGCAGTAGCCATTTCAATTGGATCGGCGGGAATGCGGGTCTGGCGCCGCCAGAGCGGAGCCGAGTGTGGGGGAGGATTTATCTTTCTCAGCCTGTCCTCCCCAGCTCAGCTTACAGTGCAAACGATTAGCGGCTAACAGGCTAACCCGCTCCCCTACAAGTTATTAGCCCCTGCAGGCACAAACTAACCAGAGTTATTCAACAGACATCTCCCACTGTAGTAAACAAAGCCATTACCTGATCAACCAGGGGCGAAACGGTCGATGCTGAAGGTCTGACGGCCGGCTGAGGCTATTCGTTAGCCGTTAGCCGTTAGCCCGCTAACAGGCCTCAAGGCAGAGCTCCGTTGGGCAGAGGGAGGCGGCTTCGGTCTCGGCGCTAGGCTTTTTCGGCTCCATGATAGTTCAGTAGCTAACGCTGCTAGCTGCTCACCGGAGGTAGAGGGGAGGAGGCGGGACCATGGGCAAGATGCTGCGTACTGCGTAGTGAGGGAGACGAGGATTGGATGGACTCACAGACCAACTCACGGACCAATTAATAGTCGCAGGTTCTTAGGTTTGATTGGTCAGCTAGTATGCAGCTTTTCAGCAGATATACTGAATGGATTTTTTTCGTTCTTTTTGGTCTTTATACTGTGTAGATAGGACCATAGGACCATAACAGCCTTATAAACGGTGTTATTAATATGTACAAAGCTTCCAAATCGTAGACCATAGCTTTAACCTATGCAGTGAAAAAAGCAGGCTGTGATGTAATGTCATACAGACAGACTTGTGATTTGGCCTGCTTATAAATACTTCAGTGTGCACATGAAACAACCCAGTGGAAAAGTTCAATGAATCAGAACAAATTAAATGAGCCGTCAGGGTTGAAGTATCCTTAGTCAAAAAATAGAAGAAACAATGGCTGTCAAAACATAGCCCTCCCTGCATCCCCAACCACTTGTCTCCATCCTTCGATCCTCTGTTCTTCTACTCCCACACCAAACTCCCATCAAACTTCAGACTGACAGCCGTCCCTGTGAGGCTTTATTTCTCAGTTAAAATTCATACAAACATGCACACACACTCACCGTCAGCAGCGGCGTCTCTCCTGTTTTGTTGTGTTCTGACAGGTCAGTGTTAGGGAGTGTTGGCTTGTGAATGTGTTCAGAGCTTCAGGGGTCAAACTGCACCGCAGCCTTATCATCCAGATGTGGACTCTCCCTGACGTATCCGACCAAGCAGAAAGCTCTGAGAACAACCTGCACATGTGCACGAAGTGGCACTAAAGAACTGCATGTGAACAGTGAGAGAATTCAGCAAGGCAAAGCAGAGGGTTGAATTACTGAAGTTGGATTAATTAGACTCGGGGGGTTCAAGCCAGTCCATTCAGTGAAGGGCTTATGTAGATACAGACAAAAGAAGAAATGATAGTTTGTGTTTTGTTTGAAAAGATCAGATGGAGATGTAAAAAGACATATAATACATCCTCAACTTTGCTCAAAGATTGTATTGAATTTGAAGTTTTTTACAACAAGAACAAAGATTTAGATTTAATTCAAAAAGCAGAACATTGATTGATGTGCAGACACTGACAGAGAAAATCCCAAATTCAATCAACAACGTGGCACCACTAATGTGATGAAAGACGAGGAGATGAAAAGTGAAATCCTAAGGCATACAAAGAACACAAACATAAAATCCAATAAAGGAAAAAAAAACAATGATGAAGAGGAATGAGAGCAAACATGTGCAACAATGGTAGCAAATTAATCCAAGGAGGGAACAATAACTGAACAAAGTCAATGTAATTCATGTGTGGATGCATTTGGAAGCTTTTAGTGAAGAAGACAAAGAGCTTTTTTTTCCATTTTCTTGGGTGGGTGGGTGGGGAGGTAGGGATTGTGCCTTTATTGATGATTGGGGAGAGAGAGAGAGAGAGAGAGGGATAGGCTTGTGAAAGGGGGGAGTGAGATTAGGGTAGGTCACTCTACCAACTGGCCAAAGGCTGGATTGAACCTGGGTCAGCAGGGGCATATACATGGGTCACGCCTGATTGCCTACAACTCCACCAACCAGCATCCCCACAAAGAGGTTTTAGCTTCTGAATATTTCTACACAGACCATATTCTTTATCTCCAACAGCCTCATTAAACCACACTCTCATTTGTTAATTGTTTAATCGAGGTCTTTTGGAAGTCTTCAGAGTCTTAAACCTGGCAGTACAACTAAATCCTGCAGTCAAACAGATCTGTCTTGCAAAGCCTCAAGCTACAGCTATTGAGCTCGATGTGCAGAGGCACTGCCCAGTTAGCTTCCCTTAAGGGAAAGATGATGGAAGCTTCAGTTGTAACGACAGGAAGAGGCAACTGCACTCCCATAAACAATGGCTGCCAGGTTAGGGATCAGGATAGATCCTTCTTTAGTAGCAGCTTTATCAGAGTTGGACTCTCAACATTTTGTCAGTCATGAAGAGCACAGAACCACACTGAAATAATGTCTTCTTCCCATTCCTTTTCAAGCATGTAGGTGAAATCAATCAGTGTATTTTTCTACTGAGGGGACTTTAATTACTTTTGTATTGATATTTTGCTACATTTGTATAAGACATTTATTTCTTGCTCTCCTGGCTGGATTTAGAACTATGACCAGTTCATGTAGTAAATTTTACTCCTCATCAGCCATTCTGGTTTACTAGATCATCTCGGACCCCCTAGGACATACACAAGATGAGAATGATACATTGCTGTGCAAAATAAACACCAATTCTAATTGTTTTCATGGCTTAAATCAAGGCAAAATGGGTTTAAAAACATTCTTGTGCAAAACACTTTTAAAAAAAAGTTTCCCTTTAGTGTGTAATGTTTTAGGTAATATACATCAGTGGTTCTTTGACGCAGCAGGTATTGCAAATGCCTCACAGCAAGAGGGTTGCCAAATCCAGGACTGGGTCAGGCAAGCATGTTCTCCCCATGCAAGTGTGGGTTCTCTTCAGGTACTCCTGCTTCTTTCCACAGACCAAAAACATGTTCTTGAGGCTTACTGATGACTCCTAATTGCCCTCGGTTGTGAGTGTGAGAGTGAATGGTTGCCCCTCTCTCTATGTGGCCCTGTGATTATCTGGTGGCTGGTTCAGGGTGTACCCTCCCTGTCACCAAATGTCAGCTGTGATAGGCTCCAGCCCCGCCCTAGAGGAATCTTTGAAGAAACTTAAAGGATCTTTTGACTTGAAAATGAGGTACATGTTAAAATTTTCCTCACTCTGATTTATAAAATCTCTTTATGTTGTAAAATATAAAGTTTGAACGTGTATTTATTTTTTTCACATTGATTTTCGGATTTGCTTAGATAAATAACTCATAAGTAAAGCAGTTTTCCTTCTGATTTTCTTCAGGGCACTACATTTGAACACACTTTCTCAGATAAATAAGATATTACAATACACATTGAAAGGTCTATTATGCATTGGTATGAAAATAATGGTCCTTGAGATAGCTTTGATTTAAGATGTGCCTAAAGAAAAAAGTTTAAAACCACTGATATGTGTAAACCAACTTTACCTGATGAAGCTGCCTCCTACTTGTGAGACCCTCCGGCGTCATCCTCGGAGAAGCCTGGACCAAGGTTGGGAATCAAGGATCAAGGAATGCACATCGGCATCATTTTTTACAAATTTTCCCCAAGTAACTAGAAAAGCACTCTGAGAGAGCAGACCTCTGCCAGCACCACAGTCCTTACCCATATTGTGATTTTCACCATAAATATTAGTCCTGCCTTTATTTCATCTGAACATTTAGATTCCTTGACCATGAAAACATACCATTAGCAATTGGATTCATAATGATATCTATTTTAGTTCAGTAGTTATTCACAAAAATCACATTTTTTGTCATGACGGCCAGACGCTGATCCGGATCAACACCAAAATCGAATCAGTTCTTCTTTTTACCATGCTGAATATTTCCTGAAAATTTCATCAAAATCCATAACTTTTTGAGTTATTTTGTTCACAGATGGACGGACAAACTAACTCTCCCGAAAACATAACCTGTTTGGCTGAGGTAAATATAGAATTGATTCTCTGGCATGTAAGGCTGAAGAGCTATATGGGAGTCCCAGTCTGGGATGGGGTACCAAAATTGTTTAAAATAGGCTCATGAACAAGGATCTCTTTTTATGACTCAACAAACTTGAACCCTTACTTTACTCGCTGCTTGGAAAAAAGGACAGTAAGAACTTGTATGTTTTTCACATTTTTTGACATGATAGGCTTTTTAGCTCACACACAAAGCTTCATTTTGATAGGGACACTTTCATAATTTTTCCCTCAGCCTTGAGTGCATTTTTCAAAAGATGGCTGACACACAATCACTCAGTAAATTCAATAGAAGTCTTAGATGTTGTTGTTGCTCTTAAACCCTCTCTTTTCATCAAGAAAAACTGTGATGTACCAGCTAGGAAAAAGAACGATACTTAAGAAAAACTTTGTGAGGATGGATTTTCAACAAAAACAGCAGATGGAAAATAAATCCACCTGTGAATGTGTCTGTCAGGCAAGAGACTGTGTAAAAAAAGTTATTGATCCACAAAAATGAGCCAGTGTTCAGCCTTGGTTTGGAGAGCAGAAAGATTACCTTTCCCTCCTGTCTCTCTGTTTCTTTTCTGCTTTCAGACTCTGATTTCTCTCTTCGCTCTGCCCTTTCTCTATAATTGTTTTAAAACTGTCAAAAACAAACTGTCAAACAGTCCTCAGTCGTTGAATTTAGCAACAACCTGCACAGACCCTTTTGTAAAACCACATCCAGCAGCAAAGCTTAAATTTATATTTCTGTTTGACAATATCTGATACACTAATATTTCCAGACTCATTTTGGCTGATACAGGTACTGATAGCTGTCTCTACCAAACTAGTGTCAGCCATTTCCATCTTAAATTGCACAGTCTTTGTGTGTGTGGTATTTTATTGTTTTAAATGTAGACATTCAGTGATGGAGCATTATGATACACTGATATAGATGGATATGGCTGATAAGTGTGAGTAGTACATTGGCAGAGCATTTTTATATCTTCTGTATTATTCCTAGAAGTTAGGGGTGCAACCAACAATAATAATCAAAAAAGTAGACAGACCTACGCAAATGTGTGTAACAAATTTTTGATCAAGTCTTGATTTTCTCACTAATTTACACATGAACTTTTTAAAATGATACTGATGACAATTGATCATGAATGGAGGCTTAATTATGGTGGGGTTAGAAATGCATTTGTTAGTTTTGTTTGTGAAGACTATCATTATGAAGGAGACATGTAGGTCTGAAAACTTTTTTGTTTGCCACATAGCAAACAAATCTGAATTTCCTGAGGGAGCCCTCCCAAGGGATTAATAAAGTTCCTATCTATCTAGCTATCTGTCTAGCTTTTATCAGCAATGGTCCAATCACACTGAAAACTCACATCGACCTTTGGTTGAGGGAGCCAGTGATTGCTGACTTCCTGGTTAACCTATAAAAATTAGTCATCCCTGCACCAATTGGTCCGTCTTACAATCTGCTCTTGGCAACCCAATACATCGGGCTTAAACTTCTCGCATCTTTTGGTTCGTGTTTTGCAGTGTGAGCTTTGGACAGCTGATTTGGGAATCATGTCGGCTTAATTTAACTGATGTAACAACAGCCCTGCCCATGTCTAACACCACTTTATTTTTGCATTCATTTATGGGGTTGAAAAATATCATGAGTGATTTCTTTTGGTTTGTGATATTTAAAGCTGGACATGTATCTGAAAGTTGTGTCATCATGGTTGCCACTGATATACGTTCTGA
>JAZDUH010000408.1:0-447143 GCA_036419115.1 Scarus forsteni
ATGATAAGGGCACAAAAGATTTTTGCACATTATACTTATGTATTGAGACTGTCAGCAATTTTCTGCCAGCACTCCTTCCGTGCTTTTGCAGCGGTGGCGATGGTGTCTTTGACGTTTATTACATGTTTTAATTCTTCATACTTTGTCATGATCACCTCCTGCTCCCTGTGTGTGAAGTATGAGGTCCTTCGCTCTCTGGCCTGCTCTGACGCTCCAGACTAGTTCGCGATTGGTCAGATGCGGCGGGCTCCGCCTTATATGCGTGCATGCGCTCATTACAAAGATGGATCCATCTTTTGTATTGTTCTGACAGGGGTGTTGGTGGTGCAGTGGGATAGTGAGTCACTGGTGTGAATGTGGCATGATTGAAAGGTGTGAATGTGTCAGAGACACTGATGGAAATTAACATAGAAATTCAGAACCATCAGAGAGTGAATGTGAGAGTGAATGGGTAGGTGTGACCTGTATTGTAAAGCAGCTTTGAGTAGTCAAAAGACTAGAAAAGCACTGTATAGACAATGGAACGACCGAGTTATGTTTTAAATCTGAAGGAAGATCTGTTTGCAAAGAGATGGCATAAATGGTCTCTTTATCTTAAGAAAATATAAGGACATCAGTTGTTGTTGACAACAGTTAATTTGCTATTGGGAAGGTGCTTATGCATATATGTGTATGTGTATGAATATGTATATGCATGTGTGTATATGTATGTGTATACGTTTGTATGTATAGATATGTATTTTTTATTTTCTTCAAATTTTACACAAGTCGTGCAGCATTGTTTTTTTGTTTTTTTTTCCGCATGTTCCTTGGTGTCATTTTTATTTGCTTTGTACTATAGTCAGCATTGGTATTTTGATACGTGATTGTATAGTTGCTGTTATCCAAAAAAATCAATAAAAATCAAAGTTAAAAAATAAAAAGAAAGAAAAGTGCTATATAAGCTCAAGCTCATTTACCTTTCTAACCCCCAATTTCCACCGGACGCAAAAGTGCTGCGCTGTGCCGCGCAGCGTCCTGCGGAGCACTTCGCTCCCATTGTAGTCTATTGGGCAATTTCTACTGCACGCGAAAGCGAAAGTGCCGGCGCGCGCCAAGGCGCGAGAGATATGCTTCAGGTCTATTTTCTGCACGGCCTCTTCCAAACCTCGTAAATTCAGTGTCGTTGAGAAACCACCAGGCAGGAAGTCACCGTGTGAAGTAACCAGAAGTTTCAAAATAAAACACAATGCACAGACTTTTGCATGTAATTTTCCTCAATTAATTGTCATTACGCCAAAACCGGAAGCATGAGCCTCAGGTCAGCAGTCAGTCAGAGGGTCCCAGAGACAAGACGACACCATGGACGAAGAAAAGTGAGTCGTAGAGGTAGAGAAATATATAACACTGCATGCATGACACCATAAATCTTTCTACACGGATATAGGCGGACAGAAGTTGAATAATTCACGAAGCTGTGAGGTTGGGACCAGCAGAGGGACCTTAGAGAAGTGAAGTGAGGTGTTGTTTATTTCTTTTCTCAGTCTATAACATGTTTTATGAGCGTGTGACATCGCTATTCTCATGAGAGCCTGTGGCTCTACAGGGATCAGCCTTCCCCCTCCAGATTGAGTGCTGCGGGGCGCTGCTTCCAGTGGGTTTTGAGATTCGGAGCAAGACCGCGCGCTGCTTGTCTTGTGAATGGCTTTTGGTGTTATTTTATTTTTTATGAACTGGAACCCCAAGTTATGTAAAAATAAACAAATACTTGAAATTGTTGAAATTATTGGTCTTGAGTCTATTATATATGAAAGTTTAACTTTTTGAATAGAAAATAATGAAGATTATGGAAATAAACTTTTCCACAATATTCAAATTTTCTGTAAATGGTCAAATACGTGTCATGTTTGTAAATTGTAGTTTTTGAGGCTTCATGACTCCACAGCAGCAGACAGTCTCCACCAAGGATCCCAGACCACCAACAAGACCAGAGCCAGAGACGAGTACAGGGGCAAACAAAAGGGGCAAAAGCAGATGTGAAGAGAGAGTGTGAGAGAGAGATAGAGCCCAATGTGCAGGAATCCCCCCAGTCTAAGCCTATTGCATCTTAACTATGAGTCTAAGCTCTGGACTATTGGCTGGTCCCTAACTGAAAGCTTTATCACAGAGGAATGTTTTCAGTCTAGCCTTAAAGGTAGAGAGGGAGTCTGACTCCCGAACTGTGGTTGGTAAATGGTTCCAGAGAAGAGGAGCCTGATAACCGAAGGCTCTACCTCCCATACTACTTCTACAGACTGATGGTACTAGCATTTTGGGACCGTAATGTTCTAGAGGGGTTGTACGGCACTACAAACTCTTTAAGATAGACTGGTGCCTGTCCACTGAGAGCTTTATAGGTGAGGAGAAGAATCTTGAATTCTATTCTATATTTAATGGGAAGCCAATGCAGAGAAGCTAATACAGGAGTAATGTGGTCTCTTCTCCTAGTTCTAGTCAGCACACGTGCTGCAGCATTTTGGACCAGCTGAAGCGTCTTAAGTGACTTGCTGGGACAGCCTGAAAGCAGAGAATTACAATAGTCCAGTCTAGAGGTAACAAAAGCATGGACTAGCTTTCCAGCATCGCTCTGGGACAGGATAGGCCTGATTTTAGCGATGCTATGGAGATGAAAAAAGGCTGTTTTTGAAATTTGCTTTATTTTAGAGTTAAAGGATAAATCCTGATCAAATAGAAGCCCAAGATTTCTAACAGTTGTGCTTGGTACCAGACTAATGCCATCTATGGCAGTTAAATCACTAGAAAAGGATTCTCTAAGGTGTTGTGGGAACACCAAGACATCATGATGGAGTTAAAGCACCAAGAGATGCTGATCATAAAAGACATTCCACATTTACGTTTGTTTTATTTAAAAAGATGTGCTGAGGTTCAGGAAGAAAGTTTTTAGACTCAGTAATATCCAGTGGATCGAGGGATGTTACTGAGCTTCCTCTAAAGAGAATATCTGGCACATCGAAGACTAAACAGCAGAGGTGAAACATACGTGAGGACCACTCATTAATAACATCAGAAATCTGGATTTAACAGATGGTTATGTATCGAGGTGAATGATACAGTTTAGGAGCATCGTCCATGCATTACCAACATTGACTACTATATGAGGTTATTTTGTTTGTTCTCTTTGTATTTGAAGTATGTAGATGCTAAAATATTGATTAAAAAAAAAACAAATATTACTCGAGATAAAGCCTCCAGATCAGGGGACCAAGAGGTCACCAATCTTTCTACAAACATCTAAGAGTTTAATAAAGAACATGATGACAGACACGAGAATGTTTTTCTTCAGAGGTCAGTGAATTAAATTCTTGTTTTATTTCTCCATGCTGTGCTGTTTAAATCATCCATTATTAATGTGTTTGTGACTTTGACAGGCTGATGCCTGAGCCTCGTCTCTCTCCATAAACACTGTTTCCTGTCAGTGGGACATTCTGGTGAAACAAAAACATAAAATAACATTTCTCATGGGTCACATTGTTGAGGAATGAATTAGATTAAAAAAGAAAATATTCTTAATTAATTCTGAAATTATATGATTTGTTGGTCAGACGAACATTAAAGCTAAAAACACAGAAGTCACATCATCAGAATGCATTTTTCATGACAGGGTGAAATATCACTTTGTTAGATGTGTCCATTGTTTCATTTAAAGACTTTTGGTAATGTTAATAGCATTAAATAAAAAGTCCAGTTTCATAAATCCATCTCTAGCATCCACACAGATATCTGCTTTTAGCAGGAAACAAAGAGAGACTTTATGGCTTCACATGTCTCTGGTGAGTTACAATCAGAGTCCTCCAGACAGATGGAGGGAGGAACTAAAACATCCTTGTCTTTCAGGATTTTTGAGGGTTTATCTCAGTGAGTATTTACAGGTGGTTTGTGTGATTAGGCCTCATGGAGACACTGTGGAGAAGAGGAGCATAGAAACTTAAGAGTGCACTCACGATGATAAAAAATCTTACAAAGAAACCTCTGGGGCCTAAACTCCCAACAGGAGCCCAGAAAGGTTTAGCACTTAAACACAAAAGAGTTAAGCGCAAGACATAAACGGGCCAAAGGACCACTGTGGTTGTGGGAATCCACCGACACTGAAGAAATGTCCTCCAGCCAGCTTTATAATGCAGGTGATGACTCAATGAAGGTGTGTGGCTGCAGCAGAAGTGTGCAAGGGACACCACGCCCACTCCCCATGGCAGCAGAGAGGAAGAGGATCAGCAAACAGGCAGAAAGAGAGAGGGGGGAATCCTCACATATGATTTACAAGGAGGGCTCTTAGCATTCAAACCACTGTTTAGAAATGTGTTAACAGTCCGTGTCCCTCACGGAGAAGCTCACAGGATGCAGGGTGGTGTGCTCAGCGTTGAGGGGCTGGATTCAGTTTTTCAGTGACCTCAGGGCTCATCTTAGAAGCTTCGTAACTCTATGTTGAAAAACAAAACAAGGACAAGAGTGTTAGCTCTCTTAGGCTATGTTTACATGGACACTCCTGAATTTGAGACACAAAGATTTTTCCTTTGCGTTTTAAAATTCTTCTGCGTTCAGACGACAACGCTGGAGACATATGGACCCGATGTAGCATGCATGTCATGTCAGTTCAGTAGATGGCGGTGTAGGTCTGCAGAGAGGCAGGGCTGCTACAACACACGAACCAAGAAGAAAAACTTTTCACAAAAAAAAAATGGGAATAGATGCACAGAGACACAGGAGTTTCTTTTCTCAACAACAAATCAGTTCAGACAACAAATCTGTCTCGATAGTTTTGTCCGAGCATGGGAAGAGACTCACAAACGTTACTCGGCAGATGGCTGAAGCTGTTGTTGTTCCTGGAATGTGCACAGCCTTCATGTGAAGTACTGTGCATGCGGTGATGTCAGCGTTTCACCCTGAAACGCTCTGATATATGTTTACATGGAGCTGAATGGACAGCATTTTGGAAACTTTCCACTCTGAAGCCCGTTTTCAAAAGCTACTGTTTTCAGACAAAACGCAAAGCATTTCAGTGTAAAGGCAAGGCCAAAACAAAATGAAAACTTATTGGATCTGACCCCTTTGAGCCACGTAAACGCAGCCTTAGAAACACACCTACCGATGACATACTTTACCTGACAAAACAAGGCTACATTCACACTGCAGTCAAACGTGACCTGTCTCTGGTTTGTTTCTGACAGTGTGAACAGCACGAGACACTTTGAATCTAACATTTTCAAACAGATTAAGGACACTTTCAAATGTGATACTGAATCAGATATGTATCTGATTATATTGAAAGTGACCAGAGTCTGAACAGCAGGACGCGTTCTAGAGCACCAGTTTACCTCGGGACAAAGTCATTTCATGGACAGAACACAATCAGAGGTTAATATATAGATATGATTATTAAAAAGTTTATGTATTCTTCCTAAAATAAAAAGTTTTAGTTTTTTTCCTCTACAACATTAAACATGCATAAAGAGAGGATTGATGAGAAAAAGTGAGAGAGTGCTGGGGCGAAGACGGGTGTCTCTATTACACAAACAATAAACGATAAAACGTGAATGAATCACACATTTGTATTATGATATCTGATAAACTGAGTTTATTTACACTGCACTGACTTTTTGAATGGATGTATGAGGCTCAAAAAAGAGTTTACAGGATGTAGAGACGCTGATGATCCACTGATGTCAATCTCATCTGTAGGTTATATATGTTTGTATGAGACAGTGTCAGTCAGTGAGCAGTCTGCTCCTGTCTGATCTGCTCTCAGACAAACTAGCAAACAGAGCTGTTCAGCATTGTGGCGTTGAGCTGTTTGGCTAGCACAGCTTTGGTCTCTCTGTGTTTGTTGTCCCTCATCACTCCGTGCTGTGCCTGATGTCATTAATGTTAAACTGATCATGTCTGTCACTTCTGAAGCCTGAGCTGTTCACATTGGATCACTGGGTTAACAGAGTGGTAAAGGGGAGACAGATTTTTGCAGCCAATGTGGAAAAATGTCATCCATCAGAGTATGAAAACAAAATTAATGATTAGTTCTATGATTAATAAAGAAAAACTTCAAACAAAATGGAGGAGAACAAGTTTTTTTTTGTCTCTTACAGTTTCTCCTTATGTAAATCAGGAATCCAGAGATGGGAATAACCACGACCACGGCAGGCATGAAGAGGGCAATGGGCAAATGATTCACAGGCTTCACTGTTGATCAGAAGTGTAAAAACAAACATTAAAACAACATTACTCTGATTCATGTCACACCATAATCACCATATGATCATGACAAATAAAACAGATGAAACAATAACCAGAGAAGAACAAAACACAAAAAAATGATGCCAAAATCAAACATGTTTCTATGTTTGATTTCATTTTTTCATTGTTTGTCTTGTTTACCTGAACACTGGTTTCTCCACAGCATAATGATGTTAAGCACTGAGACAATTTTGACAAACACCTTTTAATTTTATTTCTGTGTCTGATGTTTTATAGTTTGCTTATTAACTCTGCTAAGTAGGTGACATATTTGAGAGCTTTTATTAGTTTGTGAACAGGATAATTGATTGAAAATGTTATAACAAAATGTTGATCAAAGGTTTCATGTAAAAACAGAGTAAAATCATTATGCTAAGAAAATATGATGAAACATGAACTAAAGTCTTGTTCTGGTTGTGTTGTAGTGGTCTTAGTCAAAAGAAGTTGGTGAGCATAAAATATATGTTATATATATATATATATATATATATATATATGTGTATATATATATATATATATATATATATATATATATATATATACATATATATATATATATATATATATATATATATATATGTATATATAGATACGCATACATATGTACAGTGGGAGGAAAAAGTACAATTTTAATTTTGTACATTTCTGCCTAAATTGGTCATAAAATGTGGTCTGATCTTCACTCAAATCACAAGAATGAGTAAACAGTGTCTGCTTAAACTAATGCCACCCAAACAATTACATGTTATCATTTTTTTATTCGCCATAAGATGTAAACATTCACAAGACAGGGGGGAATAAGTAAGTACACCCTTGGATTCAATAGCTGGTTGACCCTCCTTTGGCAGCAATAACTTCAACTAGACGTTTCCTGTAGGTGCAGATTAGGCTGCGCACAACGATCAGGATGAATCTTGCACCATTCCTCTTCACAAAACTGCTGCAGTTCTGCAAGATTCTTGGGATGTCTGGCGTGAACAGCTTTCTTGAGGTCATGCCACAGCATCTCAATTGGGTTTAGGTCAGAACTTTGACTGGGCCATTCCAGAACATTTATTTTATTCTTCTGAAACCATTCTAAAGTTGATTTGCTTCTGTGCTTTGGGTCGTTGTCCTGTTACAGCACCCATCCTCTTTTGAGCTTCAACTGTTTGACAGATTGTCTCAGGTTTTTCTGCAAAATATCTTGGTAAACTTGTGAGTTCATTTTTCCATTGATGATGGTGAGCTGTCCAGGCCCTGAGGCAGCAAAGCAGCCCCAAACCATGATGCTCCCTCCACCATACTTAACAGTGGGAATAAGGTTTTGATGATGGTGTGCTGTTCCATTTTTCCTCCACACATGACGTTATGTGTTCCCATCAAACAGTTCAACTTTGGTTTCATCACTCCACAGAATATTTTACCAGTTGTGCTGTGAAGCATCTAAATACTTTTTTGCAAACTTCAAACGTGCAACAATGTTCTTTTTAGACAGCAATGGCTTCCTGCGTGGTGTTCTCCCATGAAACCCATTTTTGTTTCATGTTTTACGTATTGTAGATGTGTCAACAGAGATGTTGGCATGTTCCAGTGATTTCTGTAAGTCTTTGGCTGACACTCTAGGGTTCTTTTTTACCTCATTGAGGATCCTGCGCTGTGCCCTTGGAGTCATCTTTACAGGCGACCACTCCTTGGCAAAGAAGCAACAGTGCTGAACTGTCTCCATTTGTAGACAGTTTTTCTCACCGTGGATTTGTGAACATCAAGACTTTTAGAGATGGTTTTGTAACCTTTTCCAGCTTTACACAAATCAACAATTCTTGATCTTAGGCCTTCAGAGAGTTCTTTTGAGCGAGGCATGGTGCACATCAGACAGTGCCCCTCATCAAGAGACAACTCTTAACTGGTGTGTGTTTTCCAGTGGGCAGGGCAGCTTTAAGCCACACCTCAGTAACTGAACTTCAGGTTGGCTCACACCTGACTCATAAATTTGACTAACTAGCTCTTGGAGGATCCTTAGACAAGGGGGGTGTACTTACTTATTCCTCCCTGTCTTGTGAATGTTAACATCTTATGGCGAATAAAAAAATGATAACATGTAATTGTTTGGGTGGTATTAGTTTAAGCAGACACCGTTTACTCATTCTTGTGATTTGAGTTAAGATCAGACCACATTTTATAACAAATTTAAGCAGAAATGTACAAAATTACAAAGGGTGCATACCGGTATATATATATCTATATATATCTATATCTATCTATCTATCTATCTATCTATCTATCTATCTATCTATCTATCTATCTATCTATATATATATAGATATACACACACATGTACAAAATTGTTGGTACCCTTCATTTAATGAAAGAAAAACCCACATGCTCACTGAAATAACTTGAAATTAACAAAAGTAATAATAAATAAAAAATTGCTGAAAATCAACTAATGAAAATCAGACTTTACTTTTCAATTGTAGTCCAAGAAAGTTATTTTAAAAAAACAGACTAATGAAACTGGCCTGGACAAAAATGATGGTACCCTGAACTTAATATGTTGTTGTACAGCCTTTTGATTCAATCATTGTAATCAGGTGATTTCTGCAACTCTCAGTGAGACTTCTGCACCTGTCCACAGGTATGTTGGCCCACTCCTCATGAGCAAACTGCTCCAGCTGTCTCAGGTTTGAAGGCTGTCTTCTCCAGACTGCATGTTTCAGCTCCTTCCACAAATGTTCAGCAGGATTTAGATCAGGGATCATAGAAGGTCACTTCAGAATAGTCCAGTGTTTTGTTCTGAGTCATTCTTGGGTGTTTTTAGCTGTGTGTTTTGGCTCATTATCCTGTTGGAGGACCCATGACCTGTGACTGAGACCAAGCTTTCTGACACTGGGCAGCACATTTCACTCCAGAATGTCTTGATAGTCTTCAGATTTCATTGTACCTGCACAGATTCAAGACACCCTGTGCCAGATGCAGCAAAGCAGCCCCAGAACATAACTCAGCCTACTCCATGTTTCACAGTAGGTACAGTGCTCTTTTCTTTGTATGCTTCATTTTTGTGACTGTGAACATAGAGCTGATGTGACTTACCAAAAAGCTCCAGTTTTGTCTCATCTGTCCAAAGGACATTCTCCCAGAAGCTTTGTGGCTTGTCAATATGCATTCTGGCAAATTCCAGTCTCATTTTTTTATGATTTTCTTTCAACAGTGATGTCCTCCATTCAGTCCACTTTGCCTCAAACAGTGATGGATGGTGTGATCTGACTCTGATGTCCCTTGACCTTGGAGTTCTTCTCTAATCTCTTTGAAGTTGTTCTGGGCTCTTTGGTTTCCATTCGTATTCTCCGTCTCTTCAGTTTGTCATCAGTTTTCCTCCTGCAGCCACGTCCAGGGAGGTTGGCTACAGTCCTGTGGACCTTAAACTTCTGAATAATCTGTGCAGCTGTAGTCACAGGAACATCAAGCTGCTTGGAGATGGTCTTATAGCCTTTACCTTTAACAGGCTTGTTTATAATTTTATTTCTAATCTCCTGAGACAGCTCTCTCCTTAGCTTGCTGTGCTCCATGTTCAGTGTGGTACACACCATGATACCAAACAGCACAGTGACCACTTTTCAGCCTTTAAATAGGCAGACTGACTGATTACAAGCTTGGAGACACCTGTGATGATAATTACAAGGCACACCTTCGTTTAACATGTCCCTATGGTCACACCATTTTCAATCCTTTGTAGGGGTACCATCATTTTTGTCCAAGCCAGTTTCATTATTTTGTTTTTAAACTATTTCTGCTGTGCCAAAATTTGAAATCAATGTCTGATTTTCATTAGCTGATTTTCAGTACATTTTTATTTATTGTTACTTTTGTTGTTTTCAAGTTATTTCAGTGACCATGTGGGTTTTTCTTTCATTAAATGAAGGGTACCAACAATTTTGTCCAGGTCTATCCATCTATCTATCTATCTATCTATCTATCTATCTATCTATCTATCTATCTATCTATAATTCCATTCAAAAAGTTAAACTGATGGATTTTAGATTCAAGGTCCACAATTTAAACAACTTAAAGTATCTGTTTATTTTTACATAAACAGGATTTTAGCTCATAAAATCCATGAAAACAGGAATTCAACAAATTGGAATACGGTGAACTAAATCACCTTTACTTCTCAGTGTTGGTAGAAAACAAAGAAATAAAGTAGGATCACATTAAATCAGTCAAAATACGTTACTTTCAAAATGGTCAAAATGATCTTCAGTACTTGGTTGTGAACCTCTTTGCCTATATCACTGCATTGATGCACTGTGGCATTGAGGCAGTCAGCATATGGCTATAAAATTGTCACAAGTTAAACCCCAAATAGTCGACTTACCTGTGTTTGTATGTTTCCTTATTATTTTTTTAATCTTCTCTGTTATTTTTATTAAAATAAATTTCTTTTCTATTCTTTATTTCTACAATTGCCCTTGACATTTTCAGTGTTTCGTATTATATTGTCTACCTTTGCTAGTTTATGTCATTTTATTTAACAATGTTATTATTTTGAACTCTGTAAAGCTCGATGAATTTCTGTGTATTTGAATGGTGCTCCGTAAATAAAGCTGTTCAGCCTCTAAAATGAAAGACACTAAAAGCACACTGTACACACTCAACAAAGAAAATGAAACTGTGGACCACTTTTTACCCACAAACATTTCAAACTTAAAATAAAATCAGGAGAAGTTTCTTCCTTTGATTTGTTGTCCCTCCAGAGACATTTATTCTGATCTAAGCCTGTAACGTCTTTTTCAAACACCCAGAAATGTTGACAGGTTTGGATAGAAGAGACAAAAACAAATCCTCACTTCAGCTCTCCACCATTTGAGTAAACTCCTCTGGTTCAGGTCTTACCAGAGTTTGTCTTGATGTCCTTTCTGTCCAGTTTGGTGACCACGTCCTCCATCACACCAGAGAGCTGAAACACACACTCGTACCTCCCCCAGTCATCAGAGGGGAGCTCCAGGTCAACACTCATCTGGAAGGATCCGTCGTGGTTTGGGAGGTTCTCTCCGTGCTCCACGTGGTCCTGAAGCTCCTCTCCATCTTTCCTCCAGAACACTGCAGCTTGGCTGGGATAGAAACCTGTGGCGTGGCAGGTGATCCTGGAGGAGGGGGTCTTCTGGAGAAGGGACACTGTGGGGAGGTCTGCAGCACAAAAACAAAGACTGTTTATAGTTTCTTTATCATTTTTACTGTTGTTTACCATCGCTGTTCCTGTTTGATGTTGTATATGTTAATGACTCAGTAACACAAGGACCATATGAAGGCTGTAAGGCTGGGCAATATAACAGGATTTAAAGATTAATAGTTAATTATTTTTTAAAAACTTAATCAGAGATCACATAATTTACTGTAAGTATTTCAATACATTTATCAATGCTTGAAAAATAATCAAAGAACATTTATGTTGATACTGAATAACTTAACTGTGCAGTGTGTGGTAACTGGCATTTTAGTGCCATCTATTGTTCAGATTTTGGAATGAGCCCGTCTGTTTCTAAAACATCACATCACTAAGAGAAGAGAGCCGGTGAAGACCAAAAAGTATCGTGAAATGGGCATCATTTACCACAGTTACATTTTTATTTTTATAGACCGCAGGTCAGTTAAGTTAATGATCATGGTTTTGTAAACTTTGACTTAAATGGACTTGAGCTTATATAACGTTTTTCTAGTCATTGACTATTCAAAGCTGCTTTACACCGCAGGTCACACCTACCCATTCACACCCTTTCGCACTCACATTCGCTGACTGAGTTTCTATGTTAGTTATCCATCAGTATCTCTAACACATTCACGCCCTTTCATGCCCATTTACGCACGACTGACGCAGCAGTGGGAGCAACTTGAGGTTCAGTGTCTTGCCCAAGGACACATCGCCATGTGTCGCCCGGAGCTGGGCTTGAACCTGCAACCTTCTGATCACTGACCAAGCTCACTATCAAACTGCACCACCGACGCCCGTCAGGTCTAGGCTCTATAAAGTTTTCTAACGTGCTGCAGATTCATCAAAATAAGGTAAAACAAGAGAGAGAGAACACGAGGGAAAGTTGGGCCGGACAGTTGAGAGGTTTGTAATATTATTAATAATCAGTGCTGGGAGTTACGGCTTTAGAAATAATGGCGTTACTAACGCTGTTATTTTTTCCCAGTAACGGATAATCCAGTTAATTACTTTTCATGTGTTACAACGCTGTTACCGTCACTGACAATGAAATGTGGTGCGTTACTTTGGAGCTGTTATCCGACCTGCCTAACCCCCAAATTCCTGCGGAAGTGCCACGCTGCGGTCTTGCTCTGATCCACAAACCCCACTGAAGGTGGCACGCCAAGCAGCGCCGGAGGGGGAGAGCTGATTCCCAGAGAGCCACAGGCTCTCATGAGAATAGTGATGTCACACGCTCATAAAACATGTTATAGACTGAGAAAACAAATAAACAACACCCACCCGTAGACAACATGGCGGATCATTATGTTAGCCTCCCCAGAGGAGAAACCTGTAGTATATAAAGAAAAACAGTTTTTCTAACTTAAAGAGACTGTGAGGAGTTTTTAAGTAATTACAAAAAAGTCTCACTTTTAGATATATGCCTGATCGAAATACGCACTTATTGATGATTTTTTAAAAATCAAAACAGGTTATCTATAAATGCTATTCCTTAGCCTCCTGGTCGGGTCGGACATGACTGGACTGACATGGATACTCAACTTCAGGAACAAGACAATTAAAACTAGAGCAAATGTATATTATTTTATTATTTATATTACACGTCTGAGAGCACCGGGCTGTAAGTAGCGATAAATAACCGGCTACAACTACGATAATAACTTTTCCCCTAATTGCTTATCGTCACACATCAAAAACTACCGCTACGTAACTAGAAAGAGATACATTACCTCATCGCTTTGCATCCCGCAAGTTTTTGAAAAAAGAAGTTGTAAAACAATGCAGAGTTCTGAGGAAGGTCCGAGCTGCATTTACCGTTACAAACAAACACACTTGGCTTCACGTCTCCGGTGCGTTAAAGTTGTAGTCAGAAGTAGGAACTTCTGGGTTCCGAGTAGGAAACTGCAACTGGAACGTCCCCCGAAGTCGGAATTTCCTACTGAGAACTCGGTGAAACCTCTCTACCCCGAGGTGTCAATGGAAGATGGATGCCCTCAGTGTGAACAGTTATTTAGCTCCTGTAATAATCCATTTATTGTCACTTCTGACTGGGGTGTGTCGCTCTAGATCAGCTGTATACATAGTATTGTTAGACTTATATTTACAAAAATGCTGCCATAGTGATAATCACATTCTTCATGTGATATTTGTGAACAACAACACAGGGCGTGCTAACAACAGCTAACAATAGCCTGGTAGATCGGCATGTTTTTTTCTGACTTCAACTGGAACGCCGATAAGTCGAAGATGATGTCACTCCCAGTTCAGAGGTTACAGGAACGCGGCATTACGACAGTCGCTGCGCGTGCTTATGGGTAGCAGAGTCTTTTTTTCGTCGGTGATAGATTCTCCTCATAGCACCTTTAATAAAAAGAAAAGGAAAGTTTTATAGGGATGATTTAACACCTACTTCTACGGACTAGTCATTCATTGTATTCAGGTGCCAGCTGAGCTCATTATTGAGTCATAATGTTGCTGAACTTTGACCTAAACAAACTGAAGCAGTCCCAGAAACAGCACTGCCCCACAGGCTTGGACAGTAGGCACTAGGCATGATGGGTGCATCACTTCACCTGCCTCTCTTCTTACCCTGATGCTCCCATCACTCTGAAAAAGGGTCAATCTGGACTCATCAGACCACATGACCTTCTTCCAGTCCTCCACAGTCCAATCTTTATGCTCCCTAGCAAACTGAAGCCTTTTTTCTGCTTAGTCTTACTGATTAGTGGTTTTCTTAAGGCTACACAGCTGTTCAGTCCCAATCCCTTGAGTTTCCTTCACACTGTGTGTGTGGAAATGCTCTTTCTTTGGCTGTTGTCAACACACTGAACATGAAAAAAATGTAAAATCCACCTTTAACTCCCCCACTTCAAAAATGTGGTCAAAGTTGCCCTGAATTTATCATCTCTTTATCAAGACACACCTCCATTTAAAAGTTGGAATCCCTGTACAGCAGCAGCCAATGTTTAAAAAGCAAGAAGGTTCATCCATATATCTACATAAGTTTAATACACCTCAGGTGACATCACAGCTAAAGATGCAGCAGCACCAAGAATAATCATTTAATGAAAAATATGCACATTATTTACAGATAGTGCTTAAAAATGCATAAATAATATCAATTAATTAGAGTTTAATGCAAAATAAAAAACAAATTCTTGCAAATGAGCCGCAGGTTGCCAACCCCTGCATAAGGAATTTCCTCCGCTTGATGCCAATGACTTGACCCTTCTTAAAAAGACTTCCATCTTGTGTCTTTGACATGGTTGTTAAAGAAATGAGAAGCTGCTCATTGCATCAGCTGGAGTTAAATAACTTTTTTCAGCTGATAGATAATCACCATGCAGCAATTATCCAACAGGAGGCTCAGACCCGTTTGCTGTTAAATCCAGGTGGCTACTTTTGTTTTGGCCTGGCATATATTGTAATGTCAGAGTGTCAAAAACAAAGACATATGAACATGGTCAAAATCAAATGGTACCACGTCTCTTAATCTTACCTCTTCTCATCAGAAAGCTCTTTCCATACTCCAAAAACTTCTTCAGCCAGTCAGAACATTCTCTGGTGAAATAGAATTTATTCTGCTCCAGAAGAGCTTTGTCATTATTCAACTTTTCTTTGGTGACGACTGCCTGCTGTTGAGGAGCAACCCATGTGAAGGTCTTCATGTCCAGGGAAAAGAAGTCTTCTCCATCATAACCATAGTACTAACCACTGGTGAACTTATCAGTCTCATCGTCCCACTCACAGCCGTACATATACTGAAGAACACCTGAGACAGAGAGAGAGAAAATCACAGCTCAGTCTCACACCATCAGCTGATTTCACCACAGAGACACACACAAACACAAACATCTACCTCACGGTGCTCATCCAGAGCACGCTGCTGATCCTGACAACATGGAGTTAATTAAACAACGTGCACATTGATCAGAGGCCTGCTCCAGATCAACCCATGAGAGCATTCACAAACATGCTCTTTAAAATAAAATTAAGACCACATTGGTTGTTACAAAAATGAGTGAATAAAAAAAAACAAGATTTGAGAAAATAAAAAAATAGAAAGTTCTCCTCCATCTACACTCCCATCAAATAAATAAATAAACGAGCAAGACACAAATCGTACAGGAATTCTCCTGACTGAAAAAAGAAGTGTACATTGAGCTATCACAGATGTGACTGCAGAGCATCAAACACCATAAAACAGTGTGCACATAGCTGGAGTCAGTGGTCTTCGTTTTCTCTTTTGATTCTGGTACAGTAGCATGAAAAAGTTTGTGAACTCTTTGGGATTACTTGGATTTCTGCTTAAATTGGTCATAAATCTGTTCTGATCTTCATCTAAGTCACATCACTAGACAAACACAGTCTGCTTAAACTAGTACTGCACAAAATTATAAGTTTTCATGTTTTTATTCGACATAATTGTAAACAGTGCAGGGAGGAAAAAGTATGTAAACCTTGGGATTTGATAACTGAGTGACCCTCCTTTGGCAGCAAAACCTCAACCAAACGTTTCCTGTAGTTGTAGATCAGACCTACACAACGGTCAGGAGGAATTTTGGACCATTCTTCTGTACAAAACTGTTTCAGTTCAGCAATATTCCTGGGATGTCTGGTGTGAACCGCTCTTTTGAGGTCATCAACAGCATCTAGGGTTGAGGTCATGACTCTGGGCTCGGGTTAGGGCCACTCCAGAAGCTGTATTTTCTTCTGTTGAAGCCGTTCCATTGTTGATTTACTTCTATGCTTTGGGTCGTTGTCCTGTTGCATCACCCATCCTCTGTTGAGCTTCAGTTGGTGGACAGATGGTCTTAAGTTTTCCTGCTAAATGTCTTGATAAACTTGAGAATTCATTTTCTGTTGATGACAGTAATCCGTCCAGGCCCTGAGGCAGCAAAGCAGCCCCAAACCATAATGCTCCCTCTGCCATATTTCACAGTTGGGATGAGGTTTTGATGTTGGTGTGCTGTGCCTTGTTTTCTCCACACATAGCGTTGTGTGTTCCTTCCAAACAACTCGGTTTTGGTTTCATCTGTCCACAGAATATTTTGCCCGCAGTGCTGTGGAACATCCAGGTGCTCTTTTGCAAACTTCAAACATGCAGCAATGTTTTTTTTTTTTGGATAGCAATGTCTTCCTTGGTGGTGTCCTCCCATGAACTCCATTCTTGTGTGATGTTTTATGCATTGTAGATTTGTCAACAGTAATGTTGGCATGTGCCAGGGATCTCTGTAAGTCTTCAGCTGACACTCTAGGATTCTTCTTCACCTCATTGAGCATTCTGCGCTGTGCTCTCACAGTCATCTTTACAGGACCACCACACCTTGGCAGAGCAGCAGCAGTGCTGAACTTTCTCCATTTGTAGACAGTCTGTCTTACTGTGGACACATGGACATCAGGGCTTTAGAGATACTTTTGTAACCCTTTCCAGCTTCATGCAAGTCAACCATTCTTGATGGTAGATCTTCTGAGAGCTCTTCTGTGTGAGGCATGGTTCACATCAGGCAATGCCTCTGAGAACAGCAAACTCACAACTGGTTTGTGTTTTTTATAGGGCAGGGCAGCTTTAACCAACACATCCTATCTAATCACATTGATTGGACTCCAGGTTGGCTGACTCCTGGCTCCAATTAGCTCTTGGAGAAGTAATTAGCCTAGGGGTTCACATACTTTTTCCACCCTCTACTGTGACTGTTTACATATTGTGTTGAATAAAAACATGAAACTTATATTTTTTTTGTGTGGCATTAGTTTAAGCATACTGTGTTTGTCTAGTGATGTGACTTAGATGAAGATCAGAACATATTTTATCACCAATTTAAGCAGAAATCCAAGTAATCCCTAAGGGTTCATGTACTTTTTCATGCAACTGTATGTACATGGTTCTTTTGTTGTTTTCTGCATGTTTGAATTAAAGCATCAGTCACTTATTTGTGTTGATTTCTTGCTTACCTACTTCCAAAACATGCAACCTGTAAACATCTATATTTATCACATTCATTTACCTGCATTGTTTTTAACGTGTATCTGTTTCCCAAACAAATTAATGTGTGTGTTTGTGAATGGGTGAATAGCTCGCATTAGCTTAAATCAGTTTAAGGAAAGTGCTTGATGAGGTTCTGTCCATGTTCTTGTTTTAGTGTACAGGAATGGTTTACCACATCCAATATGGTGGACATGCTGACATATAGCAGCAACAGGCCGACCCGGTCAATGAGACTTCTACATGTATTTGAGTAGCAGCAGAATTGTCCCTGATGTCAGCCAGAAAAAAATAGAAATTCGTTCTTAGTCATAGGTGTACAGTTTGTATGCGTAGAAAGTGATATTTATTCGTTTTTGTATTAATCATCTTCATGTTTAAAGGTGCTATGAGGAGAGTCTATTACCGGCAAAATAAAGACTCTGCTACCCATGAGCACACGCAGCAACTGTTGTAATGCTGCGTTCCAGTAACCTCAGAACTGGGAGTGACATCATCTCCGACTTATCGGCGTTCCAGTTGAAGTCGGAAAAAAACATGCCGATCTACCAGGCTATTGTTAGCTGTTGTTAGCACGCCCTGTGTTGTTGTTCACAAATATCACATGAAGAATGTGATTATCACTATGGCAGCATTTCTGTAAATATAAGTCTAACAATACTATGTATACAGCTGATCTAGAGCGACACACCCCAGTCAGAAGTGCAAATAAATGGATTATTACAGGAGCTAAATAACTGTTCACACTGGGGGCATCCATCTTCCATTGTCAACTCAGGGGTGGTGAGGTTTCACCGAGTTCCAGTAAGAAATTCAGACTTCAGGGGACGTTCCAGTTGCAGTTTCTTACTCAGAACTCGGAAATTCCGACTTCTGACTACAACTGGAACGCACCAAAAGATGTGACCCAAACCAAAGTGTGTGTTTGTTGTGATGCTAATGAATGCAGCTCGGACCTTCCTCAGAACTCTGCATTGCTTTACAACTTCTTTTTTCAACAACTTACAGGATGCAAAGCGACAAGGTAATGTATCTCTGTCTAGTTACATAGTGGAGGTTTATGATGTGTGACACCAAGCCATTTTTGGAAATCTTATTATCATAGTTGTAGCCGGCTATATATCGCTACTTACAACCCAGCACTCTAAGACGTGTAATATAAATAATAAAATAATATAAATTTGCTCTAATTTTAACCCTCATATTATCCTTGGGGTCAATTTGACCCCATTCAGTGTTTATCATTCAAAAAATAATAGTTGACTTTTTTTTTTGGCTTCATATTTCATGACTTTTCCTAATTTGATGGGTACTTTTGATTGAGCATAAAATCATTATGATGATATTTTTTCATTTTGCTGTACACATATTGCACGCATCGGTGTTCCTCTGGGGTCAATTTGACCCCAAGCTGTTTTAGCTGTGTAAAACTTGTCTGTCTGTGTGTGACCCATGTGTGACCTAACATTCCCACACCTGCAGGTGCAGAGTTGATACTTTTGAGTTGATACATGACATGGGGGAGGGGGAACATGGGGGGAATGAATGTGTGTGTGTGGGTCTATGAAGAAACTTGACTGTTGCCATAAAGAACTGTTCCATGTTCTGACTATCTGACTGATGCTCTCATTATGATTTTCTGTTTCACAAATGGGTGAATTTTCAAACATGTAAACCCCCTCAAACACACAAAAAAAGAAACAAACAAACAAAAAAAAGAAACAAATAAAAAAAACACAAAAACAAACAAACAAACAAATAAAAAAAAATCCTAAAATTAACAACAACAAACAAAACCTCCAACTCTGCCACTGCCGGTCCCAAGCCCGGATAACAAAGGAAGGGTGAGTGAGACTTTATAGTGACCACAAATATGTTACAAAAAAGGGGGGGGGTTACCAACATCAATCAGTATGGTTCGTTCTGTGAGAGTCATGAACGTGCACCCTAATTAGAAAAGATTTGAATGAAAGATTTGAAAGATACATTAACTCTAAAACTAAAAGTTTGACCTGATGGTGGCGCTGCAGAAAAGGTCATATCATCACCATAAACAACAGGGTTCATACTCTTGTGGTCATTAATGTTGTCAGTAAATTTGAAAAGATTTGGATGAAAACTTTTCAAGATAAATTATTTTTGATTGAAAAGTTTGGCCTGATGGTGGCGCTAGAGGACAGGTCAAGGTTTCAGTATCAAGGGGTTATTTATGTATTCAATAAATACACAAAGTTCCTGACACAAAAACATGATCAACAATTTTTTGTAAATCATTTTGTGGAGGCAAATATCCCTGGGATCAGATTGACCCAAAGGGTAAAATGTGTTAGTAATATTTGAGGAGAATAGGAGGATTAATTGTCTTGTTCCCGAAGTCGAATCTAGGCCAGTCCTGTCCGACCCAACTGGAAGGCTAAGGAATAGCATTTATAGATAACCTATTTTGATGCTATAAAACTCATCTTAAAGTGTGTATTTTCATCAGGCATATATCTAAAAGTCAGACTTTTTTGTAACGACTCAGAAACTCCTCACAGTCCCATTAAGTGTAACATTATTTAGGTCTAGAAATAAAATAAGATAAAAACAGATCCTCAATATGGTATTAATCATTGTTACAAGAGTAATGGCAAAATGGCAAAAAGAGATAAGCATGGATAAAAACAAATAAAAATAAAAAAAATCAAACTACAAGCATTCTGCATTATTTGAATAGTTGTCCACTGCAGAGTAGGGATGTAACAGATTGAAAATTTCATATCTCGGTTCTTGTGACCAAAGTTATTACGGTTATCATTATTATTGTTGCAGTGTGCCTTAAAATGTTCAAAAAGTACTTTAACAGAGTCTTACAATCATTTAACCCCCCAAAATTTTAATTTTAACAATTCTTTTGCCTTTTTATTATCAATAACTGCGTCAGGAAATGCCCTATAAGTTCATTTGTTTAACTTTTTCCATAAGAAATAAAAGTAAACAATTCTGGCAAGTATTTGTCATTATTATGTAATAAATGCTTAAACTGTGTGTAATTATAAGAAAGGAAAACATACTGATTTAAACTTAAAAAAGAATTCTCTTCATTAACAATTGTTAATGAACATGTTCAAAGTTTTGAGACGGCACAAAAATAATCTAAACCTATTTTACAAAAACTCCAACGTTTTAGTTTGCCTGCAGCATTAGTGTCCATGTTTCAGCTCGTTATATTAGACCATGCTCAGGAGTTTTTTTTTTTTTTGTTGTTGTTGTTTTTTTACTGGTACCTAAAGCAGTTAGCCTCCTTCATGACTCTCCTCTTGTCTTCTCTTTCCATGGCAGATGTCCTCCACATCTCCTTCTTTAATAATTACAAATAACGATTGATTAAATCCATAAAACACGAACTATGACAGAAAAAGACGATCTATTATGATGAAATAAGGCGGATAAATGGTGAAAGAACAATAAGAACTCACTCCAGAATGATGCTAATTCTGTTATTTACAACCAGAAAATCCTGATAAACCTCCTATAATTCACTCAGGTATGGCTCTTTGAATCCTCTCTCTCTCTCTCTGCTCGTTTACTCGAGGAGTTACAGCAGTTTTAATCAGGCACATTTTTGTCTTTCACTGCAGCTTGGTGTTGTAGGCAGGGTGACTGTCATTAATCAGTTTCCTCCACATCCTTTAAAATCCAAACTATGACCAGACTTTAGACTTTAGCTGTTTTGAGTGGAAAAACCTGTGAGAGTCTGAGCGAGGCTCCAACTGCTGAGGCCAAACATTACAAACTGCTCCTCCATCTGTGGGAGACGGCTGCTTCACCGAGAGGCAGACACACATAGTTCAGACTTTTCCAGACAAAGAGCAGCATCACAGTGAGTAACTGACACAGAGTGGTGATCAAACACCGTTTAACAATAATTTTAATAGGACACCTCAATGATTACTGTGGGAAATTTTACTACGGTTTACCATTTTTCCAGTATCCGTGACATCCCTGCTTCAAAGAGTTATCATTGAAACTAAAGGGCCAGTTTATCCATTTCGGTTTCTACTGTATGTTTGAGTTGTACATTTTTGAGATATCAGCTGTAGAGACATCTGTATTTTGTGTTTTGGTATAACTAGACTAACTCACAAAAGTCCTGTGATGCTCAAAGAACCAAAAGTACATTTTAAAATTCAAAACCAGAGTCCAATTCCAACAATCAGGCCCTGTTGCTCAAAATAATCTGCAGACCTTGTTGGTCAGCATGTTCACGTATGAACTACTTTTTACCAAAACAAAAACATGTGTTTGGATTTTGGGATGCAGTTTATGCCCAAAATGCAAAATGCAAAAAAAAAAAAAAAAAAAAAGGAAATAGGCTCTTAGTTTGAGAAACCTGGCTTTTCTTGTTTTGTATGTTACTGATGATTTTCAATAAAGATAGAGTGATTTAATATCAATAATTGTAGTGTACATAATGTAGCTGTTATCCAATTAATTGATTAATCCCATAACAAAAATTGATAGTTGCAGCCCTAATAATTTTATTTACATTGTAGAAGAAAAACAAACAAACCTCCAGTCTGCTTGAAGCGCGCGTTTAAGTTTTCAATTTCGGCTTTGAACCGTTGATGAATTGTCAAAGCCCTGTCAGTCTCCTGCTCCCAGAACTGAGGAAACTCTCCTGTGACTTTGTTCATCCACTCCTGTCTGGGCACCATTTTCCTGTTGTTACTGCTGTAATGATCAATCTGAACATCATCAACCATTCCAACAATCACAAACTCGGGGAAGTTTGAAACTTCAGATGATGCGGTGTTGAAATACTTGAGAGAGTGAAGCACTGTGGGAACAAAAACATTTTCATTATTTCAGTTTTATTTCACATTTTATGCATCATTAGAAAGTCACCAAGCACACAGTTTAATGAGGACTTTGAGCTTGGAGGTAAACTAAGCAGGAAAAACAGTCATTATCAAATTACTGAGCTTGGTCCTAAAACATTTGTACATTTGGATAATCTTAAATTAAAAGTCAGACCATTTGGTCCTTAAAAGCAAGAAGACACAGAAGCTGTGTCCCCAACCAACACATCCAAGTGGGGCCCACATTTGATTTGCCTGGGTAACATAGGCTTTAACTGAGCGGGCTTTAAAGCTACGGTCTACGATGTGGAAGCTTGGTACGTCTTAATAACAAGTAAACTTATAAGGCCATTATGGCCCTATGGTCCAATCTAGGCAATACAAAGATCAAAAGAATGAAAAAATCCATTCAGTATATCCGCTGCAAAGCAGCATAATACTTGACCAATCTGAACCGCCGTTCCCAGCAGTTCGGATTGGACCGTGAGTCCATCCAATCTTCTGTCTCTTCTGCTGCGCAGTGTCTCGCCCATGATCCGGCCTCCTCCCCTCTACCTCTCTCATATAGCAGTGAGCAGCTAGCAGCACAGCTACTAAAGCATCATGGAGCCGGTAGGCTGCTTCTGTTACCCTCCATATCGAATAGAAGGAAACGTAAAAGTTTGGAGGAAAAGGCTGAAGTAAGGAAGAAATATGAGCAATACAGGTCCCAACGGAGACTCATAATTGGATAATCGCGTGGAAAAAGCTGCAGAATGATTTGGGATTGTTGAACACTGCGCCGCCACCGGCTGACGACCGCAGCTCCGACCGCGGTCATTCCAACCTTCAGCACCGCCATTCCACCCCTGGTTGAACAGGTAATAGCTTTGTTTACTACAGTGGGAGATGTGTGCTGAATAACTCTGGTTAGTCTGTGCCTATACTGGCTAATGACTGGACGTTGTTGGTTGTAGCGGGTAGGTGACACGATTGCAGGTAGGACCCAGAAGCAAGCAGTTTGATTAGAACAGTCTTTATTAACCAAGTTCAGAAACAGTTCAGAGCGGGCTGCGAACCCGCGACCAGGAGATCTGTGGACGGGCGCTCTCCTGACTGAGCTAACCCGGAGCTGTACAGCTGTCGGTTCCCACAGCCTTTTCAGGGAAGAGGCTGAGGACGGAGAGGAGCTCAAACAGTCTTTACAGGGGAGTAGCTGATTCTTGAGCGGGGCTTCAACCCGCAACAGCGAACTTAAGAGGTGAACACTCCTCTGATTGCAGCACCTCAGAGGAGTCCAAAACTGACACCCACACCGTTGAGACAGAGAACAGGCTGTGGCTTGAGCGGGGGTCGAACCCGCGACAGCTCGGTCCACAGTCGGGCGCCTTACCGACTGAGCCACCCAGGCGATGCAGTGACAGAAGCTCACACAGTCTTTATAGAAAGAGGTGAAGCAGGCTTGACTCACGCACAGACGAGCTGAGGCGCTCAGGAACACTTGGAGGAGGGATTCAGGCGAACTCGCGTTGTCGAAGACAGGCAGGAAGTCAGACACCAGGCGATTGGCACAACGAAGAGCAGACTGGGTTCGCAACTGGAGACGGAAGCAGGGTCAGGTACCAGGCGTGGGTCACAACGAGCGGGCTGGATTCGCAACAGGAGACGGAAGCAGGCTCAGATACCAGACTTGACTCACAACGTAGTGCGGACTGGATACGGCACCAGGAGGCGGAAGCAGGTTCAGGTACCAGTCGTGGGTCTCATCGTAGAACGGGCAGTATTCGGCAACAGGAGACTGCAGCAGGATCGAAAGCCGGGGATTCAGACAGGCGGATGAATACAGGACAGAAGCTAGTCGATACCTTGGAGTCGAGCCGAGGGTCAGGCGTATGAGGCAGAGTCTGGGGACGAAACTGGTCGGCAACGGGTGATCAATCCGGGAAACAAGTCTGGACCTTTCAGCATGAGTCAGACGACAGTCTGACGCTGGTTGAGTGTGGAGCTGGGGCTTTTGTAGCTGGCTTGATTACGGGTGATGAGGTGCAGGTGTGAGCGGCGGCACAGGTGAGGTGAGTCAGGACTGATTAAGGTGCAGCTGGGAGTGACAGGCTGTGGGAGAGGCTGAGGCTGCAGACTGAGATGTGACAGAACCCCCCCCTCAAGGGACGGCTCCCGACGTCCAACAACATCAAGAGGGGTGGGGCGGGTGGGAAGAGTACCTCAGTACTCTTCTGAGGCGGAGTCCTCTCGGACGTCAGTTGGACGGGGAACCTCCTCCTCCTCTTCAGAGGCCTCCGCGGTGGGAGAGCCTACAGGACTGGCGAGCGAGGGTTGCCGAGCAGGACGACCCCGCCTTCCTAGGGACGGCTGCTCCGGATGGTCCACGTGAAACTGCCGGACCAAGGCTTTGTCAAGGACGTCCCGGGAAGGTACCCATGATCTCTCCTCTGGACCATATCCTTCCCAGTCCACGAGGTACTGTAGGCCTCTTCCTCGCCGGCGGGAACGGAGCAGACGACGGATGGTGAATGCCGGACCTCCGTCGATGATGCGTGGAGGAGGAGGAGGGGCCACGACTGGAGACAGGGGACTCTCATGGACCGGTTTAATCTTGGAGACATGGAAGGTGGGATGGACCCTCATGGATCTGGGAAGGGCCAGCCTCACTGCCGTCGGGTTAACGATTGTCTGTATGGGGAAAGGACCAACAAACTTAGGTGCGAGCTTCCTGCTCTCAACCCTAACAGGTAGGTCTTTGGTAGACAACCAAACTTTCTGACCTACCTGATAGGTTGGAGCAGGAGTTCGACGGCGGTTGGCAGAAGAGGAGTAACGATGGACGGCCCTCTGGAGTGCAGCTCTGGCTCGGGCCCAGGTCCTTCTGCATCGACGGGCGAAGGCAAGGGCAGACGGGCAGGAGACCTCATTGTCCAAGGCCGGGAACAACGGGGGCTGGTAGCCGTAAACACACTGGAATGGGGACAAGCCAGTTGAGGAGGAGACCAGGGAGTTGTGGGCGTACTCCACCCATAGGAGCTGCTGAGACCATGTAGAAGGGTTCTGGGACACAGTGCACCGAAGAGCCGTCTCCATCTCCTGGTTCATCCGTTCTGATTGCCCGTTGGATTGTGGATGGAAACCAGAGGATAAGCTGGCGGTGGCTCCCAGGAGATGGCAGAACTCCTTCCAGAAAACTGACGAGAACTGGGGCCCACGATCCGACACCACGTCCACTGGAAGACCATGGAGGCAGCGTGATGGAGGACCAGTTGTGCGGTTTCTTTGGCTGACGGGAGCTTCTGCAGGGGAACGAAGTGTGCCATCTTCGAGAATCGGTCCACCACGGTGAGGATGGTGGTGTGACCATCGGAGGGAGGTAGACCGGTGACGAAGTCTAAGGATACATGGGACCATGGACGATGTGGAATGGGCAGAGGTTGGAGGAGACCGGCAGGAGCCTGGTGAGAGGACTTGTGTTGGCAGCAGACCTGGCAGGCTTTTGAAGTCCAGTGTCTTCCTCCAGAGTGGGCCACCAGAACCTCTGCCGAAGAACCTCCTGGGTGCGAAAGGATCCAGGGTGACAGGTCAGATTTGAAGAGTGGGCCCACTGCAGAACTTCAGACCGAAGGGCGTCAGGAACGAAAAGACAATGAGGAGGGCAAGAGCTAGGACCAGCCTGGTCCTGAGTGGCAGCCTTGATTCTCTCCTCGATGTCCCAGGTGAGGGTGGCGACGACACAAGGGGGAGCCAGAATGGGAGCAGGTTTCTCTGGGTTGTCATCGTCTCTGAGGTACTGGCGGGAAAGGGCGTCAGGTTTGGTGTTGCGGGAGCCAGGTCGATATGACAAGGTAAAGTCGAATCTTGAGAAGAACAGGGACCATCGGGCTTGACGGGCATTCAGCCTTTTAGCAGTCTTGATGTATTCTAGATTTTTGTGATCAGTCCAAACCAGAAACGGGTCTTTGGAACCTTCAAGCCAGTGTCTCCATTCCTCCAATGCTAACTTCACCGCCAGGAGCTCGCGGTTGCCGATGTCGTAGTTTCTCTCTGCTGGGGTGAGTCGTCGAGAGAAGAAGGCACAGGGATGGAGTTTGTGATCTGACGGGGAACGTTGGGACAGAACACCTCCGACTCCCACATCAGAGGCGTCTACCTCAACCAGGAACTGGAGATCTGGATCGGGCATCTGGAGGATTGGAGCAGTGGTGAATCTTTCTTTCAGGGTACGGAAAGCAGTGTCAGCGTCAGGAGACCAAAGGTAGGTTTTCTTGCTGCTGGTGAGGGCGGTGAGAGGGGCAGCGACAGTGCTGTAGTTTCTGATAAACCGGCGGTAGAAGTTGGCAAAACCCAGGAATCTTTGAAGCTGCTTGCGGGACTCAGGAACGGGCCAGGTGGTAACGGCTGAAACCTTCGCCGGGTCCATTTGGATGTGACCTTGTGAGACGATGAAGCCCAGGAAGGAGACTGTGGGAACGTGGAACTCACATTTCTCTGCTTTTACGAAAAGTGAGTTTTCGAGGAGCCTCTGTAGTACAGACTGGACCTGATGCACATGGTCGCTGAGATTCTTAGAGAAGATCAGGATGTCGTCTAGGTAGACGAAGACGTACTTGTTCAACATGTCTCTGAGGACGTCGTTTACCAGGGCCTGGAACACTGCTGGGGCGTTGGTCAAGCCGAAGGGCATCACCAGGTACTCGTAGTGACCAATGGGAGTGTTGAAGGCCGTCTTCCACTCGTCCCCCTCCCTGATGCGGACGAGATGGTAGGCATTCCTGAGGTCGAGTTTGGTGAATATGGTGGCACCCTGAAGTAACTCGAATGCCGAGGAGATGAGAGGCAAAGGATAACGGTTCTTCACCGTGATGTCGTTAAGTCCTCGGTAGTCGATGCAGGGCCTCAGGGACTGGTCTTTCTTCTCTGAAGAAGAACCCTGCACCAGCAGGAGATGAAGGGCGGATGATACCAGCAGCCAGAGAGTTATTGATGTACTCCTCCATCGCCCTTCTTTCTGGCGCCGACAGGGAAAACAGTCTTCCTTTCGGAGGTGAGGTGCCTGGAAGAAGGTCAATGGCACAGTCATACGGACGATGAGGAGGCAGAGAGGTGGCATTGGCCTTACTGAACACGGCGCTGAAGTCGTGATACTCGGGGGGCACACGGGAGAGTTCAGGCTGGATCTTGGTGCAGACAGAAGGGTGAGGGGACAAGGCATCCTTCAGGCAGGTTAGATGACAGGCAGATCCCCACCCACGGATGGAGCCAGTAGACCAATCCATGACAGGATTGTGTCGTCGAAGCCAAGGGTAGCCGAGAACCAGTGGCACTTCAGGGTGATCAAGCACATGAAACTGGATTGTCTCTTTGTGGTTTCCAGAGATGAGCATGGTAACCGGGGATGTTTGATGAGTTATCACCCCCATCTTGTGGCCATCCAATGCTCTGGCAGGAATAGGATGGTTGAGGGGAACCAGACTTAGTCCCAGTTGATTAGCGACTCTCTTGCTGATGAGACAGGAGTCGGACCCAGAGTCGATGAGGGACGCCAGTGTCTGAGGTCCGTCAGGCAGAAGAAGGCGGGCAGGCAGGGAAGGACGAAGGACTTGAGGAGTCTGGAGGGATGAGCTCACTCGTACCTCCTCCCTTACGAGTGAGCTCTCTCTTTTAACGGGCAGTCCTTAACAAAATGTCCTTGTCCTCCACAATAAAGGCAGAGTTGAGAGGAAACCCGTCGCTTCCTCTCGGCTGGGGTGAGGGAGGTACGGCCCAGCTGCATGGGTTCGGGGTCCCTTACCAAGGGAGCGGAAGCCTGTTGGGGTGCACTCCTGTGTGGTGGGCAGGTGATGGGCAGATGAGCCGGGGCTGAGCTCCTAGCTCCTCTTCTAGCCCTGATGCGGAGATCGATCCGGGTGGCGAGGTCGGTGATGCCATCCAGGGTTGAAGGGAGTTCATGGGAAACCAGAGCGTCTTTAATGTAATCTGCCAGTCCATGAACAAAGGCATCAATTTGGGCCGAAGAGTTCCACCCACTGCGGCTGGCTTGAGTGCGGAAGTCTATGGAGAAGTCAGCCACCGACCGTCGACCTTGTTGAAGCTTCAGAAGGCCCGCTGCGACTCCTGCCCTATCAGGATTCAGTCCAAACACTTTGCGAAGTTCAGAGGTGAATGTGAGGAAACTGGAACAGGCAGGAGATTGACGATCCCACTCAGCGGTTCCCCAGAGTCTCGCACGCCCAGTCAGGTGATTGATGGTGTAGGCAACCTTTGCAGCTTCAGAGGAGAAGGTGCGGGGCTGTAGAGCGAAGAGCAGGGTGCAGTTGGTGATGAAGGCAGAACAGGTCTCAGGTTCACCATCATATCGTTCAGGAGAGCCCACTCGTGGTTCTGGAGAAGCAGGCGATACAGCAGGCTGAGGAACAGGTGCAGGGGTTGGAGTTGGTGGTGACTCTTGAAGCCTGGAGGCGAGTTCAGTGACAGTCCGGGTGAGAGTATCCACAGCACTCTGAAGGTGGCTAGTAGACGTGGCAATTAGCCCCTCATGATGAGCCAGCAACCCTTCAACTCTTTCCAGTCTGTCCATTGCTGATGGTGAACTGCTCGCTGGGTCCATCTTCTGGTCAGACTGTACTGACACGATTGCAGGTAGGACCCAGAAGCAAGCAGTTTGATTAGAACAGTCTTTATTAACCAAGTTCAGAAACAGTTCAGAGCGGGCTGCGAACCCGCGACCAGGAGATCTGTGGGACGGGCGCTCTCCTGACTGAGCTAACCCGGAGCTGTACAGCTGTCGGTTCCCACAGCCTTTTCAGGGAAGAGGCTGAGGACGGAGAGGAGCTCAAACAGTCTTTACAGGGGAGTAGCTGATTCTTGAGCGGGGCTTCAACCCGCAACAGCGAACTTAAGAGGTGAACACTCCTCTGATTGCAGCACCTCAGAGGAGTCCAAAACTGACACCCACACCGTTGAGACAGAGAACAGGCTGTGGCTTGAGCGGGGGTCGAACCCGCGACAGCTCGGTCCACAGTCGGGCGCCTTACCGACTGAGCCACCCAGGCGATGCAGTGACAGAAGCTCACACAGTCTTTATAGAAAGAGGTGAAGCAGGCTTGACTCACGCACAGACGAGCTGAGGCGCTCAGGAACACTTGGAGGAGGGATTCAGGCGAACTCGCGTTGTCGAAGACAGGCAGGAAGTCAGACACCAGGCGATTGGCACAACGTAGAGCAGACTGGGTTCGGCAACTGGAGACGGAAGCAGGGTCAGGTACCAGACGTGGGTCACAACGAGAGCGGGCTGGATTCGCAACAGGAGACGGAAGCAGGGTCAGATACCAGACTTGGGTCTACAACGTAGAGCGGGCTGGATTCGCAACAGGAGGCGGAAGCAGGGTCAGATACCAGGCGTGGGTCACAACGTAGAGCGGGCTGGATTCGCAACAGGAGACTTCAGCAGGATCGAAAGCCGATTCAGACAGGCGGATGAATACAGGACAGAAGCTAGTCGATACCTTGGAGTCGAGCCGAGGGTCAGGCGTATGAGGCAGAGTCTGGGGACGAAACTGGTCGGCAACGGGTGATCAATCCGGGAAACAAGTCTGGACCTTTCAGCATGAGTCGACGACAGTCTGGCTGGTTGAGTGTGGAGCTGGGGCTTTTGTAGCTGGCTTGATTACGGGTGATGAGGTGCAGGTGTGAGCGGCGGCACAGGTGAGGTGAGTCAGGACTGATTAAGGTGCAGCTGGGAGTGACAGGCTGTGGGAGAGGCTGAGGCTGCAGACCGAGATGTGACAGTAGGCTCTGTCAATAGATTTTAGCCTGTTAGCCACTCATCGTTAGCATCGTAAACTGAGCTGGTGAGGACATGCCGAGAAAGATAAATCCTCGCCCACAATCGGCTCTGCTCTGGCGATGCCAGACCTGCTTCAATTGAAATGGCTACCGCTGTGTGTTACAAGGGGGATGACCGTGGTATTAGTTACTTTCAGTTGAGCTGAGCTGTTTTTGGTTGTTGATATTTTATGTCAGGCTTGTTGCTCTGTCAGAGGAGGCATGTTATTATGAGGCGACATGAGCTGGGGGCGGGATCTTGGAACACGGAGGGGAGGGTGAGTGAAGGGGGGGCAGGCTGTGTTTTTCAAATCTGTCTCAACGGTCAAACTGGTTTTCAGATCGTAGACCCTGGCTTTAAGTGGGTTGGTGTAGGGCCCCACATGGGCATCCCAAAAGAAGCTACATGGGCAAGAGATGGGCATCCCAGCTGGCCAGCACATATGGGCACTAGATGAGTCCCTAGTGGGCCATGACCTACTGTATGTGAAATGAGCTGCAAATTAAATTGTTTCAGGTAAAATAATGTTGTTATATACTGCTTTACAATGTTATGTATTATTGATGCTTATGATGTCATTAAAATGTTTTGATATTTAAAGTTTATTTATCCCACACTAGGGAAATTTACATAGATGCAGCAGCATTTAAAGAAAGAGAAATATATGGCTAATTGAAAGAAAATATTTATGGACTAAACAAAGAAAACAAATAGTAACATTTAATGTAAGTTATTTACAGTATAGATACAATAGAACAAAAACAAAAATGTTTGATTTTACTAAAATATTGTTATTTAATGTGAGGTTAAAAAAACTGAATAAACTCAACCACAACAGTAGACTATCTACTCCTTTAAATCGCCACTGGATGTTTTTCTGTACAGTCTGTGCATGTGTGTGGTGGGAGTTGTGATGGAAATGTGAGAAGGGTAATCTCATAATTAATTCTGGAGTTGGTTACCCCTCAAGATGAAGAACAGCTCAAAACTCAAAGAGGACTTTTAAATTCTGCAAAACAGTGTTGAAGTAGCACGTCCTCACTAACAAACAATACTATAGAATAAAAAATTTGAAGAACAAAGCATTGTGTAAACCTTAAAGTGTGTTCTTCTATCTTTTTCCATGTAGGGATGTTTTTGGCTACATGGCTATGGATGGCTAAATGTCCGTTAGCTAGTTTGCTATGTCTCAAATGAGTTTAACAGTAATGTCCTAACTTACCAATGTAGACTCACTAATTACATCAGAACTACGTAACTGTCTGACAACAGACCCACTTATCTAGAGTTTTTCTTCAAATATGTTTAACAACAATTTATTTTCAAAGAGTTATAAGCAATACTACATTACCCATAATCCCAATGTTTACCAGCGGGGTCTATGATAGGCTAAACTCTTTCTAAACAGCGAACAGTGTTTACGTTTCCGCTGGGAGGTGAGTGAGTCATCGTCACGAAGATTGGTATACATTTAATGTAACAGAGTATTTTTTTCTAATGCTATAAGCACACAGAACAACACATACTATAACAGCGCCATGCATGTGTTAGCAACATAGATATGATGTCATAACCCGGAACGTTTAACTTTGTGACAGTTCATGAGCAGCTGTGTTTGATTTTTTGAGTGTGTATGTAAAGTGTTATTCTGCGTTCACACCGCACGCTACTTGTTCTACTTCGGTGATCACTCTCCATGCAAAGTCAATGTACAGCTGCGATAGGGCAAGGCTAACCCTCCCGCGATGTGTTTGCTGCGTACAAGACGATCACTTCACTTGTCGTGCAATGTCAAAGTTAAAAAAAGTTGAACTTTTCAGAATTTTTTGTCAGACAATTCTCAAATCGAATTTTCTTTCAAAAGTAGTTTTTATTCCTAATTAAAATGCTTCATTTTAGTCTGTGTTAATAAGCCACTTTTAAATGCAGTCCAGGCTTTTGGAGAGAGAGTTTAAACAGCTGGTTAAAATATATTGCTGCAGTGTTGCGATGACGTAGCATAAGTACTGGCTAAATGTAGCGGCTTACGGTTAACCGTTAACTGCTACAGCCAATGGCTGACAGGGCAATCAACAGTAAATGGCCACTAGCCTCTCGCTTAACTACCTTAAGACTATTGTTTCACATTAAATTATACCACACAGATGGATCATTTAACACTTATATGTGACATAAACCTTGTCAAAGACAATCCCTAAGAAGTAAACTTCTGAGGAGAGCAGATTTCGCCATGTAAACCATTTCATTTTCATTGTGTTTTTTTGCTTTTTTGTTTGTGTAATTTATAATACTGTTTATTTATTTTATTTAAAAGCTCTTGACATTCTAATTACAGCTAAATACTGATTTAGTAATAATTGACTCTGAAGACCCCATGCTGTTTTGTGGCTTTTTCCCCACGATTGTTTTAATTACACAGAGTTTGGCACCATGATCATGAACAGAACTTCAGTGTCCGCAGAGTTTTTCTGAAAAACAGACTGAACTGCAACGCCTTCGATCACACCACACCTCACACAAACCCACTTCAAGACATGAACTGCCCTTTAAATACATGACTATATGTATACTTTCTTAGACTGTGAAGCATTAAACGGCTGTTGTGTTTGGTATGAAGACTGAATTAAAACTAGAGAATTTGCATTTCCATGCAGGAAATGCGTTGAAATGCTGAGTGTGACTGCTGAAACTGTGAAATGAAATTGCTAAAAGTAATGCAAAGAAAGTTGAAAATGTGACATGAATAGTTGTAAGCAGTAGATCACGGCTGAAAATGTGTGAAATGTGCAACAAAAATGTTTGCAGAACATTATAGATACTGAAGCTCAAGTGTGCAGGTCACATGACCACACTCTAACTTCAAAGAAAAGTGCAAAAGTTGATGCAGCTTCAACAGTCATATCTCAGAAACTGCAGCAGATAGTAAAAAGTGCACTAAAACTGTTTGCAGTTGTGAAAGACAGCAGAAAATGAATGACTGTTTTGTAAAATGGTTAAATGTGTTGATATTTGTAGTTATACCTAATAAAGTGGCCAGTCAGTGTAATACGTCCAAAGTACGGTTGAGAGTGTTAAGACAAGTGTGATAACGCGATTGTAATGAAGAATCTGTACTAGATGGAAAGAAAAGTACATCTGTCTCAGCCTGGATTTGAAACCAGGTCTCTCGCTCCATAGTCCGCTGCTCTAATCTTTCAACCACAGGACTATTTGCTAAATCATGGAAATCACGGTATTTCTCCTGTGGTATAGAGCATTCTAATGACGCTCGGTACTTCCGGGTAAACGAATGCTCGCTGTGTCTAAACCAGAATAGATATCAGGAAAAGGATTTCACCGTGAGTGTCCCAAGAACCTGCTAAAATGTGTAATATAATTCTCATATCTGTACTGTTCAAAATGTTAACACAGTGATGAGTTAAAAACGCGCTTCAAACTGCAGCATTCGGCTGTCCGGGGCTTCGGTCTGAAGTCACGTGACATGCTGAACACACAGATTTCCTCAAAAGTTGGTGTTGCTTAAAAATCATATTTAAAAAACTATAGAAGCCAGCAAAAGAAGATATGTAAAAATAGCGGAGAAGTCAGTGCAGCTTTTAAAGCACGAATGAAGTCTGTAGGTGGAAGCATGCCCAATCTGTGGAGCTTCAAAGTTGCTGAAATTTTCAGCAGACCTGTAGAAATGTCCCATTGATTTCAATGTAAAAATACATGTAGAAATTATTTTTTACTGTAAAAAGTATAACTGTTAAAGCTGTGAAAAATACAAGCGCCCTTCTCCTGAACATGCTGCATGTCAATTTTTTTCTATGAAAATCTGTGCAAATTTGAAGCCTGTGAAAGGTGCCAAATCTGAGGAATAAGAAGAAAAAGAAAAAGAAGAATAAATTTTAGGAAGAACAATATGTTGAAATGCTGACTCAGCATTTCAACATAAATACAACCTCTGATACTTCAGTCAGAAGGATGAGCAACATTTCTGTCTTCACAGTAAATGGACTTAAATCAATGTTCACTCACCAGCCGTCGAGTCCTGGAGGAAAAATCCAACAATAGTCAAAAACACCACAGTCTTCATTTTGACCAGTGTCTTCTTCAGCTTTGAGCCAATTTTCAGTCTTTCTGTTCCTGTCTGAACTGATCCAGTCTTGGTTTTGAGAAGAGGAAGGAAATGGAGGGGGGGGGGGGGGGGGGGTCTTCAGCCATCTCAGCCAACAGGAATTTAAGTTGACCAGTAACTGGGTAAATCTGAGCGGAATAGGTTATAAGTGAAAGAAAGTGGAGGCACACATGTCTTGATTTGTTTTCTTCTGCTCACTGCATTTTATAGTCCAGTAAACATAATCCCAACATACAGTCGCATCAAACATGAACAATAATCATCGGGGTGAAGATAGTTTAGTATTTAACATTTACCTTTTTTAAGATCACCTCCAATAGCTCGGCGTCACAGCACCGATTTCTCACAGTTAGGGGACATGTTGGAGAGCAGATTAAGGTAGACGTTTCACAGTGTTGATGAACTTTAAATAACCACTGATAATGACAGTAATAACGATACAATGATAATGGGGTCGCACAGAAGTGAATGTGATGGTGCCTATAGGCTGAGTAACCCTGAAATTCAACGTAACACAGCCCTGTGGGGGAGGGCTGATCCTGGAGAGCCACAAGCTCTCATGACAATGTGTCACACGTTTATAAAACATGTTTTAGACTGAGAAAAGAAATAATTTGATTCTAAAACCTAAAAAGATATTGTTCTGCTCAATAACTGGAGACCTGTATACTCAACAATGACTATAAACTGATTCTCTGATATTTGCTAAAAGAATTAAAGAAGTCTTAGACAAAAAAATAGATGAGACTCACGTTTTGTTACAAATAGACATATATCTAACAACATTTCTCAATTTCTACAAGGCCTTTGATACCATCAAAAAAAATTTTCACTGTTTAAAGAAATTGGGCTTTGGTGAGTGTTTTTTAAAACCTTGTATGCCAATGGTATCAGCTCAGTTAAGATGAAAAGTGACACAACCCAAAAATTTTATTTGAAATGTGGCATCTGCCAGGGATGCCCTAAAACCATAGAAGCACCAAAGACAATTTTAACAGCACAAACAAGCACAAATAAAGCAGACTATTGCTATCCAGGCAACCTGTATCTCATTTTTTTTCCCACCTGTAACTTGTGAAAGTTCACTGGAACAGCAGTCAAACTCGTAACTTCAACCAGATCGATGTACTCTGAGTTACGCCTTGTGACGTCACATCAGTGCATAAACAATGTGGCAGCCTCCAAATAATGACAAATACTGTTAAGTATAAACTTCTGTTACCTTATGTGCCGTTTCCCCCCCATGTTTCACCCAAATGAGCAAATTTATAAAGCATAAATCTTATAATGGGTGCCATGTTGTTGTTGTTTTTTTAAAACCGTAGTCATAATTAGTCTGGAATGCTTTTAGGTCAGAACTCAGAGATTTCAACTGGGAAATTTCCGAGTTACAGGTCGCCTGGAATGCAGCATATTTCCAGACTATTTTTCCGAAATTTTGCGTGGGGTCGGGGACCAGCTTCACACAGGTGTTTGTTCTGTGTCATAAATATGCACACTTTTCTAAAGGTGAGTTCACACCGGACACTACTTGTACTACCTCGGTGATCACTCTCCATTCAAAGTCAATGTACAGCCATGATGGGGCGGGGCTAACCCTCCCGCGATGCAACGGCCCCGTACAAGACGATCACTTCACTCGTCGAGTAATGTCAAAGTTAAAAAAAAGTTGATCTATTTAGGCGATGTCGCGTGTGGCTGTGCAGCACCAGTCAATCAGCGGTGTGTGTACGCGTGACGGTACCCGAGACAGTGTGATGGAGATTATTATAAGACATCCAGCTTCAGGCCCAGCAGGGTCCCCTGTCTGTCACCAATACACACTGCCTGTCAATGTCCTCACACCTCCTTCACCAGAAACCCATCACCTTTTGCTTGCAGACACCCCACCATACATCCTGCCAGACCTCTCCTTTTGTTCCCCCACACCAAGCCACCTTTTGTTTTCCCCCTCAGACTGACCCCAAACACCCATCAGTGACATCTCCATGTTAATTGTATTTCCTCATCTGCTTACCATGCCTGCCTGTTTAGCGTGTTTTCCCTGTCTAGACGAAAGTCCCACCTGAGTCTTTTTTGTGTATTTGCCCATTACTTAGGGGTCCTTGGTCTTAATCGGGTCCTTTGGCATACGAATCACTCATCATCGTCAACTGGCCTTTCCTGTGCACTGGAAATAAAAACTCTTGTCTGCCGGCAGAAGTCTCTATTTCATTTTTCACCAGAAACAGGAAAAACTTCCACGACAACAGGCAGTTATTCATCCGGACTACAGGGCGGATGAGTTCTGTCTAGGTGGAACTAATGTCAGTGAGGACATTAGTTCCACCTAGACGGATCGCAGTAAACTCACAGATAATACTGCTGCATCATCAGCTGCAGTGTTTAGTGTTTTTTCAGAGAGTGAAAAGGATACAGCTGGAATAATGTACGCTAATACATCCTATAATTATATATATGATATGATCGCGGTGAAACTCGAGCAGACGTGACGTCACCGAGTGACAGCCAACGGCAGCGGTTACATTTTGGATGCGCGGCACTACATCAGTGGGTGACGCGACTTTGGTAGCTGGGTCACTTGTGGTATGAACGCAGCATAAAAGATGACATCACTGACTGCAGGCTATTGGTCAGACAATGTCTTCATCAATGAGTCATGAGCGCGACGACCTAGCATGCTAGTGGTAGCTACCGTTAGCTTACCCTCATATGTCTTTTCTGGATTGCTCTCGTCCTCGACTTCATTCTGTTGTATAGCTTCCAAAACTCTCCTGTGCCTCTCAAGGGATATTTCTTCTTGCCACCTGCAGCCTTCTTCTGCTTTCCTTTTTTACTCAGTTTGTGACAAAAAGCCACAGATTGTTGTGCTGCGCTCAAAATGATGTCACTGCAGAGCCGCTGCATGTTGTTGGGCAGGCGACTGGGGCTAATGGAAAAGCAGCACGAGGCCAATAAAGTAGAGTAGGGCTAATGGAAAAGGGACAATAGAGACTGAGGAGGACCAGGTGAGTGAGGCTGAGATCTTCTCCCTTCTCTCCTCTGATGATGATGAGGAGACAGGTGAGGTCATTTTTCCAGCCCTGTCTCCTGATGACCTCCTCAGACAACTGGAAGATCTCCATCAGTTGAGAACTTACCAGGACGACACGGTCTATGATTTATCAGTTTTTGTGTCAGAGGATGAGGAGTCTGACGGGAGTGAAGGTGAGATCCTCTCTCAGATCTCTACTCATGGTGAGGATGAGGATGACAGTGAGGTCAGTGATGAGGACTTTGAGGATGATGAAGGTGAGGTGAGTGAAGGACAGCTAATCATCCTGCCTCTGTCCAAAGAGCAGGCGATGACTCAGCTGGGATGTCAGCCCTGTCGACTCTGACTACAACAGCCTGTCTGATGAGGATGAAGAGGACTCTGAAGATGATGAAGACAATGGAACATCTCAACCATCTGTGACAGACTGGCTCCATGTCTTCATCCTCACCTGCTGCTGGAGGTGGAGCCACCTCTCTTTTTGGTATTGAGCTACTGTTTCTCGGACCTTCAGACAAGAAGCAGGGTTCATTTCTTCTTCAAATCTTTGTTCCAAACTGACTTTCAGATGGTTTGTTTATCTGCTTTCTTTCCCAATTAGGTATTTGTATCTGGAGGTGACAGATGTGTGGTTATAATGACACTAACAAGTCTTTGAGTCTTTTTATATTTTATTAAGGGATCCAGGGAGTCCAGACTAGAGAGGAGTCCAGCTTTGTGTAGACCATGAAGTCCACCAGAGGACCATGATCCAGCTTTGTGCTCAAGAACAGCAGTGAAATCCTCAAACCAGGGTATGACTTTGACTGAAAATACAGCTTCAGAGTTTGTGTTGATCATTGTATGGACTCTTTATTCTCTCCTGTAGGATGTGGAGCAGCTCCTTGACAATGAGACTAAAACTTCTGCCTCCATCCAGATGGGAGGGGTCGTGTAGTTTCTTGCTGGTTGATGTGTTGATGTGTAGATGCAGTTGATGCAGACGCTTCGCCGACACGGACTTGTTTGTATCAAGCAAGTGTCTGAATCAGGCGCGCCGGACTGCCTGGAGGTTCTCCTCCGAATGAAAAACCTCCCGAGCAGTGAAAACGGACATGCATTTATACCTTGACACATTCTCTGAAGTATACAGAAAAAATGGACTCTCAGCAGACCAGAACATCTGAGATGAATTACCAGTGTTGACACTGGGAGCCTGAAGTGACGGCCTTTAACCTCTGGCACAGGGTTCATCAGGTTTAAGCTTTCAGCTGTTTACCTTAGCACAGGAGTCTGGTTTTTGTTAAGGAAAAACAAGTGAAGAATGTTCTTTACTGAGCATGTTGGGCATAACATCCTAAGTGACACTAGGCCTCAGACACGGCAGTCGCCAACCATGGGACAACTTTTTAGGACTTTGACCACCAGTGTTTAACTCTACAGACCACCTCTGGAAAATACTAGAGCTGGGGGTCAAGTCAATAGTCTATCTGTCCTCAGTTCTTGCCTGAGCAGGAGTTTCTCATCAGCCATTTTAAGGACTGTGCCATGGATGTGTTTGAAAAGTCCTTTTCTGTAAGAAACCTTTGTAACTAAATGACCCGGAAGCTTTTCAGCGTTGGGCATGATAAGGACCATTCAAATTCTCCAAAGGAAAGGAGGGTTGTTGTTTCCTTTATCATCTCCTTTAGCTTAGGAAACACTGGACCATCCTTTAAGAAAGGAAATGGGATAGAAACAACCCATAATGCCTTGTGGCAGGTGATGTTTGTAAAATTGGCACTGGATCCTGCCGACCAGTGCTCTCATCATTTCCAAAGAATAAAGTCAGGCGGTCATTTCAAAAGAAATGTTATGAGAACAATGCATGGCTAAAGTCTTGATGCAATGTTTTGTTTCAGCTGCCATCTTTTTATGAATGAGGAAAAAAACAAAAGCCACAAAACCTGGAAAACAGAAGGAGTGAATCGATGGAGAAAGGGTCTGGAGGGAATTAAAGAGCACAGTGCCTCAGAATCACATATAGTATGTGCGCTATGAAGTAAAGCAACTTTAAGAGGAGATCACTGGAGGCAGGTTTGAAAAGGTTGACCACACATTACAAGCTGCTAAAGACACAGAAAGAGAAAAACAGAGAGAAATCCTCTCCCGCTTACCAGACATCACTCTTTACCTGGAAAGACAACCACATCTTTTTAGAAGGGATGTGAGACCCTGTCGAGCCAAAATCATCAAATCAATTTTCTAGAGTTGGAGCTGTTTGGTAAATATGACAGTGTAGTTAAATTACACCTGGAAGCAATAAGAGAAAAGCAGGGACCTCTTAAAAGACTTCTTGCCCCTCCTCTCAACAGAGCTTGTTTATATTTTCAAAGCTTTGGCCACATCAGTCAAACGAGTAATCCAAAAAGAAATGCAAGAGAGTGAAACCTTTTCAGTTCTCACAGATGAAACCACAGATGCTGCACACACTGAACAGGTTTCTTTAGTTATCAGGTGGGTAACACCCAAATCAAGGAGTGCTTTCTTCAGGTGAGTAATTTTCATAATACAGGTGGAGATGCTCTTAAAAAGGTAGTGATAGATCCACTGGGAGGAAATGATCTGAAGTTGGAAAACATCAGAGGTCAAGGGTATGATGGTGCTGCAAAACATGAGCCGACGCATTAAGAGTCTTCAGTCAAGAATCCTAAAAAGAAATCCAAAGGCCTTGTATGTGCTCGGTCAGGCACATTGCCTTAATCTGGTGTTGGTTGAAAGTGCAAAGTCAAACATCTGTTTGCCAGCTTTTGTACCTTCTACTTTTGTGGCCAACTCATCCAAACAACAATCTGCATTTGTTGAAATGCAAAAGACAGTGTACCCTGATCAGCGTCCACTGGAACTGCAGAAGCTGTCAGACACACGGTGGGCCTGCAGAGAAATTGCCCTCTGTACTTTGAGGAATGTCTTCCCAGCTGTCATGCAGTTTCTTGAGGAAATGACACAGCAAGACCCACCAGACCCTTCAACAGGTGATGCTGTGATTGTTCTCCAGAGCATTAACTTTGAATTCCTCCTGTGTCCAAAGATCACCTGTCCAATCTTCCAGGTGACTGCAATGGCCTCTGATGCTTCAGCAGAAAGACATAGACCTGACTCAAGCATACAAAGTTGTTGATGAACTTTTACAGAGACTGGCCCAAAGCAGAACAGAGATGGAGTTTCAGAACATGTTTAAACAAAGAGGGTGTAATGAAATGGTCAACTCATGAAATGATACGAAATAGGACGGGCTCACCATACCAAATACTCATGATACAATATAAAGATTATAGAAAATCCCCAGCAACAAAGTGTTGTGCAAAAATCTTTTTTTTTGTCTTCCTGATGCAGACATACAAAAAATATTGCTGCATCAGTACAAAGTAAATGCTCTTTGAAAAAAGACAAAATTGTAGTTTTTTCACCTTATTTAGACTACAGTGCAAATACAAACATAAAATCTCAATAAAAAGTGCTTTGTTGTTGGAACAATCAGGATAAGTACGTTCTTGAATGAAAAGGAAAACAAATAGCAGTCCTCAGAGCTGCAGTTTAGACCTATAAATGTCCGAACTGTGAACTATAATATTGAGCCTATAACAGTGCATATACTTCTGATCTTCAAGTATGATCAAATTCTGTCAACTCAACAGTAGATGCAAAAATCAAATATTGTTTTTTATGCAGACTTACACAAACATACAGTTGCTTCCTGTCTCCTGTTCAAAGTAGTTGGTAGTTGTAGTCGCCGCAGTATACGGTGAACTGTAGCGTCATATTTTGCACACAGTTGTTGTTTTGTCCGCAATCTTCTCACCGTTCTCTCGTCTTTGACATGGGAAGACAAAATAGGTCCACACAACCGATTTTTCTGACAAAGGAGCGTCAGCTAATTCCTCCACCTCGTCTTCCTCCATATTGAAGCGAGTGTTTTGCTACTGTAGGCAATGAGGAAAAAAAATCACCTTTGCGTTTTTTTATTTCGTGCGTCCTTGAATTTTATTCCATCATTTTTTATTTTGCGTAAACAGGCTACGGAAAAGGCTGCATCATTGGGCCTGGACCCCCAGCAGAGATTCCTGGTCAAGCTGGGAGGAGAAAATTCCATCAAAGTGCAAAGTCACTGTCACATAGCTACTGCTGGCCATACTCTTCCTACTGCAGTGACCATTTGTTTAAAAAAAATGTAAAAAAAAAAAAAAAAAAAAACCATCAAACTAAAATTTAATCCCAACTTAAGGATAACTGATGCACCGTGGGGATGTGATTTACGCAGGCAAAAGAAGTCCAATGTTCAAAAGTTCTGCGGATTCCAATGGTTTATTTTTTGGCCAACGAGCAAACAAAATTCGTAGTGTTTTGAATGTGACATACACTCTCTGTCCAGGAAGGTTAGATGACACGTCTGTGAGAACTTGTTTTATGAAGCAATGACTATTGTTAACAGCCGTCCCTTAACCGTTGACCTAATCAATGATCCAACCAGTCTAGAGCCTTTAGCTCCTAACTATCTCATCTTAATGAAATCAAAGCTGGCTTTACCTCCCCCTGGAAACTTCATAAGTGAGGACAAGTATGCTTTAATAAGATGGCGTAGGGTGCAGTATTTAACTGAGCAGTTCTGGAGTCGATAAAGAAGGGAGTACCTCCTGAACATTGCTTTGCGACAGAAGTGGCATGTTCCTCAGCGCAACTTGAGAGTATACGACATTGTTCTTATAAAAGAAGAAACTCTTCCAAGAAGTGAGTGGCGTCTGGGACGGTTGATTGAAGCCAAAGAAAGGCCTGATGGGTTTACTGACAGGGTTAAGGTTCAAGTAGAAAGGAGAAAGGAAACTGGCAACAAAATGAGACACACCCTCAGTTATCGAACAACCTGTTCAAAAGTTAGTACTTTTACTCTAGAGTGAATAAGACTTCATAAAAAATGTAAAGGTTAACCCTCAAATCAGACATATCTGTGAGGATTCACCCTTCTGCTCCAGTTTGCCTCTGCTCCTCTCCCCCTCCCGTCTCGGGTTTCTCCTCTCTCTCTCCTGGGTGCTGTGGCTTGGGCGTGGCCTGGAGCAGACCTGCAGTGCGGCCTCACCCGTTCCCTGTTCACCTGATTACCTGACTACTTAAACCAGGAGTTTCTGCAGTGGGCGCCCGGCTGATTGCACTTCACTTGTGGTTCATTTTGCCTCAGTCTCTCAGTGCCTGGCTTTAAGTCCTGTCTCCGAGACTTGGAGCTCATTCTTTTCTCTGATGTTTTTTTGTGTACTTTTGCTCTCCATACCTGAGGACTCACCTACTTTTTCTTTGTCTTTCCAGGTCTTCATAAGCTCCTGCCACCGCCACCATCACCTGTACATAGTTCACTTTTTGAAAAGAGTTTTTGTGTTTGGAACCTTTTGAGAATAATAAATCCTGAGGTAACCACCTTGCAGATCGTTCTGCCTCTGCTCTGGGTCCAACCTTCTATATTTCAACACCATATCCTAACAGAATCAGCCGGCCTCTCCATGGAGTCCGTGAGGTTTGATCAATTAAAGGAAGCATTGTCGTCACATGGAAGTCTCCTGGGTCAACATGACACCATGCTGAGAGGGGTGACAGGCTCACTTGAGAAACTCGCACGCCAGGTGCACCAAATGAACAATCAGCTCAGTGAGCTCACCTCTCCTCCTGCAGCCCTGGCGAGTGCTCCCTCTGCCTCTCGTTCTGCTTCTCTCTCTCAAGACAAGGGTAGCTTCAAGGAACCATTTGTCTCTCAACCTGAGCCTTTTTTGGGTGATTTCAGTTCTTGCAGTCGTTTTCTATTTATTTTTCACCTAGTGTTTAAGCTCCAACCACATAGCTATGCTTCAGATGAAGCCAAAATTGCTTAGACCATCAACCTTCTTTGTGGTAAGGCAGGTAAATGGGCTACAGCATTGTGGGAAGGCGGGTCTAGCATTCTTCTTTTGAGACATTTTCCTCCCAGTTACACAAGGTTTTTGACCACCCCGTTCAGGGCCAGGACGCCGCTAAACAGCTTCTGGCTTTATCCCAGGGGTCTCAATCTGTAGCAAGTTATTCAGTGGACTTCCAAATCCTAGCGGGTAAATGTGGTTGGGATCAAAGGTGCCGTAGGCAGGATTATGCTAGTCAGTGCTAATTTTTCTGTGCTTTGTTTGGCTCAAATGTAAGATTATCCACTGAGATCCTTTTATGAGTGTATTATAATTGCACTACAGCGAGATCATTGCGTTTCCGTTTGTCTCTGTTATGAGCTGACAAAGATTCTCAACCGCTCCAGGTATCTTTGACCAATCAGAAGAGCCCCTGAGAGTTCTGTCCTGATTGGTCGAGGGGCGGCGCTTTGTCCTTCATCGTGATTGGTTGTAAAGCTCTTCGTTCTCGTGAACGCGCATGAGGAAGTCCTGGTTCGCAGATTTACTTCGCTCGCCAGAAAAACAAGTCCGAACCAAAATGAGAACCAGCATATAACATCCAAAGTGCTGCAGGTCAGCATGTAACTGGAGTGTGTAACAAAATCTGTTTAAAAGAAGACCAGCGGAGGGCAGTGATACGCTCTGCAGCGTCTATTCTACCAGATTAGGTAGTAGAAGAAGAACAAGTCCGAGGAAGAAGAAGTGGAGCATTACACCTCGAATAATGGCGGACAGCAGCAATCCAGCGGGCAGCAGGAAGATGCAGATTCCCTCTTTACCCCAGGCAGCTTCCACCAAAAAGTCAAGGATCGTCAAAACGCTTTCAGGAAGAGCACAAGAGGGAGGACCGTGTACGAAATAAAACTAGACCATGTTGGCTTTGTATTTGAGCGGAGGAGGACCCCTCTTTAGGACCTCAGGGGTTTCAAATCTACATCTGATGGACAGGTGAGTTTTTTTTCCCTCTTATGTTGTTTACTCGGTTTTATGGTATTAAACAAATGTGTTTAGATTCCCTCTTAGACCAGTACCTTATGGGCATTTACTCTATACGTGAAAGCACGGCCTGTTTTCCCCACCGGGCTTTGTAAACTCGGTAATCTGATGAAATCCGAGACGTGCTATGTTTAAGATATCCCAAATATTGAAACACGTCGAGTGTCTTAGCACCAGGGTGTGAAAGTAAGACATTTCCTCTGATTTCAGTTACCAGAAAGAGGAGACTGCAACCTCATCCTCATTCAAATGACAGAGAAAGAGTAGTGGTCCCTGCCCCCACCTCCCCAATCCGGTGCACAGACTCTTTCAGGCAGGTAAACATATTATAAAATAGAGGTATCATTTAAGGGAGAGAGCGGTAAGCCCACCCCCTGTTTCTGGTAAACAGTAAACAACTCTTTTCACGTGGCCCTAATTTCAGAAAGCCCTTAGAATTTCACCCCGTCTCTGATGAAAAGGAGAACCAGGCATAAATGGTTTGTACTTTTTAACACACAAAAAATCTTTTTCATGTGTCACAAGTAAATTTTCTGCTTGTCAGGTATTTTGAGATTGGTATCAAATTCAGTTTATTCGGGTCTAAAATGGTGCATTATACTCATGTGCAGTGGCGGCTGGTGAAAAATATTCTAGGTGGGGCAGTACTGTGCAACACTAACACTCGACATAACCCGACACGATTTGACATAAACAACAGGAAACCAGACTATTAAAAAAAGTGTTATTATTGAATCCAGATAAAAACAACAGATTATGGAATGGTGCACACACATATAAGAGATGCAGACACACATAAATATATGCAAATGTACAACCATATACTGCTGAAAGCTTACATCACCTATTTAGAAGAGAAATGACAAAAGAGAACATATGTGTATTTGTAAACAAATAATAAACCTATATAAAAATGAAATGACTAAAGTGAACATGTGTGCATTTGTAAACAAATAATAAACCTATATAAAAAAGAAATGACTAAAGTAAACATGTGTGCATTTGTAAACAAATAATAAACCTATATAAAAAAGAAATGAATAAAGTAAACATATGTGCATTTGTAAACAAATTATAAACCTATATAAAAAAGAAATGAATAAAGTGAACATGTGTGCATTTGTAAACAAATAATAAACCTATATAAAAAAGAAATGACTAAAGTAAACATATGTGCATTTGTAAACAAATAATAAACCTATATAAAAAAGAAATGACTAAAGTAAACATATGTGCATTTGTAAACAAATTATAAACCTATATAAAAAAGAAATGAATAAAGTGAATATGTGTGCATTTGTAAACAAATAATAAACCTATATAAAAAAGAAATGAATAAAGTGAATATGTGTGCATTTGTAAACAAATAATAAACCTATATAAAAAGAAATGAATAAAGTAACATATGTGCATTTGTAAACAAATTATAAACCTATATAAAAAGAAATGAATAAAGTGAATATGTGTGCATTTGTAAACAAATAATAAACCTACATAAAAAAGAAATGACTAAAGTGAACATGTGTGCATTTGTACACAAACAATAAACCTATATAAAAATGAATGACTTAAGTAAACGTGTGCATTTGTAAACAAATAATAAACCTATATAAAAAAGAAATGACTAAAGTAAACATGTGTGCATTTGTAAACAAATAATAAACCTATATAAAAAAGAAATGACTAAAGTAAACATATGTGCATTTGTAAACAAATTATAAACCTATATAAAAAAGAAATGAATAAAGTGAACATGTGTGCATTTGTAAACAAATAATAAACCTATATAAAAAAGAAATGAATAAAGTAAACGTGTGCATTTGTAAACAAATAATGAACCTATATACAAAGAAATGAGTAATGTGTGTGCATGTGCTATCAGTGCTATCTATTTATTTATGTAGGAATTTTGCCCTTCTGTCTTTTTGATTTGCAAATTTCTCAATGACTCTTTTGTTGAAGTCAGGAATGCCTCTGACAAGCTTCTTTTCCATTGAGAGCATAGCCAGAGCATTAAGGCGCTCCTGTGACATGGTATTCCTGAAGAAGGTTTTTATGCGCTTCATGGTAGAGAAGCACCTCTCTGCTTCTGCTGTTGTCATGGGTGTAGTGATGAGGATTTTGAGGAGATTGACTGTCTCAGAGAAAGTGTCATGGAGGTTGTTATCCATAAAAACTGGAAAAGAGACAGCGCACCACTGGAAGCTCTGAACTCATTGTTCTCATAGATCAGTGACAGCTCTGTCTTAAGCTTGGCCTTGTTCAACATGGGGTAGGCCTCAACTGTGGTTTCCAGTGCTGAATCTGGGAAGTGCTGGCTGTGCTGCGGGAACAAGTCTCCCTGTAGGAGGGTGGCACTGATCAAGTGCTTGGTGAAAGCAAACCGGTCCCTGGCATGGCTCAAAATGGTATCACAAACCTATGAAATTAAACATACAAAAATCAAACACACATCAGTATAATAGATGTGCAATTCCTATATTACAGGATAATTAAACACATTAACACATATTACACACAGGCACACACACAACAAACTGCTTTTGGTAGACCTATGTGTTCCTTACATATCTACATTTTAGTGTTTGAGCATACTGTTAAGATTGAGTTCTGTAATATTCTTGCCGAGGTTTGAATTGGTGTCATTTGTAGTCAACAAATGTGTGTACTAGGGATGTAACGTTACCGGTAAATGGTAAACTGTGGTAAAATTTCCCACAGTAATCATTACTGTGTCCTACTAAAATTAGAATCAGAATCAGAATGGCCTTTATTGTCATTATACACAATGTACGAGATTGGAGAGCTTCTCCTTTCAATGCAATAGTAAGTTAATTAAAAAGTATACAAAAATAGAATAATAAAAAAAAAAGTTAAATGTAAAAAAGTTTAAGTTAAAATTACTGTCGTACCATGTTTGATCACCACACTGTGTCAATTATGCACAGTGATACTGCTCTTTGACTCGAAAAGCCTGAACTGCTCCTCAGTGAGGTAGCTGTCTCACACAGACAGACACACATACACAGACACATTCCCCAATGTGTCTGTCTGTATTTAAAAGAAAACCCACATAAATATATTACAGTTTACCTCTGTAGCCATCTGCTGCTGTTCTCCTCGACCTAGTGTTCTCCGTTTCTTTGTACGAGGTTCTTCCACAGACTCAGTGTCTAGCCCATGGAGAGAAGGAATGGAGTCTCTGATAGAAAACACAAGTAACAATCCACAATTATTATTATTAAAGAAACTAACCTGCTGGTAACATAAAAATAGACATCTGTGTATACTGTGCTAAGTAATCTTTAATGTTCTCTGAAACAAGAATAATTATTTGTTTACCTGATCATTTGCATGCTGTCAGCAAACTTTTTGATGAGTCCAGAGATGTAGACAGAGTCAATGTTCCTTTTCTGCATCTGGTTGAACAGCATGTCTCGTGTGGCATGATCTTGTGAAATAATGCCAGGAAAAAGCAGAAATCTTCATCCTCAAGCATTCTCACAAATCCTCCAGCCTCTCTTACAGTCTGAGGATCAAAGTTACCGGAGTCTCTGATAGTCTGGAAACACAGCAGAAGGTCATCCCTAAGCTCATACACAGTGTTAACAGCACGACTGTGGAAGTTCCACCTTGTTGCTGAAGTTCCAGGAAGTCTGTGCGCCACTACTTCATCAAGCACTGCGGTTCGCTTGAATGAGCGTGAGAAGAATGCAGAAAATCCACCAAGGTCAGAGAAAAATGTTCTTATCCTGGAGATGCGTGATGTAGCCTGCTGCATGATGAGATTCAACTGGTGCGCATAGCAGTGTATGTAGTGTGCATTAGTAAAAATGTCTTTAACTTTATGCTGTACTCCACCTGTTGCTCCCCTCACCACAGCAGCTCCGTCATATGCCTGGGCGATCAATGCGCTCTTCTGTCCCTCAGGGAGGATGGTGTGCAGTCGCTCCAAGAGCGCCGTGGCAATTGAGTCTGCAGTGGCGTTCTCAAGCGGGATGAACTCAAAGAAGCGCTCCTGGACGTTGTTTTGTGGGTCGATGTACCATAGCACAAGCACTAACTGGCAGTGGGTGGAAATGTCAGTTGTCTCGTCTGCCTGAATAGCAAGATAGTTGGCATTGTGCACTTCATCCAGAATGTAATCTCTAAGAACTGACAGCATACAATCCAAAAGTTCATTTTGGACCGTCTTTGAGGTGCCTTTAAAAACAGTAGCTGTCTTGAGATGCTCCTCCAGCACACTGTCCAATGAAGCAACAAAATCTACCAAACCCCTGAAAACGCCAGGATTATCGGAGGAACCGGTCTCATCGTGTCCGCGCATGGCCAGTTCAAATGCACCACAGAATTTTACACAGTCAATTATCTTTGACAAAATGTGCCTGTTCTTATCCACTTCTTCATTATGTCTTCTCACCCCAATCCTGTGTCCTTCGTCCAGCTGTGTTACGATATTAATAGTGCCCAGCATGGCTAGCTTCATGGAATTTTCCATGTGTGCCCTGGTACCTTCGTGTTTCTTTATTTTCTCAGAAAAATGCTTCATGTCCTTTACACCCGTAACAGTCCATGCCGTGTCCGTGCCATGCATTTTAAAAAGTAAACACGGGAAGCAAAAAAGTGCATCTACGCGGCTACATCCAGTCAGCCAAGCCTTTATAGTACACCAGTTCCGTGAAAATCCTCGGGTGTAAGTTTGACCTTTTTCACTCGCTTGTTGGTGGATGTTTATGTCTGGTTGATCTGGTCCGGATTCTTTAATCCGTATTTTATCACTGAAGCTTCTCCTCTCAAAGGGGTTTTGAAGAAGTGATCGTACAGAGTTGTCTGCGGCGGTGTCGGCATCCATCATTGATATCATCTCCATCACAATGCTATCACCGCCGTCGATACGAGCCGAATTAACCCGAAGGGCGAAATGAAAAGCGCCCTTCGGAGATTATTTTCAACGACGCTGATTGGCCAAATTCACGTTGCTATGTGCTTATCATGCCGTAACAACAGTCCCTTATTGGCTATTCGTCACTCGCTGACGGGCGCTGGAAATAGCGCCCATAAAACAGAAATAGAGACAAGAAACATTACCCTTATTTCACATTAATGAAATTAAATTACTTTATATATTAATATGTATGTATTTACATTTATATTACTCATTTGAATTTTTTAGTAATATTCATTTTTTCAAAATAAAATAAATACATCTAAAATCACACTCTCCACTGGGGGGGCGGCGCCCTAGCGCCCTCTATTGGCCAGCTGCCACTGCTCATATATAATTTAACCACTGTAGTGTAAGTGTGTGACTTATTGGCCTAAAGATCAGTCTGAATAGCAAAGGTACCTACATTTTTTTCAAAATGTTTACTATGAGGCAAAGTGAGCCATTGGTTCCTTTTATACCACCAAAGCTTTGAAATGTTTTATTGATACACTAAATCATGAAACACTATTTAATGTTATGTTAATTAACTGATATGTCTGATCAGATGTTAAACATTATAGTAAATCATGTCGAGGGTAAACTAGAGGAAAACCAACTGGGGCTCAACACCCCCTGCTGAGATGGAGAAAACAATATAGGAGTGAAATATTGACTGTCAACCTTACAGAGGTTTATGATGAAGAGTGATGTTTAAACTTAGTTGTTTTAGCAAGTCTGAACTTGTAAAAACTCGTTTTTGTTGGATCTCTTTGTATTTCTCCTTGCCTCAGTGACAACAGCAGTAAAAATGGCTCATCTTTCCCCTCTGTCCTCTATAGATATTTTTGTATAAATTCTTTTCTCTCGTTCAGAGTTTGTGTTAAAGTGAAGTTGAGGAAATATCTGAAAAAGAGTTGAATGACATCAAACTCAACGACAGTGTTGTGTTTCTTTTATATCTACTTTGACAGATAGTTTTGGCTGGGCAGAGAAGACTTGAGAAGAAAGCAGCAGAGATGAGACTTGGTGTCCAGATGAGGAGCCAGTACATCTGTCTTCTGGTGAGGAGGAGCAGCAGGAGGAGGAGGAGGAGTGTATGCATGCTTGCAAGTGGCCCTCCTCCTACGACCCAGGATCTGCTCAGGACAAAAGTCAGCAGATGAATAGGTTTGAGCATTTTATTATTATACCTTTCTATGTTTGTACTAAATCAATATATATACCATACAATGACTATGTCTTTCTCTCAACAGGACAAGATCAGCAGAAGTAGTAAAATGTTCCACTTCGTGGTGTGATGGACCTGCCCTTGCATGTCAAGATTTAAAAAATGGACAATTTTATAAATAAAGTATTTTTTTTTTTTTTTTTACCATATTTGTCTATAATGGAGCACTGCACTTTTTTTTACTTTATCTTATATAAAATATGACAGTGATGTTTGATGTAAATGCTTGGATTTGTTAAAATCTTCCTCGGGTTCATCCAATATGACTTCAGCATGTAAATTTCAATCATAACTTTACAAAAAGTTAAATTAGCAAGACTCCAGTTCAGCAAACTTAAACGACTCAAGCAAATCTAGAGCCTAAGTTTCTCATAGGTTAGAAAAACATTAAGATCTAATGTATATAATAATTGCAAACACAAAATAGTTTAATAATCATAGAAAAAGTCTCAAAAGAATTTGAATGTGGGAAAAAAACGTATGCATACCATACTTGGGTCTTTTTAAAAATAGAGGCAGTATTTGTGATTGAATCTACTGAGTTGTCTAAAGAGCATCTTCAACAAAGTGCTGTGGTCTAATACATTCACTTCCAAGTGAAGCACATAAGTTATTACATTTAAAAACATCAACTCTGCAGGGATGTAAACTTACAGGATAGTAAAGACAATATACATGTTAGACTGAAAATCAGCATAATGTATAAATATAAATAAATACAAGAAGAAAGACAGTGCAACGTATTTATTAATTTCTAAATTTCAAGTAAACAACAGTAATCAAAATCAGTGTAGTTTCACAAAATGAATAATGGCAAATAAATGTAAGTATTTAAAAAGGTATCAAGTAAATGTAATTGTAGAAAGGAAAGGCAGGGCTGTGCAAATCTATGCTTCAGGTGTGTATCTCAAATCGATTTACAGCAGATTTTAAACATGCATCACACTCAATGGAGTGTGATGGAATATAAATAAGATAAATAAGATCACTTCAAACTTAGCAAACTAAACACAGTTTCACTCCAACAAAGACGACTATTACTAAGAAATAAAAACCTTTACAACACAGAGGACTAGCCTCGACCCCTCAGTGCTCCTCAGGTATACTGATACACCCCGCGGCCACGACCTCAGCCTCTCCCACGTCTGCGGCCACCTCCTCGGACAACACCGCGGGTCCGCAGCGGGCTCACCGGCAAACACCGCGGGTCCGCGGCAGCCTCCCTGGCCAACAACGCGGGCCCGTAGTTGACTAGCAGGCTAGCTGCTAACGTTGTCCAAGTAAATGATAGCTCATCTTGCTGGTAGACGCTAATTTTGCTTTGTTCTATCAAGTTTCGTCCAAAACAGTGATATGTAAAAGCTAAATATGAGCACAAGTTTTAATAACAATATTGCATTGAAAACTTACCTCAGAATCAGACATTGTTGCTGCAGTTATCCTGCTCGTCGCTGAGAAGCCTTCACTGTTGACTGTATAGAGTGTTATGATACCAACGGCCATTAGGCAGCTCTCGCGCGCACGTCTTTGTGGGAGGGGCTTAACTCGCGTAAGGGCGTGATGTCAGAAAATCAGGACGGGAGGGGCTCTGCTGGGTTTCAAATCGCCATCTTACATGGGTCAAATCGCCATCTTACCTGGGTAATCCTGCCTACGGCACCTTTAAGGCATTGTTTGTTAGAGGGCTGTCTGAAGAATTAAAGGACGAATTAGCGACTAGGGATGAACCTCAATCATTATAGGATTTATTTGATTTAGCGATTAAAGGGAAAGTTCAGTTTTTTTGAAGTGGGGTTGTATGAGCTCCATATGGTCACTGATGACATTAGATACAGTAGAAAGTTCTCTCTTCTCCACCAGAAAGCCACAGTCTGTAAGAGTCTGTGACAAGAAAAGATGCTAATGGAAAAGTACCATACCGGAGTCAAAGGCTATTTTCTCCACCTACAAGAACTCAAATCAAAAAGTAATACCACAGTTTATGAGTATGCTACATACACTTTTTTTGACGTACATAAACCGTTCAGAAATTTAAAGTTTATCCGGACCTAAGCCATCCCTCCGCCGTAATTAGCTATCGGAGAGCTAGCGGCTTCGAACAACTTTTTTGGACTAATTAAAAGCACATCATAAGACAAATATTTCTGAGATGGGTTTTTGAGTTGCTTCCCTTGATGTAGAAACAGATGTGCATCATCTAGAACTCAGCTGCACAGAAATCGTTGGGTGTGTGTGCATGTGTGAGAGACACACACACTCACTAGCAGTCTGCACTGTTATAATAAACACACAGCCTCCTCTACTCTGCTTATTTGTTTCTGACATATCATTATTACTTACTTTGAGCAGAAACTGTCATTAGGTCCTTCAGGTCTGGGACGTTTTTCCAGTTTATCTTCGGGAAATTGAAATACGTATGTCCACAAAACTCCAGGAAAGGAAAGTCCGTTTGACGAGTAATACCGCCGTCTGTATCACATATTCCCAGGTCAAACATTCGCCCCACTGTTTATTTCCGACTCTTTCTTGATGTCCAGGGTCGTGTTCGTCTCCATTTTAGCAGGTCGTCTTTTGTAAACTCCGGTACATACAGGTATCCTCTTGACTCCAAAATGAATGGGACTTGATCGGCGCTGTCATAATAATCTCTTTTTTAATTTCCTGCATTGTCTCTTCCTCACACCGCTTACAGTCAAAACAGAAGAGTTATAATACTTGATAAAAATTGCACGGTATTCCTCTGGATATTGTCTCTGATTGAGGTCCACAGTTTTCATCTGGTGTTTGGAGGGAGTTTTGTCAAGCTTTGGGTGCAGCAGCCGGTCATTCCTCTGGCTTTCATTCCCAGACCAAAGGCCAGACTGAGCGGGCCAATCAAGATCTAGAGAGTGCCTTACGCTGTGTTGCAGCCCATCATCCAGTTTCTTGGAGTGACCACCTACCTTGGGTCGAATACGCCTGGACATGGACTCGGCAGAGAGAACTAAATGCAATGCAGATCTTCACCGTCTCCCTGCCCTGACGTATCGCCCTGTTCATATTGTGTGACTTTCTCCTCGGGACCAACCATTACGAGTGGAGGCAAGTAAACTCGCTCCACGGTTTATTGGTCCATTCCCTGCAGAGGAAGTTATTAATGCTTCTGCTGTGAGGCTTAGGTTACTGGCTTCCCTCAAGGTGCATCCCACATTCCATGTCTCTCTGCTGAAACCTGTGTCAACCAGCGAGCTCTGCCCTCCGGCCCAGCCCCCTCCGCTCCCCCGACTCATCGATGACCATCCTGCTTATTCGGAATCCAAAATCCTGGATGTCAGACTGCGGGGCTGTGGTTTTCAGTACCTTGTGGATTGGGAGAGTTATGGACCAGAGGAGAGATCCTGGATTCCCAGTGGCCTGATTCTGGACACCGACCTTCTCCGGGATTTCTATGAGGAGCACCCGGACAAGCCGGGTCGGACGTCTGGAGACGCCTGTCGAGGGGGGGGCACTGTGAGGATTCACCCTTCTGCTCCGGTTTGCCTCTGTTCCTCTCCCCCTTCCCTCTGGGGTTCCTCTTCTCTCCTGGGTGCTGTGGCGTGGCTTGGAGCAGACCTATTGTGGAGCCTCACCTGTTTCCTGTTCCACTGATTACTTCACTGCTTAAGGCCGGGAGCTTCTTCAGTGAATTGCCGGCTGATTTCACTTCACTTGTGGTTCGTCTAGCCTCTAGTATTCAGTGCCTGGCCTTAAGCCCTGTCTCCGACACATGGAGCTCATTTTCTCTTCTGATGTTTTTTTTGTGTGCTTTGCTGTCTACACCTGAAGACTCACCTGCTCTCTCCTTGTCTTCTCAGGTCTCCACGAGCTCCTGCCACCGCCATCACCACCTTGTACATATTTGCACGTTTGAAAAGATTTTTATTTTTTGTAACTGCTGTTTAGAACAACAAATCCTGAGTTAGCCACCTTCCTGATCGTTCTGCCTCTGCTCTGGGTCCAACCTGTGAAACCGTGTCACCACATCCTAACAAGAGAAGCGCTATATAGACAATGGAAAGACTGACTTATGTTTTAAATCTGAAGGAGGATTTGTTCGCAAAGAGATGTCATAAATGGTTTCTTTATCTTTAGAAAATATAAGGACATTGGTTGAAACTTTGCATAGATGTTTTTAATATTGGTTAATTGGGAAGCAATGTGCATGTGTATACATGTGTATGAATATTAATACACATGTATACTATTCTATTTTTTTGTAAATGTCCAAATATGTGTCATGTCTATAATTGTAGTTTCTGAGGCTTCGTGACTCCACAGCAGCAGGAAGTCTCCACCAAGGATCCCAGACCACCTACAAGACCAGAGCCAGAGACGAGTACAGGAGCAAACAAAAGGGGCAAAAGCAGATGTGGAGGGAGGGAGTCTGCCTCCTGAACTGTGATCGGTAAATGGTTCCAGAGATGAGGAGTCTGGTAACTGAAGGCTCTACCTCCCATAGTACTTCCACAGACTGATGGTACCACGAGCAGGCCAGCATTTTGGGAGTGTATTGTTCTAGAGGGGTTGTATGGCACTACAAGCTCTTTAAGATAAGCTGGTGTCTGTCCACTGAGAGCTTTATAAGTAAGGAGAAGAATCTTAAATTCTAGTCTGTATTTTTTTAAAGCCAGTGCAGAGAAGCTAATACAGGAGTAATGTGGTCTCTTCTCCTCGTTCTAGTCAGTACACGTGCTGTAGCATTTTGGACCAGCTGAAGCGTCTTAAGTGACTTGCTGGGACAGCCTGAAAGCAGAGAATTACAATAGTCCAGTCTAGAGGTAACAAAAGTATGGACTAGCTTTTCAGCATCGCTCTGGGACAGGATAGGCCTGATTTTAGCGATGTTACGAAGATGAAGTAAGGCTGTTTTTGAAATTTGCTTTATGTTAGAGTTAAAGGATAAATCCTGATCAAATAGAACCCCAAGATTTTTAACAGTTATGCTTGGTGTTAGGCTAAGGCCATCTATGGCAGATAAATCATTAGAAAGGGTTTCTCTAAGGTGTTGTGGGAACACCAAGACATCATGGAGTCAAAGCACCAAGAGATGCTGATCATAAAAGACACTCCACATTTTCAGTCATACAAACTTGTAAAAAAAAAAAACATTGTTCACTCATATGTGGTCTAAATGAGCACTTATGGAGCTGAGTTTGCTTTGTTTAAAAAGATGTGCTGCGGTTCAGGAAGAAAGTTTTTAGACTCAGTATCATCAAGCAGATAAAGGGATGTTACTGAGCTTCCTCTAGTGAGAATATCAGACAGATTGAAGACTAAACAGCAGAGGTTAAACATACTTGAGGACCACTCATTAATAACATCAGAAATCTGGATTTAACAGATGGTTTAGTATCGAGGTGGACGATGCAGTTTAGGAGCATGCAAGCAAAAAGTTTGGACACACCTTCTCATTCAATGTGTTTCTTTATTTTCATCTCTATTTACTTAGAAGATTCTCACTGAAGGTATCAAAACTATGAATGAACACACGAGGAGGTATGTACTAATCAAAAAGAGTGAGGAATAAATGGAAACATGTCAAGTATGCTAGTTCCTCCAAAGTACCCACACTAAGCTCTGAATACTGCTTTGCACACTCTTCATTCTCTTTATGAGCTTCAACAGGTAGTCACCTGAAATGGTTTCTCTTCTCAGGTGTGCCTTTCAGGGTTAATTAATGGAATTTCTTGCCTTATTAATGAGGTTGGGACCATCATATGTGTTGTTCAGTAGTCAGGCTGATGCACAGCTCACAGCCCTATTAGAGAACTATTAGAATTAATATTATGGCAAAAACCAATCAGCTAAGTTAAGAGAAAGCAGTGGCCATCATTACTTTAAGAAATGAAGGTCAGTCAATCTGAAAAATTACAGAAACTTTGAATGTGTCCCCAAGGGCAGTCGCAAAAATGATCGAGGGCTACAACGAAACTGGCTCACATGAGAACCACTCGAGGAAAGTAAGACCAAGAGTCACCTCTGCTGCTGAGAAAGAGTTCATCTGAGTCACCAGCCTCAGAAATCACAAGTTAACAGCAGCTCAGATTAGAGACCAGATGAATACCACACAGAGCCCCAGCAGCAGCACATCTCTACAACAACTGTTGAGAGGAGACTGCATGAATCAGGCCTTCATGGTCAAATAGTTGCTAGGAAACCACTGCTGAGGAGAGGCAACAAGCATGAGAGATGTGTTTGGGTCAAGAAACACAAAGAATGGACATTAGACCAGTGGAAATCTGTGCTTTGGTCTGATGAGTCCAAATTTGAGATCTTTGGTTCCAACCCCCGTGTATTTGTGCCATGCAGAAAAGGTGAGCAGATGGATTTTGCATGTCTGGTTCCCATTGTGAAGCATGGAGTCTATGGTGTGATGGTGTGGGGCTGCTTTGCTGGTCGCACTGTTGGGGATTTATTCAAAATTGAAGGCATACTGAACCAGCATGGCTACCACAGCAGCCTGCAGCGACATGCTATCCCATCTGGTTTACATGTAGTCGGACCATCATTTATTTTTCAACAGGACAATGACCCCAAACACACCTCCAGGCTGTGTAAGGGCTATTTGACCAAGAAGGAGTGTGATGGAGTGCTACTTCAGATGGCTGGCCTCCACAGTCACCGGACCTGAGCCCAATCGAGATGGTTTGGGGTGAGCTGGACCGCAGAGTTACGACAGAGGATTAGGGCCACGTTGAAAACTAAAAAAAAGGAAGGTTTCGAGAATTAAGTCGTAAAGTCACGAGAATAATCTCATAAATAACGAGAATAAAGTCGAAAAGTTACGAGAATAAAGTCATCTCAAACTAGGAAACATCTGCTTTGCTTTATTTAGAAAGATATTCACAGATTTGGACTTTTCGGCTCAATAATTCATCAACACAAGAACATAGTTCCAAACCAGACCCCTCTTTTTGATCACTGTAATGAAGACTGTGAGCTATAAACTCGTTTTCCTCCAAACGAGCCGTCAATACACTGAAGCTGATGGCTCGGCGATTTAGGGACCATTGGCAAATTACCATATCAGAGGAATAGTGTGAAAGAAATCCATGCATATTAATTAACACAATTAAATAAACAAAACCTCATTTAAATCAAATCAAAACATTCTTGCTGAAGTAAGAGCTGTAGTTGAAAGAAGAGATCACCATACATGTTTTGTTATGACTTAGTTGGTTGGTAGGTCTCATTACTTTGATGGCATTTGCTTTTTCAATCAGAAAGTCCTGTAAAATATTTTAATTTATAAATCTAAAAGAAAATAAGACCGGTAGTATGCATAACATAGGATCCTTTGTATTTGCTGTGATTTTGAAGATTTTACTTCTCAGTTTGGGGAAGTTATTCAATTTTCGCTATTGCTCCGATATGGTAATTTGACGATGGTCCCTAAATCGCCGAGCCATCAGCTTCAGTGTATTGACGGCTTGTTTAGATGAAAACGAGTTTATAGCTCACAGTCTTCATTACAGTAATCAAAAAAAGAGGGGTCTGGTTTGGAACTATGTTCTTTTGTTGATGAATTATTGAGCCGCAAAGTCCGAATCCATGAATATCTTTCCAAGTATAGCCAAGTAGATGTTTCCTAGTTTGAGATGACTTTATTATTGTAACTTTTCGACTTTATTCTCGTAAATTATGAGATTATTCTCGTAATTTTACGACTTTTTTCTCGTTATTTATGAATTATTCTCGTAACTTAATGACTTTATTCTCGTAACCTTACTTTTTTTTTAGTTTTCAACGTGGCCCTAATCCTCCGTCGTACAGAGTGAAGGCAAAAGGGCCAACAAGTGCTCAGCATCTCTGGAAACTCATTTAAGACTGTTGGAAACCATTTCAGGTGACTACCTGTTGAAGCTCATAAAGAGAATGAAGAGTGTGCAAAGCAGTAATCAGAGCAAAGGGTGGATACTTTGAAGAAGAATGTAAGGCATGTTTTCATTTATTTCACACTTTTTTGTTAAGAACATAATTCCACGTGTTCATTCATAGTTTTGATACCTTCAGTGAGAATCTACAATGTAAATAGAGATGAAAATAAAGAAAACACATTGAATGAAAAGGTGTGTCAAAACTTTTGGCCTGTACTGTAGATGTTTGAATTCAGATTTTTAACCCACAACTACAACATTTATATATAATATAATGATGTCTGTCAATGTATGCATTATCAATGTTGACTACTATATGAGGTTATTTTGTTTGTTCTGTTTATATTTTAATTATGTAGATGCTAAAATATTGATAGAAAAAGCAAATATTACTCAAGTCTAGATCAAGCCTCCAGATCAGAGGACCAAGAGGTCACCAATCTTTCTACAGACATCTAAAAGTTTAATAAAGAACATGATGACAGACACGTGAATGTTTTTCTTCAGAGGTCAGTGATTTAACCCATTTTGCCCCACCGGCAACAATTGTTGCCGAAGTGTTTCACTGTCATTTTCTACTCACAACAAAAAATGTCAGCGCTAGTAATGCAACTTTTTGCACTTATGTGATAGTGGACAACTTGGATAAAGATTTCGGATTATAAAATATAGTTTTCAAGTGGTCCCTGTCACATGACATCATATGCTTCCTGCTCCTTTCGGTGGAAGACATGGAGGATCCAAATTGTCCTGGAAAGAGGTCATTTTCATACATTTCTAATACTTTCCCCCAAAACATATTTATGATTATTTAATCATTCAAGTCTCTTGAGTAACCCTCTACCAATTTTTTTTTACCTGGGATAAATATTTTTTTGTTCATGGGCTTATTTCTGTGAGTGGCAACAAAAGTTGCCGGTGGGCACATAGCTTGTAACTAACTAAAGCAAAACACTGTCTGCAGGATTGCTCATAATTTACTTATTTCAAATTGTAGAATGATGAACACAGGTGCATTTAAGTCCTCTTGGAGTACTCTAACAAGCTAAATAAATTCACAGGTATTCAAGACCTGTGTCTGTAGGATTTTGATACGTTACCATAAATTTTCTTGCTATTTGCTAAGCAATCTTTCTCTGTCAACTAACATCAGTGTGGAAAACCATTTCAGCAACTTTAAAAAAAGGAAATCAGGGAACTAACAATAAATAAATACATACTAAGTCATAATAATGTGATAAAAAGTCAAAAATGTTGATGTGCATTTGGAAGTGCACCTTTCTTGACACACATTCATCATAGCCAATGGCCATTCATACGCCCCCCCACCACCACCACACCACACACACACACCTCACACACACACCCCCGCACATACCCACACACACAATTTTCATAAAATAACAGGCCAAAATACAAATTTATCATGTATGTTGTCCTTTCCTTCAGTACTCTGTAACAGAGGTCCTGTCCATGCTGCAGGACTTTAACATTGTGACCTAGGTACAAGCTATGTGACTACACCGGCAACAATTGTTGCCAGTCATAAAAATGCTATTTTCTTTAAAACAAAGTACAAAATGGAAAAAAGAAATACATAACATGATTCAGAGGGACTCAGCTGACAAAGTTATATGCCTTACAACTCAGAAAAAAATTTGGGCATAAATGGGTTAAGTTGTTTTATTTCTCCATGTTGTGCTGTTTAAATCGTTTATTAATATGTTTATGACTTTGACAGGCTGATGCCTGAGCCTCGTCTCTCTCCATAAACACTGTTTCCTGTCAGTGGGACATTCTGGGGAAACAAAAACATAAAATAACATTTCTCAAATGTGTCACATTGTTGAGGAATGAGTCAGATGAAAACAATGATTCGTAATTCATTCCAAAATTTTATTTGTTGTTGGTTGACAAATATCACTCTGAGCTTAATAACAAAAGTGCATTTACTATGAAGCAAATCTTTGGAGTCTTATAACTTACTGGCAGGAGTGTAACAAAACTTGGACAAAAAGATGAAGGAGAAAAAGGAGAGCCTTGGAGACGTTAGAGAAAGTGTTTGGATGAAAGTCAAAGAAGAATAGAGAGAGAGAAATGTGTCTCTCTGGTTTAAGTCCTGAGGAGGGTCTCACAGGAGGAGGGCCTTAGATGAGTGACAACGACTTTATCAACTTGAATTTGACCAAAATATTAAGTCTTACTTTGATTAAACATCCAACATAAGCACTCCAACTAGGGATGTAAAGATATGAAAAATTTGTATCATGGTTAATGTGACCAAAATTATCCTGGTTATCATTACTATTGTGGTATTGTTGCAGTGTGCTCAAAATGTTTAAAAAGTACTTTAACACAGTCTTGAAATCATTTAATATTAGACCATGTCAGGGCTTTTTTTTTTAACTGATGATAATCCCTGAAGCACTTAGCCCCCTTCATCACTCTCCTCTGGTCCCTCCTCTTCATGGCAGATCTCCACAATATTTTCTCCTCTAATCTTTCCAGAGTAGGTCGATTAAATCCATAAAGCACAAACTTTGGCCTTAAAAAGGCGATCAGTTTCAAAATACGGAGAATACATGGTGAAAGAACAGCAAGAACTCAGTCCAGAATGATACTGATGCTGTTATTTAAAAGATTTATAGGGGTGCTGGTTTGGCGGAGTGGTTAGCAACCAGGCACTCCATGTACATGCTTCTGCCGGTCCAGGTTCAAATCCTGCCTGTGACCAGGGTTATAATAGTTAACTAAAACGAAACTAAATGCGAAAACTAAAATTTAAAATACATTGCAGTTAACTCAAACTAATAAAAACTAGAAAAGAAAACAAAAACTATAAGTAAACTAAAACTGTATCTTGTGTTCACAAAACTAACTGAAACTAACTAACATTATACACAAAATGTCCTTCGTTATCGTTTTTGACTATATTTATTCGCCTTTAGGATTTTAATTAATCCGACACATTTTCCCAACCAATTTTACGACAGTTTTCGGCGGTTGTCAGCGCCGTACGGCACCATCATAGTGACGTACTGGGACGTGCTTAGGTGACTTGTTTACTGCACTGACTGGGGGGCTTTTTCAAACCGCCCCCTACACACTATCCCTACCCACTACCCCTCCGTTTGCACGTCCTCGCGGAGGGTGGCCCACATTAAGGCCATCCCAATGGCTATCCCATTCGTGGATAGGGGTAGTGGGCTGTAAAACCCTCCACGAGTGAGTGTGCACGGATGCCGACTCGCTGAACACATGCAGCGCTGCAGTGTGTCCGGTGTCAGCCATGGAGGAAGCAACAAACAAATGTAAGTTCCACGCAAGTGCCTGCACTCTGTTGAACTAAGACAAATAATTCATGATTGTCATCCAGATGTTTACAACTTTAGCTGTACATGTCACTGATTATGAAATTAAAGCCTGCCCTGCTTTAGTCCACAAAACAGTTTATCTGATTAAATGTTTTATATTTACAAGGAATGTAACAACAAACAAATAATTCATTAAAGTGAGAGAGAAAAATGAAAGCTCTTCAGTAAGACAAAGACTCATAAAGAATAAGTGAAATAATTTGTATTATCCTATGATAAAACAAAAAGTTTTTTTAATTACCTGAGACACGTTAATTAGGCTAATTTCAGCACTGATATACATATAGGCTTATTAAAATCGTGTTGCAGAAAGGTTCTCTGCAAATATTTAGGCTATTTCTTATTTTTATGATCTACTTGTGATTTTTTCCTAAACTCAAATTACAGGAAAAAATAGCCTAGCTGCTTTTTGCTTATCTGACATTAAAACATATTAAAAATTAAAACATAACACCATCAGGGTTCAAGTTCAGTCTCAAAATATTAATCATAAATAATATTATGCCAGGGTTTAAAATATGTTGGGAAACTTTTGATAAATTGACCTTACATTAAATTTTGCATTAAAGGACGATTTTTTGTTCAATCTCATGTAAGTTAATAAAGATAAATAAAATCAATATCCAGAGAGATTTTGTACAAAATGTGTTCGCAACAAAAGTACAGAGCGTAACATTTCACTGCTGCGTAATCAAACGTAAAAGACCCCTTTAACCTCTGCACCTTCTGGAGGATCTTATCTGCTTATGTTTCAGTCACTGGTGGATCAATATAAAAAACTGCCACTCGTGCAAGATGCCGCTACAAAACCATGGAATTTTTATATAATTCATGTTTATATATTCTGTATCAAGTTTATATGATTTTCTTGTGTTTACAGCAGCAGCCAACAGTACAGTATCAGCATTGACTGAGCAGTGAGCACTATGTTGGACTTGAAAATATTTACTCTGACCTTTTTGAATCCTGCACCTGGCAAATAAGGTATGAAAAAACTGAAACTAAACTAAAACTAAACTAAAACTAAGCCTTGTTGCAAAAATTAAAACTAAATAAAGACTAGAATGCCCGCTCTAAAACTAATTAAAACTAAACTATAATGAGAAAAACAATGTCAAAACTAACTAAAACTAAACCATAATGACAAATCCAAAACTATTATAACCTTGCCTGTGACCAGTTTGCAGAGTGTCTTCCCCTACTCTCTCTCCCCCTTTCACAAGCCTATCCACTGTCTCTCTACTATCAATAAAGGCACAAAATGCCAAAAAATACATTTAAAAATAAAATAAAATAAAATAAAAATGTATACATCATTTAGACAGAAAATACTGACAACAAAATATGTGTGGTTAGCAAAATATACACACATGGACAAAATTGTTGGTACCCCTTGGTTAATAAAGGGAAAACCCACAATAGTCGCAGAAATAATTTGAATCTGACAAAAGTAATCATAAATAAAAATTCTATGAAAATTGACCAATGAAAATCAGACATTGCTTTTGACCTGAGGTTGAACAGAATTATTTTTTAAAAAATCATGAAACTGTCCTGGACAAAAATGATGGTGCCCCTAGAAAAATGTAAAATGATGTGACCATAGGGATATGTAGTTAGCAAAATATATGTGGTTTGCACTTAGACCACCTGTAGTTCTCTCAGGTATGGCTCATTGAATCTTCTCTCTCTCTCTCTCCACCTCTACAGCTCGTTCAGCTTATTTACACGAGTAGTTATGGCAGTTTTAACCAAAAGTCTTTTTCTTTCGCCACAGATTCATGGTTAGGCCACTGATCAGTTTCACCTTGGCATCCTTGTAAAATCCAAATTTTAACCAGACTTCAGAGTCTGTTTCCAGAAGGAAATCTCCGCTGTCATGAAGCTGCTTTATCCAGGAAGAGACTCATAGTTCTGCCATTTCCAGGCAAAGAGCATCACTGTGCATTGTTGTCGTTATCAAACACGGTATAATGGTAAATTTTATCGGACACGGTAATGATTGCCATGGAAAATTTTACCACGGTTTACTGCTACATCCCTAACTCCAACTGGTTAGAACATATTGTGATAAGCGATTTGATACCAAACAGTATATATCTAAAAAATAACAGAGTAAACAGTTTCAGTCTTAACAATTCAAACTAACAAAATATATGTGGTTAGCACTAAGACATACAAGCAGGGTTGTAACGTGTTACAGTAACAAAACTACTTTTTCGGGTAAAAAGTAAAGTAACGTGCTGCTACTGAAAATTTGTTGACGAAACGTAGTTCTTATCAGGTCTCAGCCAATCACTGTTAAGGAAGGAAGTCCAGAGTAATAAATACATCTCTGGCATCCACACAGATGTTTGCTCCTTGGTGGGAAATAAAGAGAGACTTTGTGGCTCCACATTTCTCTAGTGAGTTACAATCAGGGTCCTCCAGACAGATGGAGAAAGGAACTAAAACATCCTTCAGGATTTTTGAGGATTTATCTCAGTGAGTATTTACAGGTGGTTTGTGTGGTGAAGGCTCCTGGAGACACTGTGGAGAAGTGGAGCAGAGAAACTAAAGAGTGTACTTACAATGATAAAAAATCTTACAAAGAAAAGTCTGTGAACAAAACTCCCAACAGGAGACCAAAAAGGTTTAGCACTTAAACACATAAGAGTTAAGCGCAAGGCATAAATGAGCCAACAGACCACTGTGATTGTGGAAATCCACTGTCACTGAAGAAGTGTCCACCAGTCAGCTTCATAGTGCAGGTGATGACTTAATGAAGGTGTGTGGCTGCAGCAGAAGTGTCCAAGGGAAACCACGCCCACTCCCCACGGCAGCAGAGAGGAAGAGGATCAGTGAGCAGGCAGAAGCAGCTCAGAGAGGAGATAATCCTCACACAGATGTTTTACAAGGGGGCTCTCAGCAGTGTCCCTCGCGGAGAAGCTCAAAGGCTGCAGCGTGGTGTGTTCAGCATTAAGAGGCTGGATTCAGTTTCTCAGCGACCTCAGAGCTCGTCTTAGAGAAACCTTTGTCACACTTGGCTGAAAAACAAAACAAAGACAAAGTGTTAGCTCTGTTGGAAACACACCAACAGCACGGGCCAAAAGTTTTGACACACCTTTTCATTCAATGTGTTTTCTTTATTTTCATCTCTATTCACATTGTAGATTCTCACTGAAGGTATCAAAACTATGAATGAACAGATGTGGAATTATGTACTTAACAAAAAGTGTGAAGTAAATGAAAACATGTCTTATATTCTAGTTTCTTCAAAGTATCCATCATTTTGTTCTGATTACTGCTTTGCACACTCTTCATTCTCTTTATGAGCTTCAACAGGTAGTCACCTGAAATGGTTTTCTCTTCTCAGGTGAGCCTTTCCAGGGTTAATTAATGGAGTTTCTTGCCATGTTAATGGGGTTGGACCATCATTTGTGTTGTTCAGAAGTCAGGCTGATGCACAGCCGACAGCCCTATTAGACAACTGTTAGAATTAATATTATGGTAAGAACCAATCAGCTAAGTTAAGAGAAACGGGTGGCCATTATTACTTTAAGAAATTAAGGTCAGGCAATCTGAAAAATTGCAGAATCTTTGAATGTGTCCCCAAGGGCAGTCGCAAATAACCCCCTTCTTGATTCTCCTCTGGTCTCCCTCTCCCTGGCAGATCTCCTCGGTATTTTCTCCTCTAAATATTTCCAAATAACGATCGATGAAATCCATAGAACACGAACTTTGGCGAAAAAAGACGATCTATTTCAAAATACGGCGAATACACAGCAAGAACATGGTCCAAAATGATACTTATTCTCTTATTTATAAGATTTATACATTTTTGGATAGAATTACTGATAAGTCACCTGTCATTCTCTCAGGTATGGCTCACTGAATCCTCCCCCTCTCTCTCTCTCTCTCTCTCTGTCTCTCCCTGCTGCTCCGTCAGTTAATTTACTCGAAGAGTTCCTGCCGTTGAAATGGCGCATGTCTTTTTCTTTCGCTGCAGCTTCATGTTTAGACAGGGAGACTGTCTTCTATCAGTTTCTCCTCAGCATCCTTGTAAAATCCAAAATTCAACCGCAGTTCAGAGTCCGTTTCGACAAAAGTCTCCACTGTGTCTCTAACTTTCGCTCCGACTCAGAGGCCAAACAATGCAAACTGCGCATGCGCATATCGGTTGAGGACGCTTAATCGATGACGGATACATAATGCCGGCTTTCCAGGTAAGGGCAGCATCTCCGTGAGTTGCTGACGCTGTGTGGTGATCAAACACGGTAAAACGGTAATTTTAAAAAGACAGGGTAATGATTACCGCAGTTTACCATTTTACCGGTAACCGTTACATCCCTACTGCTGAGAAAGCGTTCATCTGAGTCACCAGCCTCAAAAATCACAAGTTAACAGCAGCTCAGATTAGAGACCAGATGATACCACACAGAGCCCCAGCAGCAGACACATCTCTACAACATCATCTCTTGTGTTTGGGTCAAGAAACACAAGGAATGGACATTAGACCAGTGGAAATCTGCGCTTTGGTCTGACGAGTCCAAACTTGAGATCTTTGGTTCCAGCTGCCGTGTATTTGTGCCATGCAGAAAAGGTGAGCAGATGGATATTGCATGCCTGGATCCCATTGTGAAGCATGGAGTCTGTGGTGTGATGGTGTGGGGCTGCTTTGCTGGTGACACTGTTGGGGATTTATTCAAAATTGAAGGCATACTGAACCAGCATGGCTACCACAGCAGCCTGCAGCGACATGCTATCCCATCTGGTTTGCATGTAGTTGGACCATCATTTATTTTTCAACAGGACAATGACCCCAAACACACCTCCAGGCTGTGTAAGGGCTATTTGACCAAGGAGTGTGATGGAGTGCTACACCAGATGACTGGCCTCCACAGTCACCGGACCTGATCCCAGTCGAGATGGTTTGGGTAGAGCTGGACCGCAGAGTGAAGGCAAAAGGGCCAACAAGTGCTCAGCATCTCTGAACTCCTTTGAGAGAGTTGGAAACCATTTCAGGTGACTACCTGTTGAAGCTCATGAAGAGAATGAAGAGTGTGCAAAGCAGTAATCAGAGCAAAGGGTGGATACTTTGAAGAAACTAGAATATAAGACATGTTTTCATTTATTTTACACTTGTTTGTAAAGTAAATAATTCTCCATGTGTTCATTCATAGTTTTGATACCTTCAGTGAGAATCTACAATGTAAACAGTGATGAAAGTAAAGAAAACACATTAAATGAGAAGATGTGTCCAAACTTTTGGCCTGTACTGTACCTATGACATACCTACCTACCTGACCACTACAAAACAAGGCTCTGTACACACTACAGTCAAAATGATCTGTATCTGATTTGTTTCTGAAAGTGTGAACAGCACAAGTCACTGAATCTGACATTTTCAAATCAGATTAAGGCCACTGTCAAATGTGGTACTGAATCAGATATGTATCTGATTTTATTGAATTTCAACTGGTGTCTCCATTACAGGCACAATAAATGATAAACGTGAATCATACGTTTGCATTATGATATCTGATAAACTTAGTTTATTAACACTGCACTGACTTTTTGAATGGATGTATCAGGCTAAAATAACACTGACACTGATGATCCACTGTTGTCCATCTCATCTGTATGTTATATATGTTTGTATGAGACAGTGTCAGTCAGTGAGCAGTCTGCTTCTGTCTGATCTGCTCTCAGACAAACTAACAAACATCAGAACAGATGACAAAACTGAGCCATCATTACTTTAATAAGAGCTCACTCAAGGTGAGCTGCTGTAACATCAGGTTCTTCTCCAGCATTGTGAAGCATCCTCTCTGTGTTTGTTGTCCCTCATCACAATGTGCTCTGCCTGATGTCATTAATGTTAAACTGATCATGCCTGTCACTTCTGAAGCCTGAGCTGTTCACATTGGTTCACTGGGTTAACAGAGTGGTAAAGGGAAGACAGATTTTTGCCGCCAATGTGGAAAATTGTCATCCATCAGAGTATGAAAAACAAAATTAATGATTAGATATGATTAATCAAAAAAAAACTTCAAACAAAAGAAGGAGAACAAAGTTTTTTTGGTCTCTTACAGTTTCTCTGTTTGTAAATCAGGAATCCAGAGAGGGCAAGGGCAAGAACCAGGACCACGACAGGAATGCTGAGGGCAACAGGTAGAGGATTCACGGGCTTCACTGTTGATCAGAAGTGTAAAAACAAACATTAAAATAACACTGTTCTGATTCATGTCATATCACCATTGATCATGATAAAATAATACAGATGATACTAAAAACAGAGAAGAACAAAACACAAAAACATGATGCCAAAATCAAACATGTTTCTATGATTGATTAATTTTTTATTGTTTGTCTTGATTACCTGAACACTGGTTTCTCCACAGCATAATGATGTTAAGCAACAAGACAGCTTTGACAAAAAACGATTAGTTTTATTTCTGTGTTGTAAGGTTTTATAGTTTGCTTGTAAACAGCATAACTGAAAGTTATCTACAGATGATGATCAAAGATTTGATTTCAAAATACAGTGATATATATATTTATATATATATATATATATACATACACACATATATATCTTTATACATACATACACACATGTATATCTATTAATATATGTGTGTATGAATATATAATCATATATATATATATATACACACACACACACACACACACACACACACACACACACACACATACATATATATATGTGTCCGTGTGTGTGCCTGTGTGTGAATGAACAGACCCTTTCCAAAAATATAGAATATCATGGAAAAGGTTATTCCTCCAGTTCCATTCAAAAACTTAAACTGATGCATTTTAGATTCAGGGCTCACAATTTAAAAATTTCAAGTAATTCTTATATTTTACATAATTTGATCTTCCAGCTCATAACAACCATGAAAACAGGAATTCCAAAAATTGGAATACTGTAAAGAAATCTCCTTTACTTCTCACTGTTTGCAGGAAACAAAGACCTAAAATAGGATCACATAAAATCAATCAAAATATGGCTTTTCAAATGGACTTTGGCAATGAGGCAATCAGAATGTGGCACCAAGATAGTCAGCCTGTGGGACTGAGGAAGTCAGCCTGTGGCATTAAAGGAACAGTGTGTATTATTAAATGCTGAACGAAAAAAAAAAAAAATAACAGACATGGTAAAAATGGAATATATTATTTAAAATTATATTCAAAGTAGTTTATAATCAGCCTTAAATAATTATTTTGTTTTCATTACTTTAGAAAAAGTCATTTATATCAATGTAGGAGCGGGTCTCCCCTTTATGGTGGCTTCCATCTTGCATCGCCATCTTTTCTACCGTAACCCAGAACGGACAAAAATACACTTAAGCGTTTTTTTGTCAACGCCTACCGGAAATGCACAGTTGTGAAATAGACGAAGAAGAAGAGCTTGATTACCAAGCAGCTGTGCTAAAACAAACAAACACGGAGAATCACACGTACAATTTGCCATCAGTGGAGCGTGAATCTTCGTCAAAGAAACAAAAACGGGATGAAGCCAAACGCAATCGGGACAGGCTACGAGAAAAAAAAAAAACAGGGTCAACATCGGCGCTGCCTTTCCCAGATGGAAGTCCCTGAAGGATAAGTTTGCAGACAGACGCAGAAGTTGCCTGTTTTTTGCTGGACAGGTAAGACTAAGTGTCGAATTGTACTCTTATACGGTGCCGAATTTATTTGTTTACTTTCAGGAGAAGTCGGAGTAAGACGCAGAGAATGAATCTGCTATGAGAGGCTTATTTCACGGCCTCAAACAATTTTCTGTGGACAGAAAACATAGGCTGATAACTAAGCAGCGCTGTTGATGAGACAAATACAAAGATTTTCACCGTACACCTTAATTTTATTGTTTGCTCCTAATTGGTCATTTAGTAGCACATGTACACATTGGTAAGGTGTACTTTTTAGGATACTACGGTCTCAGGAAAACCTCTGTGTCATTTCTCAGACCAAACGGCATCAGAAAAATCCCCCCTCAATAAAATCTCCATCAGATAATACGGCCTCAGGCTTCAAAATGAAAGTCATCAGACAAAATACTGGAAAAACGGACTCAAATAAAAAAACAGCGTCAGGTCGTAACAATATCATAATCATATTATATCATAAATGTCAAGTCGTCTTCAGATGGCATTCAGCTAAAAATCAGCCACTAGCAAACTTCCCGTTTTCAAAATAAAAGCATTCTTCATTATCTCCTATTAGTTCTTTAACGCTTTTGTAAATTAGGCTCTTGTTTAGGAGCTGACCAGAAGTTTCTTCGGTAGCATAATTGGGGTTCATAACAGAATGTCTGAAATACCGAAATGAAGTTTGTATCCGTGCGTTTTATGGCTCAAATGACCACATTTTGGTATTCTATGTGGTGACTTTCTCGCCTGAAATGCTCTCTAAATTTTCAAATGTGGCGAATTAACAGAGATATTTGATAGCTTGGTAGCTGGAAACACTCTTTGACGACGCCATGTTGAAAAAACATTTTTTGTCCTTGGAAGGCCACCGTAGCTCAGGAGTTCTCCTAAAGGGAGGGGGGAGCGCCGGAGTGCTGCAATCTCAAACTTCACCTTTAGATGTCACTAAAAACTACACACTGTACCTTTAAAGCGATATTTCTGGATGGAACAAGTTGGGTCCTATCACAAGGTTTAGGGCAGAAATTACCCCTACAGCAGTGTTTCTGTGCAGCAGAAGCCCAGGGCGCCCGCACCAAACCCCCCCTCCCTGCTCCGGGCCTGCTCGCTTGCCGGTTTCCTCTGCACTCCAAAGGGGCCATATTTTACTTGACCAAAACCCAAATAAACAGACTCCTACCAAAAAAATCTGATATCGGTCTGCATTCACGCTTTATGTAGAGAATTTTCAGCGCGTTGCTTTCACACAAAAACACCGCTAAATAAGGCTCTAGTTCTCATCAGGTCATAAAACGGCCTCCGCTGCAGAGCCACAGCTGGCTACGAGGCGCTGTAGGATTAATTTCTGCCCTAAACCTTGTGATAGGACCCAACTTGTTCCATCCCGGAATATCACTTTAAGGCAATCAGTCTGCAGGATTGAGAAAGTTAGACTGAGACTTTGAGGCAATCCCCCTGTGACATTGAGGCAGTCAGCCTGTGGCATAGATGCAGTCAGCCTGTGGCATTGAGGGAGTCAGCCTGTGGCATTGAGGGAGTCAGCCTGTGGCATTGAGGGAGTCAGCCTGTGGCATTGAGGCATCAGCCTGTGGCACTGAGGCAGTCAGCCTGTGGCATTGAGGCAGTCAGCCTGTGGCACTGAGGGAGTCAGCCTGTGGCATTGAGGCATCAGCCTGTGGCACTGAGGGAGTCAGCCTGTGGCACTGAGCGAGTCAGCCTGTAGCATTGAGGCAATGTCGTAGTCATGGAAGATGATATCTGCATCTGAAGTCCCCTCAACATTCTGGTAGAGTGCTGCGGTGACCTTGGATTTAAGAAAGCAGACTTTACCAACAGCTGCACACAGGACATTGCACCACATGACTGACTGTGAATATTTTACACTGGACCTCAAACAGCTTGGGTTCTGTTCCTCATATCACTGCCTCCAAAATCTTGGACCTTGATTCCCGACTGAAAGGCACACTTTACTCTCATCGGAAAAGAGGACCTTGGACCACTGGCCAACAGTCCAGTCCTTCTCCTCCTGGCCTACATGAGACTGTTCCTACGTAGGCTCAGGCTTGAACCGCGGAACCTGATAGTTGTAGTCGATGTTTGGGCACATCTTCTTCTCCCATCGCTGTCTGATCGTGGTGGTTTTTAAAACTGTGACCCCACCTTTTCCACTCCTTCTTTTTCTCTGACAGATTCTTGAATCTTCTCTGTTTGATAATCTGAAGTCCCCGGTCATGTCTTTTGCTGGTGCATCTTTTCCTGACACATATTGTCCTTCCACTTGACTTTCCATTGATATGCTTGGACACAGCACTCTGTGAACAGCAGCCTTCTTAGCTGTGAACTTTTGTGGCTTACCCATCCTATTGAGGGATCAGTGATAGTCTTCTGTTGTCAAGTCTGCTGTCTTACCCATATTGAACCAAACTGAGACAATGGGATCAAACTGAAGCAATTTAATGACACCTGGGGAAACCTGTGCAGGCACTTTGAGCTTAGTAGATGAGAAGTGTGTGACACTTCGTTTAAAACATCCATGCCCAATAAGATTTGAACTGATTTCTTCACAGCATTCTAATTTTTGGAATCTTGTTTGTGTGAATTTATGAGCTGTAAGCCCAAATTATGTAAAATAAATAAATACTTGAAATCTTCTGAATTGTGAGACCTGAATCTATAATCCATGGATGTTTAACTTTTAGAGAGGAAATAACAAAAATAAATAAACTTTTCCATGATATTTTAATTTTTTGGTAAGGGTCTGCATGTACTGACTTGCTCTGCTGTGAAGTGTTCTGAGACAGCATTTATTCTGTTTCTGGTTTGGTGCTTCGGTTAGACTGACTGACAGTAGGGCTGGGCGATATATCGATATTAAAATTATATCGATATATTTTTAAATGTGATATGGAATTAGACTATATCGTTTATATCGATATAGTTCAAATTTGTGTTGTGATCCTTCCTCTGCTGCGCTGCAGACCCGGAGCTCTCAGCACTGCTCCGCGCGCCCCCGCCCCTCCTCTTTCATGCACAGAAGGGGGAGGGGCAGAAACTCTCCGGCACTCTTCAGTAAGCATGGAGGAAGCAACAACGGCTGCAGAGCACGCGAAGGAGGAATTGGTCAGTAAAAGAAAACGCAGTGCAGTGTTTCCTCTACTTTCATTTAGGAGCGGCTCCTAAATCCTAGTTTTTATTTTTTTTAACTGTAAATACACCACTGCAGCATCATGTCGCTGCCTTCACAGCAGAGTCCTGCATTAAGTCGGGTGTCGCGAGTGCAGAGGCAGGTAACTATCCTGCCCATAGTTGTGTCGCTATGGTTTGCATACATTCAATAAAATGCATTTTTCCTCTCCCATCTGACAAACGCCTCCTCCCCTGCTACTCTTGCACAACACCGATAAGCCGCGCTGCAACCAAACCGTCTCTCTGCAGGCGGAGTCCCCACACATGCAGGCCGAGACGTAGCGGTGATTCAGCGAACGTCAGAGCAGAGGCCACCTAAAAGTGTCTCACAACACTACCTGTCATAGAACGAGCCGATAACTTCTGAATCATTAATTCTCTTTATTAACAGACTCAAACAGCGTGTCACACAGTTAGCTGTTCACTCTCTGAGTCTTTACTTCCGTAACCCTCAGCCAATCCCCGGGCTCCCCCTTAGCAGCGTTAACACTACAAAGATCGACTACTCTGAATATGCTCACTCTGACATACACATACAGACATACACACACACACTCTCAGGCGGCGGATGAAGGAGCGACCATAATGGTTAAAAAAATATAAAAATAAAAAAAACAATAGGCTACAAACAAACATTAATGGATGACCTCAAGCTTACCAAACAATCTCCCCAAGCAAAAGCCTCAGCATTTTTAAGCCAACTGCTCTTACCAAGAAGGGAAGCACAGCTAGCATGTAGGAAAACTCCAGCATGTAGTTTCTCCTTATTGTCAGTCACTATAACTTTATTAAGCATGATTCATCTTCTCTTCCCCTGCTGAGCTTACATGGTTACATGAAATAATACATTCTTCCTGTTTTTTAATACTTTTTATACTTTATGCAGTTTATTTTAATTTTTTTTGAGAATGTTGTAGTTGTGTGCCCACAGTGCTCACTATTTATTCAGATGTTAATGCTCTTTAATTATGATATTTTGGAGCATAAACGTCGTCACCCCCCTCGAGTTGACAATCAAAGATGGATGCCCCCAGTGTGAACAGTTTTTTAACTCCTGTAATAATCCATTTATTTGCACTTCTGACTGGGGTGTGTCGCTCTAGATCAGCTGTATACATAGTATTGTTAGACTTATATTTACAAAAATGCTGCCATAGTGATAATCACATTCTTCATGTGATATTTGTGAACAACAACACAGAGTGTGCTAACAACTGCTAACAATAGCCTGGTAGATCGGCATGTTTTTTTCAGACTTCAACTGGAACACTGACAACTCTGAGATGATGTCACTCCCATTTCTGATGTTACTGGAACGCAGCATTACGACAGTCAATGCCCATGCTCATGGGTAACAGAGTCTTAATTTCACCAGTAATAGATTCTCCTCATAGCACCTTTAACAATGTTGTTTTAAACTCTGTAAAGCTCGATGAATTTCTGTATGTTTGAATGGTGCTCCGTAAATAAAGCTGTTCAGTCTCTAAAATGAAGTACACTAAAAGCACACTGTACACACTCAACACATAAAATGAAACTGTGCACCACTTTTTACCCACAAACATTTCAAACTTAAAATAAAATCTGGGGAAGTTTCTTCCTTTGATTTGTTGTCCCTCCAGAGACATTTGTGCTGATCTAAGCCTGTAAAGTCTTTTTCAGACACATAGAAATGTTCACAGGTTTGGATAAAAGAGACAAAAACAAATCTTCACTTCAGCTCTCCACCGTTTGAGCAAACTCCTCTGGTTCAGGTCTTACCGTAGTTTGTCTTGATGTCCTTTCTGTCCAGTTTGGTGACCACGTCCTCCTTCACAGTCACACCAGAGAACTGAAACACACACTCGTACTTCCCCCAGTCATCAGAGGGGAGCTCCAGGTCAACACTCATCTGGAAGGATCCGTCGTGGTTTGGGAGGATCTCTCCGTGCTCCATGTTGTCCTGAAGCTTCTCTCCATCTTTCCTCCAGAACATGGCAGCTTGGCTGGGGTAGAAACCTGTGGCGTGGCAGGTGATCCTGGAGGAGGGGGTCTTCTGGAGAAGGGACACTGTGGGGAGGTCTGCAGCACAAAAACAAAGACTGTTTATAGTTTCTTTGTCATTTTTACTGTTGTTTACCATCACTGCTCCTGTTTGATGTCGTATATGTAAATGTCTCAGTAATGACAACATAAAGGGTGTAAGGCTGGGCAATATAACAAGATTTAAAGATTAAAAGTTCATTATTTCATTAAAACTTGATCAGAGTTCTAATAATTTGCAGTCAGTATTTGAATACAATTTATCAATACTTGAAAAAGAATCAAAGAACATTTATTTTGATTTTAAACATCACATCACTAAGTGAAGGGAGCCAGTGAGGACCAAAGACGTCCATTTATTTATATATTTTCAATTTATTTTTAAAGGCTGCAGGTCAGGTAAGATGATGATCATGGTTTTGTGAACTTTTACTCACACAAGCAAACATTATTAAATTAATGCTATTCAGGTCTAGGATCTGCAATGACTTCTAACGTACTGCAGATTCATTAAAATAAGGTAAAGAGAGAGAGAGAACACGAGCAAGTTGTTCTGAACAGTTGAGAGGTTTGTAATATTATTAATAATGTATTTATTTAAATCCATACCAGTTCTGCACAATATTTACAATACCAATAAAACACAGGGCTTGTATAGCAACTCTGTGGTTTACAGTCTGTCTTGGTTTTTAAAGTTCTCTCTCTTCTTCTTCTTTTTAAGTCATCCAGGAAGATTTCAGGGCCGGTGGCCTGACTCGTATTCAAAAGCTACATTTTGATCTTTTTGTCTCCAAAACCCACCCGTAGACAACATGGATGATCGTTATGTTAGCCTCCACAGAAGGGAGACCTGTAGAATATAAATGAAAAAATGTTTTTCTAACATAATGAAAGGAAAGGGAAAGTTTTATGGGGATGATTTTACACCTATTTCTACGGACTGGGCATTCATTGTATTCAGGTGTCAGATGAGCTCATTATTTGAGCCATAGTGTTGCTGAACTTTGACCTGACCAATTAAGGCAGCCACAGATCACAGCACTGCCCCCACAGGCTTGGACAGTAGGCACTAGGCATGATGGGTGCATCACTTCACCTGCCTCTCTTCTTACCCTGATGCTCCCATCACTCTGGAACAGGGTCAATCTGGACTCATCAGACCACATGACCTTCTTCCAGTCCTCCACAGTCCAATCTTTATGCTCCCTAGCAAACTGAAGCCTTTTTTCTGCTTAGCCTTACTGATTAGTGGTTTTCTTAAGGCTACACAGCTGTTCAGTCCCAATCCCTTAAGTTCCCTTCACACTGTGTGTGTGGAAATGCTCTTACTTCCACTGTTAAGGTGCCTACACACTAAACGCGAAAAAATGTAAATCCACCCTATACCTTTGTGCAAAAATCCCCCATTTCAAAAACACGGTCACAGTTGTGTTGAATTTATCATCTCTTGATCATGACATGCCTCCATTTGAAAAGCTGGAATCCCTGCAGGGAGCTGAATTTGTTGTGAAATTATCCAAACTGTTACTGAAGCCTGGATGACGCTCAGCTGGTAGGTCTACATTATGAGTGTTAATGTCTAATAACGCTGTCTCTACTGGTTTGGGAAAAAGTAATAAAAGAGCGACAAGAGAAATCTTTAAAGGCACCAGAAAGACAGAAAAGTTAGACAAAACATTTTCTGCTGATCGATGTCTGTCTCCTTCAGTTCACTCTTGGCATTTCCCCCACAATGCCGGTGTAGGTACCAGATCGGCTCAGGGCCCTGCGTTTACCGACGACGTCACACTATGTGATTGGCTAGAGATAGGTAAAATGATGTAGAAGATTGTGATTGGTTCAGAGTAGGTTTAGAATAGGTATTATTATTATTCCAGTGAGAAATTAGGTCTGTGTGACAGCAAACAATGTCGTATTACGGCCGCTCAAAAGAAAAAAACAGTTCAAGAATAAACGTCACATGCACAATACAGTATAAGAATGAGGAGAAGCAGAAAATTTATGGTACTACAGAGGAAAAATACAAAACGTAACGGTAAAATGCGAGACTTGTCAGGGTTCCCACTCTTTTCTAGAGATTATTTTCCAGGACATTTCCAGGACATCTCCGAGACTTTTCCAGAACGTTTTTAACCCCCCTCCCCCGGACACACGCACACTTTGCAGTGTCCTTTTCAACGGTGGGACCATACATTTTGTTCATTTATTCACACTGCTATGTTTACAAGATGTGCAGTCTATGGCTGCTATCATACATATCAAATAATCTCTTACATTCATAGATTCATTACATTACATTCATAATTTATGACAAATTTATAGTAGAATAGCGCAATCACACCCACAGCTTCCAGTGACACATAAACAACTTAAGTTACAATTTCGATTTGGGAAATTCTCACCTCAGCTTTTCATTTTCTTCTTCTTTCTTTCCTGTACTTTCTCTACAGAATACTTTTGTTTTTAATAATCACCAAAACTGTTTCCTTTGATTCATCTCTGTTTAATGCAGTTGCCTTTAAACATCTGATACCTGCATTACGAAGAATTAAAAATCACTGCCAAATTGCCTTGAAAAACATACTGGCCTAAATACTTCTAAATTGAATATTAACTTGCAGGGTAAAAAGGTCAACATAAAACAGAACAAGGCCATGTAATTGAAATGTTCCTCCAAAAACAGTTCCTCAGTTACTGAATCTGTTTAAGACTCTCCTGCAGGTTTTCCAATGTTTTTGACAGAGTGAAGTAATGTCTGGCTTTTGTGTAGTGTATTACTATTATAAATTTATGCTTACAAGTTGAGTAATTTTTTTATCTTTATTTACTGACTTCTAATATATAGATTTCTTGACTTACTGTTTAAGTAGCCTCGATTTTATTTTGCTATATTTTATTATATCTTTTTATCACCATTTTATTGAGTTTATATCTATATAATTTTCTCTCTCTCTCTCTCTCTCTCTCTCTCTCTCTCTCTCTCTCTCTATATATATATATATATATATATACACACACACACACACATATATAGGCTATATAGATATATATACACATATTTATATATTTATCTATCTACACACCTAATCTTGCATAATTGTATCTACTCAGTATCTACTCATATATTATGGCTCAAAGTGCCTATGTTACCAAGTACATATTAACTACATTTCCAATTTTTATTTTTATTTTTTTGCTAGAAAGTTACAAAATAAGGACTGATTGTCATTTATTGTTTATTTAGCCATGTTGAATATCATTCAATTATGCTTACAGCCTTAGGTAAAAGAACTGCAAGCAGTTCAAATAAGCATGCAAGTCTTCAGTTTTCACTGTCTCTCTTCTTCTTCCCTGTGCTCTGTGTGCATCTCACTCGGTGTTGCCTGCTACTTTAATTAGAAAGTTGCTAGCTAAAATCTGCATCACATGTTGCTATTCTCTTGTCTCTGTGCATATGCGTTATACTATTTAAATGGAGGGAAATTCCTTGCAACGTGTTTCCAATTCATTAATGTATTTTCTGGAACAGTACGAGATACTACGTGAAACGTGGCCCAGTCAGACTACCTGTTAACCATTGCTATCTCGAAGCTGTCCCTCTCATGATCGCTGCGGCTCTACTGAAATCACTCAGAGGCGTTTCATCTCAGCGTGCAGCCTGACAAACATTAACGGCCACTACAGCTCTGTGCTGCTCCACCGTCTGTCAACACTCTTCTACTGAGTCGCCAGTTTTGGGCCCTTTTTGGGAGAAAAACTAGTCCTCACTGGGGTCTGAAAAGTTAGTAAATCTAAAGACAAAGGAAACACTTGGTAGCAGGACTGCGCTGAGGTAACATGCAATTTGATTGGCTGGCAGCGTCACGTGGGGCGCTGTGCCGACTTGACGGCTGGAGGCAGAGAAACTCTGCAGCTCGATTTTGTCAGGTGATAACAGACATTTAGGCTATGCGCAGAGGGACAGAGGGAAGCTTAATAATTTTCCAGGACCATTCAAGCTTTTCCAGGACATTTTATGTTTTTTCTCATTTTCCATACGTTTTCCATGACTGGAAAATTGGTCAATCATTTTCCAGGTTTTCCAGGACGCGTGGGAACCCTGCTTGTCTGTAGTTTAAGCTAATAATGCCACAGACTGACGTAACACCGTCTGTCCGTTACGAACCGTTAACAGAAAAACAACCACAACTGACCTTTTTACAATTTCACAACTTATCACACACTATTACCTGTTGAAAACAAGTAGTGATAACAAGTAGTGGCTCATATATTTATTTTCAGGCGCTGCTCCAGTTGCTGAAGCTTCCGCCACATTGCATTGTGGGTAACAGTAGGCGAAGCAGACTGCTCCGATGCATACTGTGAATTTTTTCCTGAATCAGTATGCACTTCTAGTATAATATGCGAATTTGAAAATGGCCAGAGGTTCGAGGTGAACTGAATGAACACAGCAATAAGATAAACCGTGACGGTCTTTTAACATAGCACAGTGTGACGTCATTGATAGGCACAGGGCCCCGAGCCGATCTGGCAGCCCGAGCAGATCTGGTACCTACACCGTCTGTGTTGGAGCTGAAGTTGTTATTCCATCACTGAGGGACGCTGACCAATCAGGAGGCTTCTTACAGTTTCAGAGGAGGCCCCGCCCATGAGAGTTAGGACGAAGCACAAACAAAACTTTGAGAAGTGCAAACAAAAGTTCAGGAAACGTAAACGAATCTGTGGTTCAAGAGAGCAATATTTTGATTTGTAAATAAAACTTGTGGATGTATGTAGATACAGTTTTAATCACAAACATTTCTTTCTATTTTTGAAATCATAATTTTGTTTGCAATTTTTTTGTTTGTTTTCAAATATGTCCTTTTTGATTACATATTAAAGAAACAAATTCAGCTCCATATCCCTGTACAGCAGCAGCCAATGTTTAAAAAACAAGAAGGATTATCAAAATATCTACACAAGTTTAATACACCACAGGTGAGCTCACAGGTAAAGGTGCAGCAGCACTAGGAATAATGTTCTAATGAAAGAAATGCACATTTTTTGTAGATAGTGCTAAAACATGCAGAAATAACATCAATTAATTAGAGTTTAATGCAAGTTAAAGAACAAATTCTCTCCTCAAAGTTCAGAGAGACTGGTGAAGGGCAAAAGAGCCGCAGGCTGCCGACCCTTGCTTTAGATATTTCCTCCGCTTGATGCCAATGATTTGACCCTTCTTAAACAGACTAACATCTTGTGTCTTTGACATGATTGTTTAAGAAATGAGAAGCTGCTCATTGCATCAGTTGGAGTTAAATAACTTGTTTCAGTTGAAAGATAATCACCCATGCAGGAATTATCCAACAGGAGGCTCAGACCTGTTTGCTGTTAAATCAAGGTGTCCACTCTGTTTTGGCCAGGTATATATTGTTACATCAGAGTGTCAAAAACAAAGACATATGAACACGGTCAATATAAAATGGTACCACATCTCTCAAACTTACCTTTTCTCATCAGAGAGCTCTTTCCATACTCCACAAACTTCTTCAGCTCGTGGTGACATTTTTCGGTGAAATAGAATTTATAATACATCAGAAGATCTTTGTCATTATTCCACTTTTCTTTGGTGATGACTCCTTGTGGTTGAGGTGTGAAATATGTGAAGGTCTTATTGTCCAGGACCAAGAAGTCCTCTCCATTATAACCATATTGCAGATAACCACCGGTGACCTCATCAGTCTCATCGTCCCACTTACAGCCGTACATAAACTGGAAAACATGAACACCTGAAATAGAGAGAGAGAAAATCACAGCTCTTCACCACAGAGACACACTGATCCACAAACATAAACATCTACCTCACACCTCCTGCTGTGATTGGCTGGATGGACCACACTCACAGCCAATCAGCACGAGGACCAAGAGGACAGTTCAGGTGAGAGAGAGCAGGGATGCACGTTATGGGAATTTTGCAGACAGGCTGATTTTAGACAACAGCTCTGTCTACAAACCCTTTAAGTGTGAAGAGCAGTGAGTTTGTCCTGAACTTGACCGAAGCTGTTACTCTGACTGTGACATCCATTCACTTAAAAAACACTTCAAACAAGATCCACGTCTGATCAAGGTATTTAATTTTTCTGAACAATGCCACCTCTGTTCTTCACAAAACTGACAAATTGGACCTTCTGATGGCAGGGGATCAATTTATTCGTGACTGTCTTATGAAGATTATTACAGAAACCTGTCTTCACTCACTTGTACCTGACACGGCAGCTAAGCTAACTAGTTAGCAAGCTAACGATGCCAGTGTTAGCATTGTTCTCTTAGAGTTCAACTTCAATCAGCAGACCCATCCAGGGGGAAAACTTCATTGTATCTGGGAACTTCAACCAGTTAAAGAAGTTTGTGTGATATATGCAGTGTCCTAAGAGATATTTTGTGTCCTCACGTTACCTCATGTGTACAATAAAAAAGTGTTTCTACCTGCACTGAAATCTACTTCTGATGCACTAATGAGGACTCTGGGACTGAAAAGCAGATGTGTCAAAGAGTTCATAAATAATCCAGACATTTACGTTTTAAAAAGACACCTTGTTTGATTTGGCAGGGATTTACTGCAGTTTTGCACACTCTTTTATTTTGTACTTAAAAGTTGCAGGAAAGAAAAATGAAAGATGCCTAAGAACAGAAAGTTACCTTGGTGTTTTTGTTCATTTGCTCTTTCAGTTACCTGTTCACAACTTTTTTTAAAGTTGTTCTACCTTTATTGTAACCTACCTCTAGTTTCCATCAACAAGAATGACAGATAGAGTGACTCTTTTTTTAAGGTTATATAATTAATGTCCCAGAAATTTCTTGCATGTTCTATAGTTTAAATTCCCTCTCTGGTATAAAGTTTAACAAATACCAAAGGACAAAGTATTATAAAACCACAACATGTTCTGCCTGTAATTTATATACTCATTGTTGTGTTTGGAACCAAAATTCTATTTTAAATTATTATTTTGAATATATATGTTATGTTAGCTGGCAGATCAATTGGTAATCGTTACTCTTCTCTGCCACAAGGCCCTGACCTCTTAAATGAAACAGCAAAAAGCCCTTCAACATAAATCAAACAGCCTAGAATCATGGTCTACACAAAACAATATCAGTGATGGAGTTTGTCGAGGCGCTTATCCAGATCAAGCTGCTGTTCCTGACAACATGGAGTTAAATAAACAACGTGCACATTGATCTGCTCCAGATAAACCATGAGAGCATTCACAAGCACGCTCTTCAAAATAAAAGCAAGATCACATCATTTGACACAAAATGAAATGAATAAAAAAACAGTATTTGAGTAAACAAAAAATTATGAAATTTCTCCTCCATCTACACTCCCATCAAATCCTGTGACAATAAATTAACTAATGAGCAAGACACAAATGAATTGTGCAGAATTTCTCCCGACTAATAAATAAGTAAGTGCACATTGAGCTGTCACAGATGTGACTGCAGAGCATCAAACATCATAAACAGTGTGCACATAGCTGGAGTCAATGGTCTTTGATTTCTTTTTGGTTTTTGGTATGTGCACATTTCTTTATGGTGACCCCCTATTTTTGTTTGTTGTTTTCTGCATGTTTAAATTAAAGTATCAGTCATTCATTTATGTTGATTTGGTGCTTACCTATATCCAAAACATGTAAGCTGTAAACATTTATATTCATCACATTCATTTACCTGCATTGTTTTTAATGCACATTTGTTTCCCAAATAAATTAGTGTGTGTGTTTGTGAATGGGTGAATCAAACGAATTAGCTTAAATCAGTTGAAAGAAAGTGCTTGATGAAGTTCTGTCCATGTCCTTGCATTAGTTTATGGGACAGATCTACAATATCCAATATTGCGAACATGCTGACGTATCGCAAAGTACTAAAATAACAAGATATGATCCAGAGGAAAAATAAAACTGCAGAACAATGGAAACAGAAGAAATGTAAAACTTAAAAAATATTTACACCATTGCACATGGGTAATTATCAGCCTCATTTGAGTAGTTGTTACTGGTTTAGTGCTCACTGTAGAGAGTTGTATGTTTCTAATGTATGTTTAGGTTGGACATTTCTGAGATATCAGCTGTAGGGACATCTGTGTTTTCTCTGGCATAACTGGAATAATTCACAGAAGTCCTGTGACGCACAAAGATCCAAAAATACATTTTAAAAATTCAAACCAGTGTACATAATGTAGCTGTTATCCAATTTATGGATTAAACGCCAGAATACTTGATAAAGGACTCAATTACAAAAATAATCGACAGTTGCAGTCCTAATAATTTTATTTACAGTGTAGAAGAGAAAAACAAACAAACCTCCAGTCCTGTTGAAGCGCTCTTTTAAGTTTTCAATTTCAGCTTTGCACCGATGATGAATTGTCCGAGCAATTACAGCTTCCTCCTCCCAGAAATGAGGATTATCTCTTATGATGTTTTTCATCCAGTCATGTCTGGGCTCCACTTTCCTGGTGTTACTGCTGTAATAATCAATCTGAACACCATCAACCATTCCAAAGGACACAAACTCGGGGAAGTTTGAGACTTCAGATGATGCGGTGTCCAAATACTGGTGAGAGTAAAGCACTGTGGGGACAAAAACATTTTCATTATTTCAGTTTTATTTCACATTTTTTTCATCATTAGAGTCACCAAGCACACAGTTTAATGAGGACTTTGAGCTTTAAGGTAAACTAAGCAGGTAGAACAGTCATTATCAAGTTAATGAGCTTGGTAATAAAACATTTGTACATTTGGATAATCTTTATTTGAGATGCAGTATTATTTATGTAATTGGCTAAATTAAAAGTCAGACCATAGTTTGGTCCTTAAACTGCAGGTGAGATGACACAGAGGGTGTGTCCCCAAACAACACATCCCAGTGGGGCCCACATTAGATTTGCTTGGGTTACATGGGCTTTAACAGGGCATGGGTTCAGAGTGGGTAAGTGGGTTGGTGTAGGGCCCCACATGGGCATCCCAGAAGAAAATAAATGGGCAAGAGATGGGCATCCCTGCTGGCCAGCACACATGGGCACTACATGAGTCCCAACTGGGCCATAACCTATGCAAAATGAGCTGCAAATTAGATTGTTTCAGGTAAAATAATATTGTTATATACTGCTGTACAATGTTATGTATTATTGATGCTTATGATGTCATCAAAATGTTTTGATATCAAAAGTTTATTTATCCCACAGTAAAGGGAGGTAAACACGGGCCTGCTGCCCTGTCTGTGTAACTCTCACACACCCATGCATCCATACAAACACTCACCCACACACGCATATATGGACAACTCACACACACACACACATACGCACACACTTTATATCATTTTGCATAACGGAGAATTTGGGGAATTAGTTTTGAGTAGTGCTGTCAGGCAATTAAAAAAAAAATCTAATTAATTACAGGATTTGTAATTAATTAATCTAATTAATCGCATTTTAATAGAGCTGAAACGATTCCTCGAATATTCGCGAGTACTAGATTACAAAATATCCTCGAATTAAATTTTGTGCCTCGAAGCCTCGTTTAATATATAATTATACATATAAATATATATCTGGACTACTACACAGCGCACGGTGTTTGACACAGACAGTCATTTCTGTGGCACAACGCGCCTGCTACCTCCGCTGCTGCACAGCTTGTAAAATCATGAAGGAAGAGAAAAGAGAGGGACAGAAAGGAGAGTCTACAGAAGAAATGGCAGAGAGTGTCCCAAGTGTGTGGTCACTACAAGAAGGGACGAAAAGAAAACACAGTGCAGTGTGTCTGATGTCAAACTGAATGAGCTTAGCACGTAGCTTAGCATGATAGCACGTCGTTAGGGCTGCAACTATTACTATTACAGCATTTTAAATATGCTCATCACAGACATGCGTCCTCTTTCCATGGTGGAGGACACAGGATTTAAGAACATGATCAAGGATTTAATCCAAACTGCACAATGCCCTCCAGAACACACTTCACTAGTATAATTGCAGAAATATATTACTGCTTTGTAAATCAGTATTGTATTGGCTTTGTTTTAAGCCAGTACTGGTTTAAACTTTGAAAGTTGTTAAAATAAAAACCCTTTTCTGAGGCATAAACAGCATTTGGTTGCTCATTTTGAAAGCCCTAACATGTTGCATTGTATACAACTGATTTATTTGTTTAAAAACAAAAAAGTATATTTTGTTAGAGTACTCGAGTACTTGAAGAAATAATTGACAGAGTACTCGATTCCAAAAATACTCGATAGTTGCAGCTCTACATTTTAATCTCACATCTGCATTAAGTCCCCACATAAAGAATTTGAATTCTCGGACATTACAACTCTTTTTTTACTCATTACTCAGTGTTTCCTCTACATTCATTTAGGAGCGGAGGCCTACCCGCCGCTCCTGCAATTTTTTTTTCTAAACTGTAAATACACCACTGCAGCATCATCACGTCGCCTTCACATCAGAGTCCTGCATTAAATCGGGTGTCGCGGGTGCTGAGGCAGATACCAATCTTGCCCATAGTTGTGTCGCTATGGTTTGCTTACATTTAATAAAATGCATTTTTCCTCTCCGCTCTGACAAACGCCTCCCTCCTCCGCTCCTCTCGTGCAACACCGATAAGCCGCGCGGCAACCAAACCGTCTCTCTGCAGGCGGAGTCCCCCCTCCCGACATGCATTTTTTTTTTAAGAGGCTGCTGCCACCGCGGGCCGAGACGTAGCGGTGATTCAGCGAACGTCAGAGCAGAGGCCACCTAAAAGTGTTTCACAACACTTCCTGTCATAGAACGAGCCGATAACTTCTGAATCGTTTATTCTCTTTATTAACAGACTCAAACAGCGTGTCATACAGTTAGCAGATCTCTCTCTCTGTCTACACTTCCGTAACCCTCAGCCAATCCCCGGGCTCCCCCTTAGCAGCCTTAATGTTTGTTTAAATTGTTATTTTTTATTTTAGTTTTTTCACCGTTATGGTCACTCCTTCATCCGCCGCCTGAGTGTGAGTGTGTGTGTGTATGTCTGTATGTGTAGTGTGTGTGTGTCTTTATCATCCCCTTCACACAACGCGCCGCTTCCAGTCATTTCAATGAGGGATGGGCGGCTGACAGCACGCGGTTTGGACCGCCGCGGCAGGAGCGGTTGCCGCCAAAGAGCACATGCACAGATTTTGCCCTGCTGCTCAGAGTCCAGCGTTTTGAACTTTCTGGCTGTAGTCGCCTGGCAGCAGCAAATCATATCGTACCATGGAAGAACTGGACGTGGGAAAGCATTTTTTGAATTGTTTTTAGGGAAGAGAGTGTCATAGTAGTATGTCAGAGTGAGCATCTTCAGAGTAGACGATCTTTGTAGTGTTAAGCTTTAGTATACTAAAGTGGGAGCTGGTTTATTAGAGTTTTCTGTCTGTGAGTGTGGGGAGATAATTAGAGCACCTGTGGGGAAATGTTAATGAGGCTGGTATGAGAAGGAGCTCTTCAAGTACAATGTTTTGTCGCTGTAACTGCCAGAATAATGAATAAAAATACAATATTTTGCTAAACCGGGGTCCAGAGTTTCCATCCTACTGAGCGAAACAAATATTAACATTTCATGTAAGTTATTTACAGTATAGTTACTAAAGAACAAAAATTAAAATGTTTGATTGTACTAAAATATTGTATTTTAATGTGAGGTTAAAAAAACTGAATAAACTCGACCGCAACTGTAGCCTATCTGCTTCTTTAAATAACCACTGGATGTTTTTCTGTACAGTCTGTGCATGTGTGTGGTGGGAGTTGTGATGGAAATGTGAGAAGGGTAATCTTGTAATTAATTCTGGAGTTGGTTACCCCTCAAGATGAAGAACAGCTCAAACTCAAAGAGGACTTTTAAAATCAGCAAAACAATGTTGAAGTACGTCCTCACTAACAAACAACACTATAGAACAGAAAAATTTTGAAGAAAAAAGCATTGTGTAGACCTTAAAGTGTGTTCCACTATCTTTTTTCTGTGTAGGTAAGTTTTTGGCTAGGTGGCCATGGATGGCTAAATGTCCGTTAGCTAGAATGCTATGTCTCAAATGAGTTTAACAGTAATGTCCTAACTTACCAATGTAGACTCACTAATTACATTAGAACTACGCAACTGTCTGACAACAGACCCACTTAATAGATATTTTCTTCAAATACATTTGACAACAATGATTTATTTTCAGAGCTACGAAAAAGTACTTCATTTATCATAATCCCAATGTTTACCAGCGGGGTCTATGATAGGCTAAAGTCTTTGTAAACTGCTAACAGTGTTTATGTTTCCGCTGGGAGGCGAGTGAGTCAACGTCATGCATTTTTTCATATGTGACTGGAGGTGTGAGACCCTCCTTGCCACTGTTGGAGCTGGGCGTGGATTGTCACCACAGTAAGAGAGTTGGCATCATTTTCTTCTAAAAATGATGCTCAAAAGTCCGTTTATAGAAGACCAGCAGACTAAAGATAAGGATTACTGGATCCATGTCCTGTGGTCTGATGAGACCAACATGAACTTATTTGGTTCAGATGGTGTCAAGCATCTGTGGCAGCAACCAGGTGAGGAGCACAAAGACAAGTGTGTGTTGCCTACAGTGAAGCATGGTGGTGGGAGTGTTATGGTCTGGGGCTGCATGAGTGCTGCCAGTACTGGGGAGCTACACTTCATTGAGGGAACCACAAATGCCAACGTATTGTAACATACTGAAACAGAGCATGATATCCACCCTCTGAAAAGGGGCTACAGGGCAGTTTTCCAACATGACAATTAGGGATGTCCCATTCCGATATTGATATCGGATATCAGTCAAAAAAACAAATATTGGATTATATCGGCCTGCATCCTAAATCTCCGATATCAGCACTCCGATACAAGCAGTCCATTCTAATATATTTATTTTTGATTTTATTCAGTTGTAGAATATGCTTATGTTTTAGTTCAACACAGTGGTTATTTTGCAATTGGTGAAATATGTTTTTGTTTGATTTATTGAGGTCACTTTTCAGGGTCTTCTAATATTTTTTTTAATTGTAGTATATTCTTATGTTTAAGGTTAAAATTTATTTAACCTATTGGTTAATAACAAATGGGTCAGTTTTTCTCATACCTACTATTGCTGCCTACTGTTCTCTGTTTGAGTAATCTGACCTGATCAAGCCTTTTCTTACAGTCCATACGACAAAATAAGTAATAAAAGTCTGTATGATTCCTGCTGATATCGTATCGGATTGATATCGGTATCGGCCAATACTCAAGGCTGCAATATCGGTATCGTATCGGAGGTGAAATAGTTGTATCGGGACACCCCTAATGACAATGACCCCAAAACACATCTCCAAGACCACCACTGCCCTGTTAAAGAAGCTGATGGTAAAGGTGATGGACTGGCCAAGCATGTCTCCAGACCTGGGGTCTGATTTATAAAGCTTGCGTACGCACAAAACAGGGCCTGAAACTGGCGTACGCCTTTTCCCACGCAAAGTTTGTGATCTATAAAAACAAACCTGACGGTAAAATGTGCGCACTGGTAAGCAAACTCTGAACCAGGCGTACGTACATTTTGGAGGGAAACTGGAGACACAGACAGTGAAGGGGTGAACTGAAGCCTCCAGATACATGTTGATGTCTCTCCAACATTTTATTTCACTAAATATCAAACTTTACTGACAGATCCACGTCATCATGACCATTCAAACTAACTGTTTTATTTGGGCTATAAATAACGCGTGTAATTGACCGTTTCCTTTAAGTCACTTTCATTATGAAAATATGCAAAAAAAAAAAAATAAAAGTCCGCCACATACACATTTCTTCAGCGCTGTCTCGCCTTCATTATCCGGACGGACCTCACAGGACCGGACACTAATGTTTTCATTGATGTAGAGTTAAAAATTAGACTAACACAGAAACCTCAGAGCCAGTTTTCATTCATATCTGTAAATTTTGCGCATTTATTACCAAGTGTGGTTTTTAGTTGTAATAAAGATGCCTGCGTAAAGACGCACAGAGCACACAGAGACACGGCGGTGGCTTCACACAATTCTCCTCCTCCATCAGCACATCTTCATCAGCTGCACATATTTATTCTGTAAATAATCTAAGTGTGGGAATTAAATCAGGGCATCTCTGACATGATCATTCAGACTACATATCCACATCAATAGAACAGACGGAGTTTCCCAGGAAAAAAAATGTGGCCAACAATGAACATTTATTTGTTCGTCGATCAAAACTTTGATTAGTAATAATACTGAGGTAGGGAGACTGCTGACTGACGCGTGCTCTCAGAAAGTATTTAAAGAAGTCAGTGTGGGTCCCGTTAACATGGAAACATTACAGATATACTCGTGCGTAATGACGAAGGTGGGTGTTTTGGCACAATGGATGCATGAAGCAGTGACGTGGTGTCATTCTCTGATTTTTGTGAAGTGTGTGATCCACTGCTGCAGCAAACTACCGACATGTCCATTTTATCCATCACTTCATTCACAAACTCCTCCGTTCGTGGGTCACAAAGTTGACTTGATCTCCGACACTGTCGTCTCTGTTGCACTTGCTGCATTAACAGCAGCAGCGGCAGACAGCCACTCGCTGCCCTTTCTTTTGTTGGGGATTCCTGTGCTGAGACCCGAGTAAAAAACCTTTCTGGCCATCCACCTTATCAATGAGGACTTCAATTTCCGTCTCCAAGAAATTCCTTTTTTTGGTTTTCCTTTCTGACGCCGTTGTCACACGTAAAGTGTATGAGCGAAAGGCTTATTTATATACCAAAATATTCATGAAGTGCTTTGCATTGACCATTTATGGTTAATTATGGGCGTGCGAGGGGCGGAATTTGCAGCTTTTCCACATGCGCACTTCTCCAGGTGGATTCTGATTTATAAATAGAAAATTGCGTGCAGGTGTGCGTGCGAACAGTTTTATAAATCTGAATTTTTTTGTGCGCACGCCATTTCCGGGTTTTTGGCGCACGTACACTTTTAGTAAGGATTCCACGCACTCTTTTATAAATGAGACCCCAGAACCCTATTGAGCACCTGTGTGAAGTCCTCAAAAGGAAGGTGGAGGAGTGCAAGGTCTGTAACATCCACCAGCTCCATCATGTGGTCATTAGTAAGTGGAAAAGGATTCCAGTGACAAAAAGTGAAACTCTGGTGAACTCCCTCCCCAAGAGGGATATGGCAGTGCTGAAAAATAAAGAATATTGACACTTTGGGGCCACTTTGGACACTTTCACTTAGGGGTGTACTCACTTTTGTTGCCAGCAGTTTAGACATTAATGGCTGTGTGTGGAGTTGTTTTGAGGGGACAGTGAATTTAAACTATTTAACAAGCTGACAGCTCACTACTGTACACTGTATCAAAGTGTCATTACCTCACTGCTGTCCCATGAAAAGATATAAAATATTTGGAAATATGGGAGGGGTGTACAAACTTCTGTGAGACACCGTATGCCGTCATACTGCCCAACGTTTAACTTTGTGACAGTTCACTAAATTACAGTAAATTTAAAAAAAAAATTATCTCAGGTTCCACGTGGTGGCAATTTATCTTGAATTCCTGACATTTTCGGTTTGTAGTCAATTTAGTTTTAGCAGTGGACTGTTCCATCCAAAAGAGGGCGCTCTCAGTACAGCCTGACCCTCAGACACATCTGCTGCTCTCCTGACCTCAGTAAACAAAGAGTTTCCACTCTGAGCGGACATTAACAGCACCAAATCATCTATGGAAGTATTTTTGGTTCTACACCATTGTGTGTGAGTATGTGTGTGTGTGTGTGTGTGTGTGTGTGTGTGTGTGTGTGTGTGTGTGTGTGTGTGTGTGTGTGTGTGTGTGTGTGTGTGTGTGTGTAGTAGACCCCATGCCCCAAATAATCAATATCTTTGATTATTTGGGTGTTTGAAAAAAAAAAAAAAAAAAAAAAAAAAAAAAAAAAAAAAAAAAAAAAAAAAAAAAAAAAAAAAAAAAAAAAAAAAAAAATAATAAAAAAAAAAAAAAAAAAAAAAAAAAAAAAAATGTTCGAGTTTGATATCCAGGAATAGTGACAGCCTTAATCTAAATTCACAATGAAAATCTCTACTTATTGCACATGTTTTTTTAGCTTCTCTTATTATTTCAGGGACGTCCAATGGATTCATTGATACCTGGGACCAGTGTTGATGTGGAAACATGGAGAGTGATGGCCTTCCTCATGGAAAATGAGCTGTCATGGCAGTTCAATTTTGCTGGCTGCCATGGAAAACATGAATTTAGGGGGATTTGAAGTTGTGTATGGTATGTTTACTTTTCATGTGATCAGGGCTGCAACCAACACTTATTTTCTTTGTCAACATTTGTTAAACACACAGCTGGAGTCCAGTCTAAAGCACAGCCCAGCTGGTATAATGATATTTTTGTGGATCTATTAAGAGTAATTTTATCCATCCCCAAGGGGAAATTCAATTGTCTGTCAGCTCATCAACTATTTGCAAAAAATGAAGCCTGATGACTGTGGGTAGGCCTGTCACCATAATCAAAAAATAAATTAACTGTTGAATAATAAAATTCGTCCTTGATAAGTTTGCGGGCCTCAGTATATTGTAGGGGTGCGAGAAAATATCAATTCACATAAGTATCAGGATTTTTTGTTGGACGATTTTTAAATAGATTTTTTCTTTCAAAAGTAGTTTTTTTTCCAAATTTAAATGCTTCATTTTAGTCTGTTAATAAGCCACTTTTAAATGCAGCCCAGGCATTTGGAGAGAGAGTATAAACATGAACTTATACCACACAGATATCATTCTACACTTGTATGGGACATGAACCTCGTCAAAGAAAATCGAAGTAAACTTATGAGGAGAGCAGATTTCGCAAAGTAAACTGTCTCATTTTGTGTTTTTTCTTTTTTTTTGTTTGTGTAATTTGTTTTATTATTTTATTTTATTTAAAAGCTCTTGACTTTCTAATTACAGCTACAGGGCTGCGAACTCCCACGCATTGGCCGTGAGACTCACGTATTTTACTGGTTTCACACGCTCTCACGCCACACGTCCGATTTCTCACGCTGAAGTCAGAAGCAAAAACAGCAGGGAGGACGCAGGGTCGTGTCCAGTGGTGTAGTAAACCAGATATGCAGGTAAACAAAGTGTACACACTAGAAAACGCCAAGAAATACAGTATAACCACTATACCATGTGCAAACATACTTATAGGATGGTTGTGTAACTTTAGCTTTCACTTTCCGTGTACGCCCATCCCAGCAGACAGTGAGAGATCGTCGGGCACTTTGTGTGATTCTATGATTCAAACTGTGTCTTGATAGCTCATGCTCACATTTTAAGTGAACACAGAGACTTCAGAAATGACGAGTCAACCTTTTGATAAATCAAAACGCGACATTGTTCATCAGTCCAGCTCTAAGCCTCTGTTTCACTCACTCACTGTTTTCTAAATGATTACTTCATCCTGAGGTTTCCTGGGTCACATATTCTTCAAGATATAAGAGCAATGTTTGAAGGATCAAGCTTCAAATACAATCTACCAGTGCAGTGGTTCTCAACCTGTGGGTGGAGGCCCATAAGTAGGTCTCAAGGCTGTTTTTAGTTGACAGTGTATAAATCAGGTAAAAATGTGTTAAAAATGTCTTCACTGTGTGGAAGCCTAAGCGCACAAATATCCAACTAGAATAAAACAAAAATTACACCACTGGTCGTTTCCCCACCTTCTATTAAGTTGTCCACCAGAAATCCACATTGTAAACAAAAATAAAAGTTTTCCAAATGTATTGTTATGTTTTCTGACTGTGCAGTACAGGTCAAGTCTTATAAATACTTCATTTGACAATTTTAACTATTGAAAGATTTCAACCCCCACTCCCTGCCATCCTCGGTTAATAAGTTCTTTATCACTTGACTTGTTAAACTTACTGACAACATTTCAGCTTTTCACTTTAACCCAGCATGGTATTTAAACTAAATAAAAGGGAGTTAGTTGTTTAAATAAAACAAAAATTCCACTGTACATAGCACAGCCGTTCATCTTGGTTTGAATGAATCTGTGTACTGCCTGCTGTGACAGTCAGAGGGTCTGACATCCTCACCCTCTCATTTATGACACAAATATTACTCTGTTTTAGATTTCTCAAGATGTATAAATTAATTTATGTAGGCTATTATTACTTTGACATTTTATTAAAGGTGTACTGTTTGATAATAATGTAGTGACTTGAACAAATCCAGTTTATAATCACATTCTGAAGGTTAATTTTCACTTCTTGTTGTCCTCAAATTAAAATCACTACATATGTTTTCAAGATTTATACTGGATAGTTCATAGTGTTATGGATTTGTAGCCTACACATTGATGCCAATGTGTTTGAAAATTAAATCTTGGCTGATTGTATATTCAATTGCATTTCATAATTTAATCCTTTAAAGCACAAATAATAGCAAGAAAATTGTTTTTTTTTTCATCTGAAATGTTCATTTCACTTTCTGCTGAAATTCAACAAAATGAAAAAAAATCTCAAAATGTATCATATATATATTTATTTGTATCCCATTTGATAGAATTAGCTGTTGGCAACTGATTAGCCACAAAACAAATGTTTTTACCATTTATCTGAATTACTCTGATGTTTTTTGGGGGTATTTGTTGGTCATATTGATTTGGTAAAGGTATCACAAAAGTATATATCAAATATGATACAGAAGGCTTTGATGGGTTAATCATGTAAAGGTTGTGTAAAGTTTTGTGATATATTCAGATTATTTTGTGGACAGTTTGATTAAAAAAAAAACATCTTCAAGAATAGTTGATTCAGTTTGGCTATTCATTTAAAATGTAATCTAGTTTTAGATACTGTTTTGAGATTTTAATTATTGTAAAGCTGCTGTAGTGGTGATCAGACTGGTGTTTTTGGTGAGCAAAACTCTGGTTTTGAAATTACTGTTGTGCATGAACACAAAGCTGTATACAGGTAGGAAAGAGACTTATGAGGAACAATGACAGAATTACATGTATTGTTAAAATATCACTATGTAGGCAATTTGAGGAAGTATCAGACAACACAGCAAAAACATAGCATTTTTTTAATTTTATTTTTTGCCTTTACCTAAGTTCATTGCACTGGCACCATTCTGTTACTTCTAAATGCTGTATAATCTGATTAAACCCACACAAACTGAGGCATTATGTGTTGAATGTCGCCCTGGTGCTGAAAATTTTAATTGGCTTCACCAAATCTCATTCCAAGACTTTTTTGAAAAGTCAGCTAAATACTAATTTAGTTACAACTGACTCTGAAGATCCCGCGCTGTTCTGTGGCCTTTCCTTCATGATTGTTTTAATTACACAGAGTTTGGCACCATGATCATGAACTAAGTTCAGAGTTTTTCTGAACAGGAAACTGAACTGCGACACTATGTCGCACATTCAGGATCACACCACACCTCACACAGACCCACTTCAAGACCTGAACTGCCCTTTAAATACATGACTATATTTATACTTTCTTGGGCTGTAAAAGCATTAAAGTGTTGTTTCGTTTTGTATGAAGACTGAATTAAAAATACAACCTCTGATACTTCAGTCAGAAGGACGAGCAACATTTCTGTCCTCACAGTAAATGGACTTAAATCAATGTTCACTCACCAGCCGTCGAGTCCTGGAGGAAAAATCCAACAAGAGTCAAAAACACCACAGTCTTCATTTTGACCAGTGGTTTCGTCATCTTTGTGCCAATTTTCAGTCTTTCTGCCTCTGTCTGAACTCATCCAGCCTCTGTGTGTCTGCTGGTGTGTTTACCGCTGAAAAGAGGAGGAAGGAAATGAGCTCAACCGTCTCAGCCAATAGGAATTTAAGTTGAGCGGTAACTGGGTAGATCTGAGCGGAATAGGTTATGAGTGAATGTAAAACGAGGCACACATGTCTTGATTTTTCTTCTGCTCATACTAGCATTAAACAGTCCAATAAACATAATCCCAACATACAGTTCCATCAAACATTCACAATAATCACCGGGGTGAAGACAGTTTAATATTTAACATTTGCCTTTTTTGTGATTACCTTCAATAGCTCAGTGTCACAGCACCGATTTCTCACAGTTTGGGGACATGTTGGAGAGCAGATTAAGGTAGACGTTTCACAGTGTTGATGAACTTTAAATGACCTGTGAACAACGATATTAACGATGTAATAACGTTGGGGTCGCACAGAAGTGAATGTGATGGTGCCTATAGGCGGAGCAACTCTGAAATTCAACGTAACACGGGGGGGGGCTGATCCCAGGAGAGCCACAAGCTCTCATGACAATGTGTCACATGTTTATAAAACACGTTTTAGACTGAGAAAAGAAATTTTGATTCTGTTTATGAACTTTATCATGACCTTACTGAGTTTGAGAGTAATCACTTCCTATGACAGCGAATCTAAGAGAAGTTATATCCTGCCCATCGCCTGTAACAATGAATAAAATCCAATGCATTACTTGGAATGTGCATGGTTTACACAATGGGGTAAAAAAACACAAGGTTTTGGCTCATTTAAAGGGTCTTTCCACAGATGTAGCATTTCTTCAAGAACTTCATTTTAAAAAGGGGGATATCGAGTATCTAAAGAGAGACTGGGTAGGGGAGGCTTATGATGCCACCTACTGCAGCAACAGCAGGGGGGTGGGTATTCTGATACACAAAAGGATACCTTTTTCCCTAACAGCAGTCCATAAAGACCAAGAAGGTCAATTTCTGGTATTGGTTTGTAATTTATATGGTGAGAAGTTCACATTAATTTCACTATATATACCCCCAGGAGCAAATTTAGTTTTTTTGGATAAAATTCAGAATATCCTAGATACCTATGAGACAGGGACTATAATTGTGGGAGGCGACTTTAATAATACTTTTGATAAGCTTGAGTCATAAAGTCATAAAAAGGGGGGCTTTAGAGACCCTCCAAAAAAATTGAAAGACTTTCTATTGACAAATAGATTGGAAGATACATGGAGAATATTATTTCCAATGACAAAGGATTACACATATTATTCCAAGTGTAAAAACAGTTATTCAAGGATTGATTATTTATTTATCTCAAAAGCGGCTCTAGAAAATGTATTGAGTTCAAAGATTTATGAAATTGTCATCTCAGACCATTCCCCTGTATCCTGTCTAATTGTGCCGATGGAAAATAAAAAGAGTAATCGCATATGGAGAATGAACAGAGCACATTTACTCGATGCAGAGTTTTTGAAATATGTTAATGAAAAAATTGATTGCTTTATCAACACAAATGTAAATAATGGACAACAGGATACACCATCCCCTGATATAATTTGGGATACGTTTAAAGCCTACATGAGAGGAATGATCATTTCATTTTCGGCAAAGAAAAAAAAGGATCTTGATTCCCAAATAAAAGATAAAGAAAGAGAAATTAAGACATTGGAATCATGTCATAAAAAGTCTTTAGGACTGGGGGACAAATTGGCCAAAGCAAAACAAGAGTATGAACTTTTACTTTTAAAAAGAGCCAATAACTATAGAATTAATTCAAATAAAGCATCTTATTTAATGGCAAACAAATCTGGTAAACATTTAGCATCACTTGTAAAGAGAATACAGTCTAGACCAACAATAATTCTCAGAGACAATAAGTCAGATGCACTCATTAGAAACAATAAGCTTATCAATAGTACTTTTAAATCGTTTTATGAAATGTTGTACAAATCTGAACAAAGTAATTTAAACAATCCAAGTTCCTTCTTAGATAGAATTCATTTAAAACAACTCTCAGAGGAAAAAAGGGAAATTTTAAGTTCAGAGATTACTGGAGCTGAAATATTACAAACAATTAAAATATTTTCAATGAAAAAAGCACCAGGAATGGATGGTTTTCCAATTGAATTTTATTCAACATTCTGGAGTAAACTGGCTCCAATATTTATTCAAATGACCAAACATGTGTCAGATAACCAGGTACTGCCTAAATCTATGTACCAGGCAATTATCTCAGTGATACTGAAACCAGGAAAATCTGGGGAATCACCTGCTGACTACAGACCTATTAGTTTAATCAATTGTGATAACAAGATATTAGCTAAACTCATGAGCAATAGACTTTCAAAGATCCTACCAGACTTGATACATAAAAACCAAAAAGGTTTCATTAAAAACAGGCGTTTGCAGACAAATACAAGAACTTGTTTTGGTATCATTCAACATGTTAAAAGACACAATTTAAATTTGACTGTTATGGCGGTTGACGCCGAAAAAGCGTTTGACCGCCTCAAGTGGCCTTTTCTTTTTAAAGTCTTGGAAAAATTTAATTTCCCAGATGAATTTCTAAATTTTGTGAGACTTATGTATAAATTCCCTAAAGCTAGAATTTTTACCAACAGTGTTCTCTCAGAGGAATTTACTTTGGAGAGGGGTACAAGACAAGGTTGTCCTCTGTCCCCACTTCTCTTTGCTTTAGCAATGAGGCCTCTGCCAGAGAGAATTAGACAAGACCAGCAAATCACTGGTATCACTATAGGAGAAGAACAATACAAACTGAATTTATTTGCTGATGATCTTTTGATGTATTTAAATAACTTCGGTGAATCTATTCAACCTTTGCTTACAATATTTAATGAATATTCAATGGTTTCAGGTTATAAGATTAAAGGAACACTACACCCAAACAACGATTTGGCCTCATTTTCTACTCACCCTCATGCTGAACAACACTGTGGGGTAGTTTTGGAACATCTAGGATGCAGCCGGAGATCTGGGGAATCCTGCGCTGTCCACTACCATTGATATCATGACTTAGATCACGAGCCGAGCGAACAGTGTCCTTAAAAAGTCCTGAAGTCCACAAAAAATTAAACAATATTCCTCCACTTACTGCTCGTCGCTGTAATCCAAGTGTCCTGGCTTGAATGCGTCCCACCATTGCACAAAGCGACATCATTTAGCACATGTTTATAGCCTAAACAATTCTACAGCATTTCTATGATACACTTCACCCGGGTGCCCTCACAGGAGCATGACTGACAAACCAAAGGCAGCACTCTGCAATAACTAGGAGGCGTGAACAGAGACAAGAACCGTCCCACATTCTGCTGACCCTCTTGTGTCTGTCCACGGCTCCGTTGCTCACAGCAGAATGTGGGATTTTCTTGTTCTCGCTCTAGTTAAATGGACATCTAATATTAAGTATATGGGATGTAATATTAATATTATTAAGAAACAGATATATAACGACAACTATATTCCACTACTTAATAGCATGCAATCCGATATGAACAAATGGTCAAACCTTCCTTTAAATATTATTGGAAGAATACATTTTTTTAAAATGATGTGGCTTCCGAAATTTCTTTTTCTTTTTCTACAGTTCCTGTAGCCCCACCAAAAAAATTCTTTAAAAAAGCATATTCCATTATTTCAGAATTCACCTGGGAAAAGAAAACCCCAAGAATAAAAAGAAAAGTTTTACATATATCAAAAAGTAAGGGAGGATTTAATCTTCCAGATTTTAGAACTGTACTACCTTGCAAATCAAGCATTATACCTACACCATATTGTTAAGCATACAGATGAAGAACAATGGATTCAGGTTGAAAATGCTCAGGTCTGCCCTCAAAACCTGTTCTCCTACTTGTTCTCCAAAACTGAAAAAAATACTTCTGCCAATTTTATGGTTAGAAATTTAGCAGCATCATGGAGAAAGATGAAGAATCTTTCAAGGGAATCTATAACACTACCAAAGAAAACTTTACTGTGGAATAACCCTTGGATAACTCTTCAGAATCAAGTGTTAAATTGGTCTACATGGCGGGAAAGAGGTATAGAAACAGTTGATGATTTAATGAATGGCAACAAATTTATTTCCTGGACTGACTTTAAAAGCAGATATGATCAATCTAACGGGGAATTCTTCAGGTATATGCAGCTGAGGAGCTTATTCCAAAATTTTGACTCAGAATCTTTAGGACAACATAGTGAACTAGAAAAACTTATATTCAATTCTGAAACATGTCACAGACTGACAGGTAAAGTCTATAAAATCTTGCAGAAATCATACTTAGTTGATAATTTGTTGAAATCTAGAACCTGTTTATGGAACCAGGATTTAGGAAGGGAGGATATAAATTCCAAGTGGGAACAATGTTGGAATACAACAAGGGATATTACAGTCAATGAAAATTTACGTTGGATTCAGTATAAAATAATGTATAGAATATACTGCACCAGGGATAAAATGCATAAGTATGATGGAAGGGTTTCAAATAAAGTGTGGAACCCCAGACTCTCTGGTTCATGCATTCTGGGAATGTTATAAAGTTCAGAAGATATGGTTGGAAATAGAGAACTGGCTATCTGAGGCTCTTGGCACGAAGTTTCATTTCCATCCATCGCTTTGTATTTTGCAAGATGTCTCAAATAATAACATGCATTTTCCACAAAAATGGATCATTCTTTTCTCATCTTTGGTATTAAAGAAACTTATTCTACAACACTGGAAATTTACATATCCTCCCTCTCTTAAACACTGGAAAAATGAACTGTCTTTTTATTTGAACTTGGAAAAGCTTATAGCCACTGAAAAAAACAAAGTGACTCAATTTGAAAACATATGGGGAAAAGTATTACAAGTGCTGAGTTCATAAAGTTGTATTTTTAACAAATAGGTGTGATTTATTAATATAGTATTCTGGTTCCTCCAGTGGTTTGGGTATGAATTATCTGTGCTGATGAAATATTTATATTATTCAGCAGGATAAATAAATAGCATGGTTTGAAATAAGGGACATCTAATGAACTGTTTAACATGAATATATTTAATTCGCTGGATTATAGAGATTAATGTTATGATAAAGGACTTGAAATTAGGAGGTTGAGCTTGTCTGTTTTTCGCTGTGGGTTTGTTATAATTTTGTGTTGTGTATTTATTTATTTTTTGTGAAATTTTTTTGTTTGGTTTAGTTTTTTGTTATGTCTGGGCTTTTGTTTGTTCTTTAGTCTACTTTGTTTTCTTGTTTTGGATGTTTTTATTATAATGGTGTATCTGTATTGTCAACCATGTAATTTTTGTTGTTTGAAAAATGAAAATAAAAGAATTATATATAAAACAAAAGAGTCAAAAACACCACAGTCTTCATTTTTACAAGTGGTTTCGTCATTTTTGTGACAACTTTCAGTCTTTCTGCCTCTGTCTGAACTCATCCAGCCTCTGTGTGTCTGCTGGTGTGTTCACCGCTGAAAAGAGGAGGAAGGAAATGAGCTCAACCGTCTCAGCCAATAGGAATTTAAGTTGAGCGGTAACTAGGTAGATCTGAGTGGAATAGGTTACGAGTGAATGTAAAACGAGGCACACATGTCTTGATTTTTCTTCTGCTCATACTGGCATTTAACAGTCCAATAAATGTAATCGCAACATACAGTTCCATCAAACATTCACAATAATCACCGGGGTGAAGATAGTTTAATTTTTAACATTCACCTTTTTTGGGATTGCCTTCAATAGCTCAGTGTCACAGCACCGATTTCTCACAGTTTGGGGACATGTTGGATAGCAGATTAAGGTAGACGTTTCACAGTGTTGATGAACTTTAAATGACCAGTGAACGACGATATTAACGATGTAATAACGTTGGGGTCACACAGAAGTGAATGTGATGGTGCCTATAGGCGGAGCAACTCTGAAATTCAACGTAACACAGCCCTGTGGGGGAGGACTGATCCCAGGAGAGCCACAAGCTCTCATGACAATGTGTCACATGTTTATAAAACATGTTTTAGACTGAGAAAAGAAATAACCTTGATTCCAAAACCTAAAAATATATTGTTCTGCCTGATAACTTGAGACCTATTTGTTTACTCAACAATGACTATAAAATGATTGTTCTGATATTTGCTAAAACAATTAAAGATGTCTTAGACACTACAATAGAAAAGACTCGGTTTTATTACAAATAAACATATATCTGAAAACATTAGACTAGTTTTGGATATTCTTGATTATTCTGATTTAATTTCGAACCAAGTTTTATTCTTTTCTTCGATTTCTACAAGGCCTTCGATACGATCAAACACGACTCATTTTTCACTGTTTCTTTTAACGCTGTATGCTTATGGTACCAGCTCAGTTAAAGCTGTGGTCTACGATTTGAAACTGCAGCCTGCCCCCCTTCCCTCACCTCTCCCCCCCGTGTTCCAAGATCCCGCCCCCAGCTTGTGTCGCCTCTTAAAGCCGCCTCGGACTGAGCTACGAGCGACTAGCATAATATATCAGCAGCAAACTCAATCAAAAACAGCTCAGCTCAACTGAAAGTATCAAACACGACAGACATCTCCATTATAACACACAGCAGTAGCCATTTCAATTGGACCGGCGGCAATGCGGGTCTGGCGCCGCCAGAGCGGAGCCGATTGTGGGGGAGGATTTATCTTTCTCGGCCTGTCCTCCCCAGCTCAACTTACAGTGCTAACGATTAGCGGCTAACAGGCTAATCGCTCCGCTACAAGTCATTACCCAGGACAGGCACAAACTAACCAGAGTTATTCAGCAGACATCTCCCACTGTAGTAAACAAAGCCATTACCTGATCAACCAGGGGCAAAACGGCCGATGCTGAAGGTCTGACGGCCGACTGAGGCCATTCGTTAGCCGTTAGCCCGCTAACAGGCCTCAACCCGCGGGCAGAGCTCCATTGGGCCCCGCGGGAGAGGGAGGCGGCTTGCCGGTTTCGGCGCTAGGCTTTTCCGGCTTCATGATAGTTCAGTAGCTAACGCTGCTAGCTGCTCACTGGAAGTAGAGGGGAGGAGGCGGGACCATGGGCATGACGCTGCGTAGTGAGGGAGACGGGGAATTGGATGGACTCACGGACCAACTGAACCTTAACAGTCTTCTAGGCTTGATTGGTCAGCTATTATGCAGCTTTGCAGCGGATATACTGAATGGATTTTTTCGTTCTTTTTGGTCTTTATACTGTGTAGATAGGACCATAGGACCATAACAGCCTTATAAACGGTGTTATTAAGATGTACAAAGCTTCCAAATCGTAGACCATAGCTTTAAGATCCGTGATATCTTCCTGACTTTGTCCAGTCAGCAGGAGGAGGTGTCAGCGGTCTGCACTAATGCTGCGCCTGGTGTGTTTACATTCATCTGTTAATGATCATCAAAGTTCTGTTAAGAAAAATGAATAAATATAAAACACACATTAAAGACATACTCCAGAGCATGGGGAGAGCCAGAAATAACTACTTGGTGAAAAGATGAGGCTACTTTTGTTTTTGAAGTTGAGGCATTTCTGCTCTTGAAGGTCTTTCCGGACCCGATGCAAATCGGCGTATTTAAACGCCAAGATAGTGTCTGTGACGCCGCAGCTCGCTGGATGCCGGATCATGTTGACAAGCTGACGTCACGCTCACATTGGCTCCAGGACGGTTGCAGTCCAGATTCGGTGCGGATTTTCCGCAAGCTGCCACTCACATCAGCTCCAGATAGAGGCTGCTGCTGGCTCCGGTGCCGGATGCGTAAATGGCACTCATGGGAGTAGAAGCTCACGTGGATTCATGTTCTTGTCTGGACTTCGCGCGAGAACAAGCCCTATATACAGGAACTACATGTAAGGAGATGCTGTGCTGCTCACTTTTGCGACCTCGTGTCACCGGATGTGATGTTATGTTTACATTTACTACAAGCGCAAGTGTGCGGTCAAAGAAGAGTCCACTTACATTTGTTTGTACACTCATTTTATTTTGAAAAACAACGTATCTTCATGCCACCCGGCATTTCACTTCCTGTATAACTGGTCACATTTCATTCAGCAGCGCAGACCCTCTCCGGCGTCCGGAAAAAATAGACTTCTTGCGGATTGTTTCCGTTGTGCCGTACGGCTCCCACAACTGAACTCGCACCGCACGGGGCTATGTGAGCCTTCAACAGTGGTTTTAATTATATGGATTACATGCGGAAGCCGCACCGGACCCGAACAGGATTCAGTGTGAGCTTGGGGTGAGGGGCGATGCGCGTCAATGCGCAGACGCAGTAGAGATTCGGAGCTTGTCGGTCTCAGTGATGACCCCTGCAGGCAAATCCAGCTGGAAACAAATATTTACAGAGCTTACCTTCAAAACCGGTCTCCTCAGAGACTTTCACCCAAGCCTGCTCCTTTTTGTTCCGGTCTCTGTTGAGGACACAAGTCGAATCGTATAGCTCCGGATGATAGCAAACAGTGCAGATCAACCTCTCCTCCATCTTTCAGCGGGGTTTGAGCAGGAGCAGGAGGCCAGAGCGTCACACGTCATCGAATTAATGACGTCAGGGGGGAATGTCAAATGGCTGCCGCGGCACAGCGTCACGCGAATTTGCGTTGAAAGTTCAATTTTTTTTTTTTTTTTATTGGCAAAAGTGCAATACAAAGTAAACAGTATTACATACAGTAGCCAGTTTTAACATAGTGAAAGCTATATACATATATATATAACAGATAACAGTACTCAGTGAACATGAATACAACAGAATAACAGGACGTTAGGAAAAAAGAGAAAAATAAAATAAAAATATAAACATAAAATTAAGACATTAAGAGGATTCAGGGAAGAGGGTATAGTATTTGTTCAGTAAGGTTTCATTTTTCTTATTTTTAACTAATTTCAAAGATTTAAGAAGCATATTAAATTCCAGTGTGAAATGTGTAAAGACCGGGGCTGCATGAGAACATTTTTGTTTATGAATAAAGAACTTTGCATTTATGATTATGAAATTTATCACAAATTCTAGTGATTTATTTTTTGAATAATCAAAATAAAAGATAATGTCTTTCAACATGAATAAATGAGCTATATCATGACATTGAAGAAAATCAGAAGCAAAGTTCCTCCAGAAAATCTGGGTCACAGGACAATCAAAAAACAGACGGGGGACAGTTTCACTTTCAAAATTACAAAAGGAGCAAGAGGTGTTGACATCAAAAAATCTGGCAATATAATCTTTTGTGGGATATATATCATGCAAAATCTTAAAATGAACTTCTTCTGCTTTATTAGAAATACAATATTTATGAGATAATAGCCATGATCTTTTCCAATTTATATCAATTACCAAGGCTCTCCAATAAAATTTCCCTCTGGGATAACCGATTTGCTGTTTTGTAGAAAACGGTGAACATGTTTATTAGTGCATTTTCTATCCAGTATGTTTACACCATTTAAAGTTAATAGAGGTAGAGATATATCCTATGTGCCAAAGCACAAATGATTTCTAATCAACTGCTTTAGACCATTAGGAATAGCATCAGTAAGGGATTTATATTCTTTAAAGAGAACAGGAAAATCATGAGCAATCATGAATTGCGTGTATGAAAGCATATTACCGTTGTCATCAAACAAGCAAAGGACATGATGGATACCTCTGTCAAACCATTTAGGGAAGAAAATAAATCTATTACGAATAAGTATGTTGCAGCTGTTCCAAATCAGGGTTTTATGTGGGGAGAAGTTGTGGACAAATGAGAGTTTCCAAGCCAAAAGTGATTGCTGGTGAAAATTGGAGAGCTTAACAGGTAATTTATTTGGGAGATAGTTGCATCGTAATAAAAACAAAAGACCTCCTAACTTGTTAAAAATATGGTTTGGGATAAAAAAGGAAATGGAATCAGGGTAACTGATACCTCTTTTTAACCAGTTAATTTTGAAAGTGTTAATCACATCAGAAAAATCCAAAATGTCAAGAAAGGCCTCCTTCTTCTTTAGGGTTTGATAGCACGTTCTTTTTCAACCTGTGAGTTTTGTTTTTCCATGTAAAACTAAAAAGGTTTTGTTTATTTGCTTGACAGTTGAGTCATTTACATATCAGGACAGGGATGGGTAAACAAAACGAGTCAGGCCTTCTGCTTTAGAAATCAACTCTCTACCCAAAAAGGATAAATCCAATGTAGCCAATAGTTAAATATTGATTTGGTTTTCTGTAATCTAGTTGAAAAGTTAAGTTGTTGTCTTGCAGTGAAATTCTTAGTTATATGAATACCTAAATACTTGACTGTCTGTTTAACTGGGATGTTATCAATAACAAGATCAGCACAATAGTGGAGTGGTAACAGTTCGCATTTAGATCTATTCAGTCTCAAGCCAGAGGCAAAAGAAAAATTGTCTACAATTTTAAAGGCAATGTTCCTTATTCTTCAAGAAGAGAGTAGTGTCATTCGCTAGCTGCGAAATTCTTACCTCTCTATTAAAAATTCTGATACCATTAAAAGCTGTGTCTCTCATCACACTAATAGCTAATAGTTCCATTACTAAAATAAATAAGAAGGGAGAGATATTACAACCCTGTCGGACACCACTATTAATTGGAAATCTTTGAGAAGTATGGTAATTTATTATAACAGAACTAGTAATGTCTTTATAAAACATGCTGACGACATCAACAAATGATTTTCCAAAACCAAAAGCATTTATGGTTCTTAACAAAAATGTATGTTCAATCATGTCAAAGGCTTTATAAAAATCTAGAAATAAAATAAAAGCCTCTGAGTCAATATTGTCAGCATGGTCTATTAGATCCAACACAAGCCTGATGTTACCACTAATATGTCCGTTTTTCATAAACCCTGTTTGTGTTTCTGCTATTATGGTGTCTAGACCTGATTTTAATCTGTTTGCATATATCCAAGCCAAAATTTTATAGTCAACAGTCAATAAGGTAATGGGGAGCCAGTTATCAATCAAAAAGGAGTCTTTCCCAGGTTTAAGTATCAAAGAAATAATTCCTCATTTCATTGAAGTTGACATATTATCCTGACTTATACATTCTTTATACATCCTCAGACATCCTGAATTAAATCCCAAAAATGAACATAAAACTCAACGGACAATCCATCGACACCGGGGGATTTGCCAGTTTTCATAGAAAATAAAGCTTTTTTTACTTCATCCAAAGTTATGTCAGAGTCCCATGTCGATTTATACTCTTCACTGATAAGAAGGATGTTTGGCATGATATTTCCAAAGAAACTCTTGCTACACTGCTCCTTGTAATTGGATTGGTAAAGATTTCCGTAGAAGGAGCTCACATATTCTGAGATTTGGTGAGGATCTTTGGAGAGAGAGCCTTCAATATTAAGGGTAGTAATTGAATTCCTTTTCGCATTTCGTTTTTCCAAAGCAAAGAAATAACTAGTGTTTTTTTCTCCTTCCTCCAGCCACTTAGCTCTTGATCTGACAAAGGCACCCTTTGCCATATCAATATACATTTTGTCTATCTGGATTTGGGTGCGTTTAAACTCAAGTTTTTCTTCTGGGTTGATGTTACCCTTTAGCAATAATTGAGTGACTTTGTCAAAAAGAGATGTTTCGTGCTCCTGTCTGTCACGTTTCAGCTCCTTAGATCTTTTTATAGCAATTTGTCTAATTTTGTATTTAAAAAATTCCCACCTCTCCTTATAATTGGAACTCGTATTCTTTTTAAAGATATCTTGAATCTCTTGTTTTACAGATGTATTAAAAGTATCATCATTCAAAAGACTGTTATTAAGTTTCCAATATGCCCTCATACCCTGTTGTTCTTGAGCCGTCCCCATTTTCAGAGTGACCTGTTTATGATCCAACAGAGGTGCATAGGCATGAGTAACATCCTTAACATACTGGAGAGAAGAGGAAGAGATTAGAAACAAATCTATTCTAGACTTTAAAGTTAGCCCTCTGTTACTCCATGTAAAATCTTTTAATCCTGGGTTGAAAAACCGCCATGCATCTGTCAAAGCTAAGTTTAAGCATAGGGAGTTAATGAGACTGTTACCTTGGGTGGAACACTTAACCCTCGGGGGGTCTCTGTCCTCCATATCATCAGAGCTTTATTGAAGTCTCCACCTAAAACTATGAAAGAATTTGTGTATTTCCTACCCAAAACTTTCAGTTTAGATGTAATGTTATCAAATAAAATTTTGTTGGCTGCATGCTTTAAACCCATAAATATTACAAATGACAAATACAATATTGTCCTGTTTGATAATGACTATTATCCATCTGCCACCATTGTCAAGCATATTGTCCAGAATATCCCCTTTAAATTTGTGCAGAAGAGTTGCCACTCCAGCTGATTGATTAGAACCATGGCTAAAATAAACTCCTTTCCCCCACTGAGAAGTCCAAAATTTAGAATCAGAGTCACCTGAGTGTGTTTCTTGTAATAAGATTATATCAGCCTCAGATCTTTTACAAAATAAAAACAATGCTTTCCTCTTAGTTTGGTCCCGGATACCTCTTACATTTAAAGACATGATATTAAGTTGTCTAAACATTAAATCCATACCTGATTGTGCTATAAACTCGAAGAAAATCTTCTAAACAAGGTAGCAATGAACTGCCAAATAAATCTGGCAAGAATAACAAAGAAAAGGCAAGCATCGTACAACGTACTGTTGGAAGTTCATGTTCAGTTTGGAAGAAGGCACAAGTCCAGATTAGATCGGTTAGCCAACCATTTATTGACAATATGTGAGACCATACATAAAATAATAAAAATACTCAGCTGCTGAGGGCTCAGTGCTGCACCTCACCAGGGATGTACAGAAAAGAGCATTGAACAGTAGCATACACAAGATCTTATACACATCAGAATTAGGGAATTACCAACTTATCACGTGTTAAGATCATGTCTGGTTTTATAAGCTACGATGTCTGTCAAGAAGATAAACATAATGTCTGGATAAAGGTCAGACTTAAGGCAGAAGTTCAACAAAGAGTTCAACAAAAGTCCTCGCAGTTTCAAAACCACAGGACCAACTACAGGATGTGAAATGGGGAAACTGGCCACCCTCAGACCTTAACTGAAAACACAGTCCTGTCTAACTGAGACTGTACCTGTATGATTTATGACACATTTGACCTGTTGAACAAACATGTCTGAATTGATCTGCCCTAACATATGTTTGAATAATTGTTAGCATAAAATGACATCTTTGGACAAATGTTAGCATTAGCTTGTATATAATTCTAACAGTACTTAAACCCTATAGGTGATAAACAAGTGAAAATATAAAGGTAGACCTCCATCCATTAATCAGAAAATAAATAAACAAACAAAGAATCTGGAATTGACATGGCTCAAGTTAAAGAGTTCCCTAAAAGGTCACCAAAACATAGCTTAACTAGCTGTAATTAAACCTGTGTTACACTACACTGATTTAAGGAGAGAGTGGATTTAAGTTATTCCAAAAACCTCCGAACAATCCACGATCTTCCCGTTGATGACAGCTGATGCACCTCGGAACGATGCTTTTTTTCCTCCTCCCTTCCCTTTTTTACCAAGGGCCACAGTTTATCCCGAGCAGCTCGGTCCTCCGGTGACAGGACCTCGATGATCCGCAGGCGATTGTTGTGCAGGACTTTGGAGCCTCTCGCCTCCCTCCAGATGGCGTCATGGAGGCGTTGCATGCCAAACAGGACGATAGTTGACCGGGTTCCGCCATCTTCCCTCAGCCTCCCCACACGGTGCACAATGTCGATTCCATCTTTTAGACTGTCACGGAGCTTTGGAGTCATCCTTTCTAGAATATCAATGATCTTTTCTCGAATGTTTTCGTCTTTAGATTCCTGTACGCCGTGCACCTTCAGGGACCACCTCCTGCTGTACCGCTGACAGTCGGCAATGGCTTGCTTCAGTCATTTGTTTTCAGATTGAAGTTTAGCAGTAATGTCACTTACTTTCTCCAACGACCGTTTCTGCTGTTGCATGTCTGCGGTGAGCTGCCTGACCGTTGTTGTAAGCTCTTCCACTTTTTTGGAGGTAACCTCGGTGGTGCACATTATAGCAGAAACTTTAAGGAGTTTCAACCTGTTTGCTCGTAAGCGCGTGTATAGCATCCAGAATCTCATCATTACTTTTTCTTCCGCCACGGTCGCCATGTTGGGACTCACAAGTTCTTTTCTTGGTAGGGGGTTTCTCCGGCGTCGCCAAGAGAGGGAATGCAAGGGGGTCTGAAAGGTTTGGTATTTCTGTGTCCGCTTCAAACCATCTCACGTTGTCTCCACTCAAAGGTAGCTCGGAGTCGCTAGATATCGGCTCTTGGGGAAGTTCTTTTGCCTCCATATTCGATATTTGGAGAACCGTTGGAGACAAGCGCGGTTTTCTACTCTTTTTGGTCTTGTTTTTTGTCATTCGAAGATAATGTTAACTAAATCACTCATACAGTTCACGCATCATCTGCCATTGAAATTATAGTTTTTCGGCAGTCAAATGCATACCCTGGAAGTTTTCTAACGGAGCGTGGAAACACACGTCCTCTCGCAAGGCTGCCATCTTGGCTTCCTAAGTTCAATACTTTCAACTTGAGCATAGAGGTGTTTGACGCATAGATATCCATAAGAAAGGCTAGATGGCTGATGGGAGTTTGGCCTGCGACGTCACCGGTCGGCCATCTTACCTAGGGGGACTTTTCCGGAGCGCTCCATAGTGGATGGAAGGTGAGCGACCTACACAAACAAAAATACACTTCACTTGCTGAATTCTTGACGGATTTAAAAATGTTTTTTTTATTAAAAACCTTAACGTGGCTATGATTCAGGCCGCGCAGACCTGTTGAAATTGCAGTTTTTCTTTTCGAAAATCGCTGCATTGTTGTGGTAATGTTACATTTGCAAGGTTGCAATCGAGTTTCGATTATTATATAGGTTTCCGTGAGACCAATTATAATTTTGTGACAACAACATATTTCGTTCAAATGACAATTTGTGTGGATGCAATTGGATATTAGCTTGCAAAGAAACAAGAGGTTGTGAATGAGACATGTGAGCCACTTGGACTATTCCAAAGTAACCTGGACTTAATTCTATACAGGCGGGAAAGGCATAATTACTCCTTCGTTTTAACATGATTTCCACGCTGTTTCATTAGTGAAATGTATCTTAGATTTAGATTCATTTTGATAGTAACTGGCTGACTTTGTGCTTGCAAAAATACCCCCTTACAGTGCAAGATGCCACACTTTTGTGCAGCATATGGATGCTCAAACGAACGTTCCTTCAAAACAAGAGCCCGTGGAATCACCTTTCACTTGTAAGAAATGATTTGAGGGACATATTTGGGATAATTGTTACTAATTTAGTGGATTTGTACTTATATAATGCAAGTTATTTTGACCCTGACGTTTTAGAAATGTTTCTATCATTTGTTTACATAATAATCATTGAATATTTCTTTTTCATATTTCTTTTAACATGTTACTGTTATTTAGGTTTTCATAATGACATTCAAGCATACCCATGAATTACCCCAACAATATCATAATTTAGCTCAGTATTTTTGTCCTTACCATTAATGCTAAAGGTAAGAAGGGTGTAAAATGTTGTCAATAATTCATATATCTTGGTATCTTCTCGTGTTTAAAGTTTCCCCAAAACGCAGAGGCGACAATGGGAACTTGCTCTGAGAAGGGACGGTTTTGTTGCATCAAAAAACTGCAAACTGTTCAGCGAACATTTCAGGAGTGAGGATTTTGACCGGACAGGGCAGACTGTCCGGCTTAAGGCTGGTGTTGTGCTAACCATTTAACTTCCCTGCTCATCTCCAAAGGGTATGTGTATCATTGGCCAACAAGAATATGTGATCAACTTATTGTCGTGATTTCTGCAAGTTTAGGAATACATGAAGTGTTGTGCATTAAGGACATTTTAATATTTAACTGTATATTTTAGCCGGTAGCAGCAAGAAGCACTGCTGCCTCTAGAAGAGCAGAAGAAAACCTGCCCATGGACCTGCACCAGGATGAGTCTCCACCTGATGTGAGTATTTGTACACAACTAGAGCATCATATGGCTTATCATTGAATCATTTATCTCAGTGGTGCCCAGGAAGGGATATGATGGTGTTACTTAAAGAACACAATATTATTTGAAGTGGTAATCTGTGTAAAAGGATTGAGAACCACAGGCTGTCACTTGCTCATGTCACTCATACACTTTATTGAATAAGCATGTGCAAACTACAACAAGATGTAGGAAACCTTTACAATCAAAACTGATATGTTTGTCAAGAGACCCAAAACATAATTTCACCTTTAGCCAAGCCGATTAATTTAAATCAATTTATTAAAAGAACACTGATTTGGGTTTTATTTTGTAGACTTAAAGAACATAGCGTTGTATTGAACTCAGCACTGATAGGTGAACATGAATTGTTAAAAAGTTACTGCTAATATTGTCCTCATTATCATCATTATTATTATTTATATATTTTTCCAAAGTCTCTGGCAGCCACTGGAGAGAGGAGAAAGAGCCTGAAGAGGAAGGCCCCTGACCACCTGTATGCATTGCCTTCCTGCCCCAAGGCTGTAAAGGCCAAACTTGATGCAGCCTTGGTAACAGTGTGGAAACTGCAGCGGGAGAAGAGCAGGGCAAAGAAAAACATGCATGCATGATTTGGAGTAAATGTCGTATGGTTTAGAGTGACTCTTTATTTGGAGTGAATCTTGAATTGTTTTGTAATTGTGCGCACCTGTTAATAAAAGAAACATTGATATCATGTTACTGAATGTGTTTATACAGAAATTAGGGCTGTCACTTTAGTGCATTAATTAGATTAATTAATTACACATAAATTAAAGCATTATAAAAATTAATTGCAAGATCAATCATAGCACACAAACATTTTGATATTGTCCAGCTGGAGGACCTGGGCAGTGGCACATGTCACTTCACACATGCGTCTGTAGTCAAACCAAACAAAGCCCAGGTGACAACAGGAATGGCATATTTAAGACTTAGTCTGATTTTATTTTTGAATTTATCAATATTTGTACTACATTCTTTAATAATGCATCAGGCCTAATTGGTTTGCTGGATGTCCTCGACCTTTTTCTTATTCTGAATTTGATTTATGAAACACACTTAAAGTGTAATTTGAGTTGCCTGATTGAGCTTAGAATTTTCTGGACAAGTTGTCCTGACTTTGGTTTTATTTAGTCACCAATAAAAATGTGGATTTACAAATCTTCACTCTTAGTGTATTCATTTGATTAGTCATGCACTACAATTTTATAATATCCTAGAATTCAAATTCTTTATTTGGGTACTTTAAGCAGAGATGAGATTAAAATGTGTTTAATTAGATTAATTAATTAGAAATCTGGTAATTAATTAGATTATTCTTTTAATTGTCTGACAGCACTATTAAAAATGTAAAATTAAATATAGGGGAGAACAGGTAAGATGAACGAACCATTCCCTTATTCTTTAAAACGATACACGAGTTGTCACGAGACCCTAAAATAAGAACACAAACATCATTTCCACCTGGCTGTGCAATTCTCTGACTTTTGTGTTACAATTATTTTTATGCTAAAGCAAATGGACCCAGGTCTAAACTTATACATTATGCATGTTAGTGATATTCAAGTATAGAACTATGTGAATCATTTAGCAAAAGATCATTCTGAATCATTAAATTAATTAGGTTTTATCAAAACGATGGTCATAGGGCAAGAAGAACCAAAAGCCTTGGGGTAAATTGAACCAATTAATCACAATTCATATAATTTACATACATTATTTGTTCAGTTTAAGTTTAAAATATCATGTGGGTCAACTTATCCCTTTATATCTAATATATGTGTTAATTAGAAATATAAAATATCAAACTATTAAGTGTTTAACATAGACACGGATGATTTAATTTCACTGTGTGTATGTGTGCAGCTATGGCAGGTAATGCTCTACTATATACTTTTTTAATTTAATATGAAAGTCCATGGTTATAATTATCCATAACTATGCAATAACATAACTACATCTCTGGCGTTTATAACATAACAAACCGTTTAAAAGTTGGTTGAAAATTGAGCAGGCTATTGTTAATTAAATAGTACATGCTCCATAGGCATTAATGTTATCTGTGAGCCAGCAGACCCTAGGTAAGATGGCCGCCGCGTAGCGACGTCAGCCCTCATTGGCTCACAGCGTCTGTAATGCTGCGTTCCATTAACCTCGGAACTGGGAACTGGGAAATGGGCGTGACGTCATCCCCGACTTCATTCCTGTTGAAGTTGGAGAAAAAATGTGCCGATCTACCAGGCTATTGTTAGCTGTTGTTAGCACGCCCTGCGTTGTTGTTCGCAAATTTCACATGAAGAATGTGATTATCACTATGGCAGCATTTTTGTAAATATAAGTCTAGCAATACTATGTATACAGCTGATCTAGAGCGACACACCCCAGTCAGAAGTGACAATAAATGGATTATTACAGGAGCTAAATAACTGTTCACACTGGGGGCATCCATCTTCCATTGTCAACTCAGGGGTGCAGGTTTCACCGAGTTCCTAGTAGGAAATTCTCACCTCGGAGGGCGTTCCAGATAAAATTTCCTTCTCAGAAGTGGGAAATTCTGGCCTCCGACTACAACTGGAACGCACCGTAAGCTGGGAACTGGGAAACGGGAGTGACGTCATCTCCGACTTATCAGCGTTCCAGTTTAAGTTGGAAAAAAAACGCGCCGAACGACCACGCTATTGTTAGCCGTTATTAGCACGTCCTGCGTTGTTGTTCACAAATATCACATGAAGAATGTGAATATTAGTATGGCAGCATTTTTGTACATATAAGTCTAACAATACTATGTATACAGCTGATTTTGAGTGTCACACACTAGTCAGAAGCGCAAATAGATTTATTATTATAGGAGCTAAATAAATGTTTACACTGGGGGCATCCATCTTTGATTGTCAACTCGGGGGTGGCGAGGTTCTCTCGGGTTCCTAGTCGGATATTCCGACCTCGGGGGGCATTCCAGATAAAATTTCCTATTCGGAAGTGGGGAAATTCCGACCTCCGACTACAACTGGAACACACCATTCAAGTCGGCTGGAGCCCTCCGGAGCTCATCTCCAAGCTCCGCTACCTTTGTGCAGAGCTCCACCAACTTTGACCTGGGCTCCAGCTAAGTCAAATAATTTAATTAACCAATTCAAAATAGCAGTAGCGCCGCAGATGACAGAGCATTTCCGCATGAACAGCCTGCGGGATAGTAGGGATAAGATCAAGCTCCCAATGCAGTCTACTAGTGCAGTGGTTGTCAACCTGTGGGTCGAGGCCCAACAGTGGGTCTCAGAGCTATTTTCAATAGACCGCATATAAATCAGGTAAAAATGTGGCTAAAATGTCTTCAGTGTTTAGAGGCCCTGAGTGGACAAAATTCCATACAGTTTATTTTACTCTGGTGTGCTGTATTAAGTAAATATTAGCTGTTCTCTCAGGATCTTGACACAGAAATGAACAGAAATTGGGTGTGTCCTATGATAAACTTTTGATTTGAGAAAACAACTCACATATAAATGTTATGATGGGAAACAGTGCATTAAGATTTATGGATGTGTGGTCTCCCAGTTCTCTTATTATTATTTAATGTTAAAAACATTTTTTCTCCAGTCTATTTTTGCACAAAAAAATGTCAATGTTTTTTTCACTTAACAAATTAGGGTGGTTGATCTTTTTGAGATCTTGGTCATGATGACTAAACATGGTGAATGTTACTCAGGACAGAGCTGTAGTGTAGGAGCCATAATGCAGTGTGTCACGTGGTGTTTGTGGTCGCTATGGTAACCAGCGGAAGTTTGGGTCACGGGACACAGGTGGTGAATACCGGGTAGATTTAGAGATGTGCTAACCTGCAGTCAGATGGAGAGAGGGGAGTGGGGTAGCTGTAATTTTTGTTGACCGCAGCCGTTTTGCTTTGCTCACTTTGCCTTTGGTCATTACTTGCTGTGCCTGGATTCGTTCAGCGTGTTTATGATTGGAAATCACTGCTTCATTAAAACCAACCTAAACTGGATTCTGTGCCTCGGTGTGTCTCTGTGGACAAGGCGGCAGCGTGTCAGACAAGACAGGAAACTTAACTTTCCTCTCAAGTGACAAGACAAGTTTGGAGTGGCTACACAGAGACTTGAAGAGAATCAACAAACTGATCAAGAAAGCTGCTTCTGTGCTCTGAGTAACTCTGGAGCCGCTGGAGCTGATCGTCCAAAAAAGAATAGTGCACAAGCTGATGAAGATAATGGAGGACTCTTCACACCCTCTCCACAACACGGTGATGAGACAGAAGAGTGTGTTCAGTGAGAGGCTTCTTCAGGTCCGATGTAAGACTGAGAGGTACAGAAGATCATTCCTGCCAACAGCCATCAGCCTCATGAACAAAGGCCAGAATTAATTATTATTATTATTGTTATTATTGTTATTATTATTATTATTGAACACAATCTGAACTACTACAATCCTAAATTTCCCTTTGGGATAAATAAAGTATTTTTCATTTCATTCATTTCATTATCATGGGTAAAACATGAATCAACCCATCTTCAATATAAAAAATATAAAGAAGTTTTATGTGCCTTTAAGGTTTTAAGATTTGTAATTTCTTTTTCAATGCTTTGTAGTTTTGGGCAGGGCAGAGGTGGATTAAGAGATTTATGTGAAAAAGTAGAAAAAAATATTGATCTGATCTGTTTGTAGAGCAGTCAAAACAGTTAGTGGCTGAAAACAGCCATAACAGTAACAGTGTAACTTTTTGCTTTAAATCTGATGCTACACAAGAACTAAAAAGACATCAAAATCAATGATGTCACTAATCTTTGATATATCCCAGACCATGATACCCCGTAAAAAAATCTCCGGTCTCTGATGATATTTTATATAGAAAAAAGGTCATTTTGTGTTTAACCTTCCCACAATCAGTGGCGTTCTTTCTGTTAAATGGCCTTAAGGTGTTAAGATTTGTTATTTATTTTTTAATGCTTGGTATTTTTGAGCAGGGCAGAAGTGGATTAAGAGATTTATGTGAAAAAAGTAGAAAAAAATACTGGTCTGATATGTTTTTAGAGCAGTCAAAAAAGTTAGTGGCTGAAAACAGCCATAAGAGTTCCTGTGTATACTATACTTTAACAGTCCACAAGGGTTAAGAACAATTTCTCTTAAAATGGTGATGTAGTATAATATTGAAGAGATGTTTGATCATTAGTGTGACTTTAGTGTCACTACAGTTACCAACAATAAAATCATTGCAGTGATTATTATCCACACATAGTAATTAACACAATTAAATAAACAAAACATCATTGTAATTAAATCAAAACATTCTTGCTGAAGAAAGAGCTGTGAAGAAAACATGAAGATCACCATTCATGTTTTGTTATGACTTGGTTGGTAGATCTCAGCACTTTGATGGCATTTGATTTATTTTTAATCAGAAAGTCCTGTAAAATAGTTTAATTCATAAGTCTAAAAGAAAATATGAACTGTTCTATGAATAACATTTGATCCTCTGTATTTCCTGTGATTTTGAAGACTTTACTTCTCAGTATGAGGAAGTATATCCAAATATAGACATCCTCCACAGGTTACCCTGACCCTAACCATAGATGACCCTAACCCTAACCCTCCCTGAACAAACCACAATGGCGTAGTGGATGTGGGCGTAGGTGACATAGGTGGGGCTGGATGTCTAGCCCCGTCTTCCCGCAGGTCGCAGCCGTTAGTACTTGGAGCCATCAGCTTGACGGCTCGTTTGGTGGAAAACGAGTTTATAGCTCACAGTCTTCATTACAGTAATCAAATAGAGGGGTCGGGTTTGGAACTACGTTCTTTTGTTGATGAGTTATTGAGCTGCAAAGTCTGAATCTGTGAATATCTTTCATACCCACGTAGATGTTTCCTAGTTTGATCTAAAAGATGACTTTATTCTCGTAATTTTACGTCTTTATTCTCGTGCCCTTCCTTTTTTTAAGTTTTCAAAGGGCCCCTATCCTCCATTGAAAGGACAAAATTACAAGTAACAAAATTCAGTCAGGAGGAGGGAGGCTCTCCTGGGATCAGCCCTCCCCCACAGGGCTGTGTTACGTTGAATTTAAGGGTTACTCCGCCTATAGGCACGTTCACTTCTGTACGACCCCATTATTACTGCATGGTTATTACTGTCGTTATCACTGGTAATTCAGAGTTCATCAACACTGTGAAACGTCTACCTTAATCTGCTCTCCAACACGTCCCCAAACTGTGAGAAATCGATGCTGTGACACTGAGCTATTGAAGGTAATCTCAAAAAAGGTGAATGTTAAATATTAAACTATCTTCACCCCGGTGATTGTTGTTTATGTTTTTTGCGAGTATGTTTATTGGACTGTTAAATGCCAGTATGAGCAGAGGAAAACAAGTCATGTGTGCCTCCTTTCACTTTCACTTATAACCTATTCCGCTCAGATTTACCTAGTTACCGCTCAACTTAAATTCCTATTGGCTGAGACGGTTGAGCCCTTTTCCTTCCTCTCTTCTTTTCAGCGGTGAACACAAACACACAGAGGCTGGATCAGTTCAGACAGGAACAGAAAGACTGAAAGTTAGCTCAAAGATGAAGGTCTAAATGAAGACTGTGGTGTTTTTGACTATTGTTGGATTTTTCCTCCAGGACTCGACGGCTGGTGAGCGAACATTGATTTAAGTCCATTTACTGAGAGGACAGAAATGTTGCTCGTCCTTCTGACTGAAGTATCAGAGGTTGTATTTTTAATTCAGTCTTCACACCAAACGAAACAACCCTTTAATGATTTTAAAGTCCAAGAAAGTATAAATAGAAAAAGTCACATATTAACAGGGTAGTTCAGGTCTTGTAGTGGGTTTGTGTGAGGTGTGGTGTGATCCTGAATGTGCGTCGCAGTTCAGTCTGTTTTTCAGAAAAACTCTGCGGACACTGAAGTTATGTTCATGATCATGGGGCCAAGCTCTGTGTAATTAAAACAATCGTGGGGAAAAAGTCACGAAACAGCGTGGGGTCTTCAGAGTCAACAGCTCAGCCAGAACACTAATGCCGGCACTGCGTCAAGCTAGCCTCCACCTCGAAATCCTGTTTCACCCGAACCGCCACCCAATTTGGCGGTGCCAGTATACACGTGGTATTACGGTAATGAACACATTACAAAATAAAAGCTGTCTGCACGATCTCACGATATCAACAGGTCTGTGTTTTAAATGATTGATGAACGATTCTGCTGTGTGTATCATTCATCCAACTTGAATATAAACATGGGAGGCGGGATGTCTGGTGGGGAATTGCTGAAAAAAAATAATAGTCACTCTTACAATTACAGGAAGATCTGATGTTGATTTTCAAAATTAAAGCCCACTGAAATGAGAGTAATTTGATCGTATTTCCCTATTTCCCATATATATATATATATATATATATATATATATATATATATATATATATATATATATATATATATATATATATATAGATAGATATTTTAAAAACTGCCTGTTTCCACAAAGTCATTTCACTTTGGATTGTCCACACTCAACCCCAAAGGGTCACTCATGATATTACAGGAAGTTCTGATGTAGATTTGCAAAATTAAAGCACATTGAAATTAGAGGCAATAAAATTGTGATGTCCCATAAGTTCTGATATTAGCTGGCCTGATTGTGTTCAGGAACACTCTGAAAACAGTGACCCATTATCCAGCGTTTTTACTGTAGAATGATGGAGATTTTCGAGGTAAAAGTCTATACATCATAACCACTGAATAGCTTTATTCTGTGATTCGGGTGGCCATAAATTTGCAAAATTCCATAAGTTCTGGTATTAACTGGTCTGAGTGTGTTCAGGAGCACTCTGAAAACACACTGACCCGTTATTACTATATTATACTGCAGAATTGTGGAGATGTGAAATAAAACTGAAATAATGAAAATATTTTTGTTCCCACAGTGCTTCACTCTCACAAGTATTTCTACACTGCGTCTTCTGAAGTCCCAAACCTTCCAGACTTTGTGACTTTTGGAATGGTTGATGATGTTCAGATTGATCATTATAACAGTAAAACCCGGACAATGGTGCCCAGACAGGACTGGATGGGCAAAGCCACAGGAGAGTTTCCTCATTTTTGGGAGAAGGAGGCTGAAAAAGCTTTGTATCACCAGCAGAAGTTCAAAGCCGAAATTGGAAACTTAAAAGAGCGCTTCAACAAGACTGGAGGTTTGTTTGTTTTTCTCTTCTACTCTGCAAATAAAATTATTAGGACTGCAACTATCGATTCTTTTTGTAATCAAGCCCTCTATCCAGTATTCTGGTCATTAATCAATCAGTCGGATAACGGGTACATTTTGTTTACTGCAGTTTTTCACATTAAATCACTTCACCTTTATTGAAAACCATAAGTAACATACAAAAAAAGAAAAAAGCCAGGTGTCTTACATTGAAAACTAATTTTCTTTTTTGAATATTTTGAGCAAGAACTGGATCTCAAAACCCAAACACATGTTTCTGTTTTGGTAAAAAGTAGTTCATGCATGAAAGTGCTCACAACAAGGTCCGCAGATTATTTTGAACAACCAGGTCCTGACTGTTGTAATGAGACACTGGTTTAATTTTTCAAATGTATTTTTGGTTCTTTGAGCATCACAGGACTTGAATAAGTACAGTTATACCAAAACACAAAACAAAGATGTCTCTGCAGCTGATATCTTAGAAATGTACAACTCAAACAGTAGAAACTGGAATGGATAAACAGGCCCTTAAGTTATAATTATAACTCTCTGCAGTGAGCACTAAACCAGTAACAACTATTCAAATGATGCTGTTATTTACCCATGTGCAATGGTGTGAATATTTTTGAACTTTCATATTTATTTTGTTTCCATTGTTTTTGTTGTTTTATTTTTCCTCTGGATCATATCTTGTTTTTTTTTTTAATTACGTTTAAAGTTTGTTTATTTTTATGGCAGAAAAAGTAATGTTTACCAATTCATCGGCCGGTTAATTTAAAATAAATATACATATAAAATGAATTTAACAATAAAAAATGGTTCCAAAAAAAAAAAAAAAAAAGAATATATGAAATACAGGCAGAATTTGTTGTGGTTTTATGATATTTAGTCCTTCAGTATTTGTTTAACCTGGAGGAAATTTAAACTATAAAACATGCAAAAAAGCATTGAACTTCTGAGACATGAATTATATAACCTTACAGAAAGAGTCACTCTATTTCTTGTCTTTCTTTTTGATGAAAAGTAGAAGTAAGTTATAGTAAAGGTAGAGCAACTTTTTAAGTTGTAAAAAGGTAACTGTGAGAGGAAAGCAATAAAACACTAAGGTAACATTCCTGTCTTCGGCATCTTTTATTTTTCTTTCCTGCAACTTTCTAGTACAAAATAAAGAGTGTGCAAAACTGCAGTAGATACCTGCAAAAAATTACCTTTTTAAAGGGACTGTGAGGAGTTTATAAATAATTACAAAAAAGTCTCACTTTTAGATATATGCCTGATCAAAATACGCCCTTATTGATGAGTTTTATAGCATCAAAATAGGTTATCTATAAATACTATTCCTTAGCCTTCCGGTCGGGTCGGACAGGGCTGGACTGGCCCGGATACTGAACTTCAGGAACAAGACGATTAAAACTAGAGCAAATTTATATTATTTTATTATTTATATTACATGTTAGAGCACCGGGCTGTAAGTAGTGATATATTGCCGGCTACAAAACTCCCAAGTTTTCAAAAAATTGCTTGTTGTCACACATCAAAAACTACCGCTACGTAACTACAAAGAGATACATTACCTCGTCGCTTTGCATCCTGTAAGTTGTTGAAAAAAGAAGTTGTAAAGCAATGCAGAGCTCTAAGGAATGTCTGAGTAGCACTTTTATTAGCATCAGGAAACACATGCTTTGGCAATGGTGCATTCTAGTTGTAGTCGTGAGTTGGAATTACTGGGTTCTGAGTAGGAAACTACATCTGGAACGTCCCCCGAAGTCTAAATTTCCTACTGAAACCTCGCCAACCCTGAGTTGGCAATTGAGGATGGATGCCCCCAGTGTGAACAGTTATTTAGCTCCTGTAATAATCCATTTATTTGCACTTCTGACTGGGGTGTGTCGCTCTAGATCAGATGTATACATAATATTGTTAGACTTATATTTACAAAAATGCTGCCATAGTGATAATCACATTCTTCATGTGATATTTGTGAACAACAACGCAGGGCGTGCTAACAACAGCTAACAATAGCCTGGTAGATCGGCATGTTTTTTTTTCTGACTTCAACTGGAACGCTGATAAGTCAGAGAGATGTCACTCCCAGTTCCGAGGTTACTGGAACGCAGCATTATGACAGTCACCGTGCGTGCTCATGGGTAGCAGAGTCTTTGTGTCACCGGAAACAGATTCTCCTCACAGTCCCTTTAAAATGTAAAAATATAGATTATTTATTAACTCTTTGTCACATCTGCTTTTCAGTCCCAAAGTCCACATTAGTGCATCAGTAGATTTTAGTTCAGGTACAAACACTTTTTTATTGCACACATGAGGAAACGTGTGAGGAAATTAAAATATTTTGTAAGCCACCTCACATATTGCACAAACTTCTTTAAATTGACTGATTAATGTCCCCAGCTACAAAGATGTTTCCCCTGAATGTGTTTGCTGATGACATTGAGCTCTGAAGGAGCTATGCTAACACTAGCATAGTTAGCTTGCTAGCTAGTTAGCTTAGCTGATGTGTTGGGGACAAGCGAGTGTAGCCAGGTTTCTGTAATAATCTTCCTAGAACAGTCACGAATAAATTGATCCCCTGGCACAAGAAGGTCCAATTTGTCAGTTTTGAGAATGAAAGAGGTGGCATCGGTCAGGAAAAAAGTCACAAAAAATTCATTGTTATGGTTCCAAGAATGTGCAAAATCTGAGAGGCAAAACTTGCTTTCCATGACAGTATGCCAGGGATACATGAGCATCTGAAAATGAAGCATATCATGGCTGATTCATTTCCTAAAGAAGAGGGACAGATGCCTTGATAAGCTTACTGACTAGCTGATTTTCACTCTACCACATAGCTTGTCGCCCGATGTCAAAGTAAAAAAAAGTTGATCTTTTCAGACGATGTCGTGTGTGGCTGTGCGGTAACAGCCAATCAGTGGTGCCCGTGACAGACAGTTTTTTTATCCGGTCTACAGAGAAACAATTTATGTCCGTGTGGGAAACATTAGTCAGTGAGGACATTAGTTCCACATCGACGGACCGCAGAGAACTCACAGATGATGCTGCTGCATCATCAGCTGCAGTGTTTTGTGGTTGATAAGTGAGTGAAAAGGATACAGCTGGAATAATGTCTGCTTATACATCCTATTATATGATATATGATATGATCGTATGATATGTCAGTGGATGATGCGATTTTGGTACCTGGGTGGCTTGCGGTGTGGACGCAGCATAAGACAACAGTTGTTGTGTTGCCAAGTCGGCTCATTAAAAGTGACTTTGAGCTTGCTCTTCTGCTTGTGTGGATCCCACATGATTATCACCCAGCTGCTACTACATAGCAGACATGAGTGTGGTTGGTAGTTTGTCCTTTCCTCACCCCGTTTCCTGGTTATCATGACCGCAGGAATCAACCCAGCACATCCCCAACACACTCACGCATGTGGCACATGTACAACTACGCAGGAACCATAGTTGCCAGTTTTGCTTATTATAAACAATTTGGGCCACCAGCTGCAGTTCATGCAGATGTGACTAGTCAACTAATCGCAAAAATGGACATTTGTGGAAGCCCTAGTAGTCACATCGTGTCTATCGAGATATCTGGAATGAATATCGAAATATGAAATCTTGTTCATTTCATTCAGCCCTAACACCTACTGTTAATAATGCAGACTTATCACTCCCCTTGTTTGAAGTGTTTTTAAAGTGAATGGACATAACAGTCAGAGTAAAGGCCCCTACGCACCAAACACGGCAAGTGTAGGCAGTCTGGGGCAAGTCCATATATTGTGTATGTGCTATCGTGGTGCCTTGTGACAAGGTGGCGGCGCCACGCTGTGTTCGAATTGAAACATTTTGCAATTTGGGTGCAGCGCGCTGTGACAACATCAAAGTGCATCCATAGGAGAGGCCAGTTCAGAAAAAAAAAGTGGCCATTGATACAGAGCTGAACAGGGCCACACAGTCCAACCATTGAGGACAGGCTGATACATCAGGCATGATAGGGCTAACTGTAGTTTGTCTGCATTCTCACCAGACTTGGACCAACTCAGGAGAACAGGCTCTCAAACTGCTCCTTGGTCAGCCTGAAGTACATGTAGACGTGGTCTGTGTGAAAATGCAGCTCCCTGATTAGCAGTACTCCCCCAATTCTTGCCTTGCCATCAGGACTGGGTGGACCCACATCCTTCTCCTCCCTGCTGCTGCTGCTCATGTCCTCCTCTTCAGGAGGATTACAGCTCAAAATTTTTTGCTGCGTCATGCAGGCATCATGGACTACTCGTCGAACCATGTGCGCCAAGGAGTACACTTCCTGCTCTGTCGCTTAGCATCTGCCGCCCTGCTCTGCACTCGCTCTGCTCTCACCCTATGCTGTTCCACGTGGTGGCCACCACCCAAATCGTGTTCGGTGTGGTGGGCCGTTGGGGCTCTAATAGGACAGCTGTAGTTCAGGACAGACTTGCTGCTTTTCACAGTTAAAAGGTTTGTAGAAAGAGCTGTTGTCTAAAATCAGCCTGTAAAAATCAGCCTGTCTGAAGCATTCCAATAACGTGCATCCCTGCTCTCTCTCATCTGAACTGTCCTCTTGGTCCTCATGCTGATTGACTGTAAGCATGGTCCATCCAGCCAATCACAGCAGGAGGTGTGAGGTAGATGTTTGTGTTTGTGTGTGGATCAGTGTGTCTCTGTGTTAAAGATGTGGAATCAGCTGATGGTGTGAGACTGAGCTGTGATTTTCTCTCTCTCTGTTTCAGGTGTTCACGTTTTCCAGTTTATGGTCGGTTGTGAGTGGGACTATGAGACTGATGAGGTCAACAGTGGTTATTGGCAATATGGTTATAATGGAGAGGACTTCTTGTTCCTGGACATGGAGACCTTCACATATGTCACTCCTCAACAGCAGGGAGTCATCACCAAAGAAAAGTGGAACAAAGACAAAGCTCGTCTGGAGTATGTTAAATTCTATATCACCAAAAATTGTTCTGAGTGGCTGAAGAAGTTTGTGGGGTATGGAAAGAGCTTTCTGATGAGAAAAGGTAAGATTACGAGACCTTTTATTTTGACTAGGGATGTAACGAAATTAAAATTTTGTATCACGGTTATTGTGACCAAAATTACCACGGTTATCAATATTATCACGGTATTTTTGCGGTGTGCTCAAAATGTTTAAAATGTACTTTAACACAAAATTGAAATCATTAACCCCTTTAATATTAGAAGTTTAATAGTTCTTTTTAGTCTTGTCAATTAATGAGTCAAGAAATGCCCTTTGAGTACATTTTTTACCCTTCTTTCATGAGCAATAAATGAAAACAATTCTAGCAAGTATTTGACATTATTAATAAACACTTAAAACAGTGTCTCGTTCTAAAAATCATGACCTGGTTGCTCAGATTTTAACTTTAAACAGGATTCTCTTTATAAACAATTGGAAATTAACAACATTTAACCTATTTTACATGCACTCACAGATTTTAGTTTGCCTGCAGCATTAGTGTCCATGTTACAGCTCGTCATATTAGGCCATGTCATGGCCTTTTTTTTTACTGACGATAGTCCCTGTTAGCCCCCTTCATGACTCTCCTCTAGTCTCCTTCTCCTCTCCCTGGCAGATCTCCTTGATATTTTTTTTCAAAGGTACGATCGGTTAAATCCATAAAGCACAAACTTTGACGGAAAAAGACGATCAATTTCAAAATACGGCGAAAACACGGCAAAAGAACGGCAAGAATACTCTCCAGAATGATCATAATGCTGTTATTTACAACATCTAGACATTATTTAGACAGAGAATACTCACAAACCTCCTGTAATTCACTCGCGTATGGCTCATTGAATCTTTTCTCCTGCTCTATCTCTCTTTCGCCCTCTCTCGCTCTCTCTCTCGCTCGACCTCCACGGCTCCGTCAGTTCATTTACTCGAGGAGTTACGGCAGTTTTAACCGAAGACGTCTTTTCCTTTAGCAGCAGCTTCGTGTTTAGACAGGGTGACTGTCTTCTAACAGTTTCCCTTGGCATCCTTGTAAAATCCAAAATTTAACCAGACTTAAGAGTCAGTTTCCAGAGGGAAATCTCCGCTGTCTGTAACTTCCGCTGAAGCCAAACAATGCAAACGGCGCATGCGCGCATCCCATGAGGCCGTTTCATCCAGAAAGAGACTCATAGTTCAGGCATTTCTAGGCAAAGAGCAGCATCACCGTGCGTTTCTGACTCATTGTGGTTATCAAACATGGTAAAACGGTAATTTTTATAGGACGCGGTAATGATTACCGTGGGAAATTTTACCGCGGTTTACCGTTTTACCGGTAACCGTTACATCCCTAATTTTGACCATGTTCATTTGTCTTTGTTTTTGACGCTCTGACGTTACAATATGTGCCTGGCCAAAAAAAAGTCACCACCTGGATTTAATAGCTGCATGGGTGATTATCTTTCAGCTGAATCAAGTTCTTTAACTCCAGCTGATGACATGAGCAGCTTCTCATTTCTTCAACAACCATGTCAAAGACACATCCTGTGGTCGTGGAAAAGATGTTTGTCTGTTTAAGAAGGGTCAAATCATTGGCATCAAGCAGAGAAAACATCTAAGGAGATTGAAGAAACTACTAAAACTGGGTTAAGAACTGTCCAACACATTATTAAAAACTGAAGGATAGTGGGGAACCATCGTCTTCAAGGAAGAAATGTGGTCAGAATAAAATCCTGAATGATGGTGATCGGTGAATCACTTAAACATTTGGCCAAATCAAATCAAAGAAAAACAAGAGTAGAACTCAGGGGTGTGTTTAATAGTGAAAGTATTAGCATTTCCACACACACAATGTGAAGGGAACTCAAGAGATTGGGACTGAACAGCTGTGTAGCCTTAAAGGGATATTATGCGACTTTTTGGCCTGTAGGTGTCGCTAGGCGTCTGGCGAAAATCAAAACAAAGGGGCTGTTCAGTGAATAATGAGAGGCTGTTAGCCACACCTCCTCCGCACCACTGCCTCCTCCTCAAATGTCCCAGAACGTCAACAAGAAGAAGAAACATGACTGACCTAAGGATGGTGCTGTTCATGAACATGTCTAACAGAGAGGTAAGTTTACAGAGCACGTCCTGATAAATCCTCTGACTGTTGTGTCTCTGATAAAAGGTTATCTTTTTTGTCACGGCGACATTTGTCCTCTTTGTTGTTGATTCACAACTTTGCTCGAACAGCTACAGCTAGTTAGCCCACACTTCAGTAAGCTATAACCCTGGTGGTGATGCAGAGCAGAGAGCAGACAGAGCTGCAGTCTTTACCGAGATCTGCCTAAATTAACGCCGAGGCTGAAGGCTGCAGAGTCCGCCCGGCGGCAGCACACACAGGCAGACGAGCTAACTAGCTGCTAAGAGCTAATAGCTGCCAATCGCTAATAAGCTAATCGCTAATAGCTGCTAAGAGCTAATAGCTGCTATCAGTGTTGTTTTCTCTGTGATATGACTGTAAAGATTAGTCTCAGTAATGTTTGTTTAGAGTAAATATGCTTGTTTGTGACCCACTGAGTCAGCAGATCTACGTCCACCTCCTTTTTGGCTCTAATGCTAAAGTCAGCTGACAAAGTAAATAACAACAGCATGTCTGAGGTCTGTAATGATGTAAAGTTAGAGATCTCTACAGTCTTCAAACTTCATTATTAATCCGCCTGCTCTCTTATCTTTCCTGGCTCACGTCAGGCCCTCAGAGAGCGGCTGTGACCAGCGGATGAAGCCGGGAAGGGGGGGCCAGAGCAGACCCTCAGTACAGACAGGTAATCAGTGTGTTATGGGGACATCACACTTCATACTGTATGTAAGTAAGTATGTATGTATATAGTAAGTATGATAAAACTGTAGCTATAGATCTAAATTAAAGTATTTCATATTTATAGGCTGGAATATATAGTGTTCCATAAAAATAACATCATGTAACAAAAAGTGACGTTTTTCTGTTACCTATGAAATTACAGCAGAAAGATGTCAACCTTTTCTAAACCACAATTTTTTTTACTATGCAATCTCTACTTCCCTTAAAAGAGTAAATATTTGTTGTTACCAAGCTGTATTTACTTCATGTATATATGACTGCTCAGTCCAAATAACACATTTACACAAAGGAGCTACTCAATCACATGAACCTGAGTTAATGTAGTAATTTTTTTATTTCATATCCATAAATATACTTCACCAAACCATCAGACAGCATGTGTTGTGTTCATGTTTTTCAGGTGCTGCTACATAAGCTGACTGAAGACGTGAGAGCCATCAGCAGCTGCTCTGAACCCACAGCCCGGCCTGGAGTCTGATGCAGCAGCAGAGAATTATGAACAGAGGGCTGCTCAGTAAAATAATGTTTTTAGGAATTACAAAACAAGTGCTAAGAAGTTTTTCACAGTTTGACTACTGGCTAAAATTACCTTTTACTTCATTCCACAGTGTTTTATTAGAGAATGTATTTTTATTGTCTGTCTATGAAACATCTGAGAAAGTTATCATCATACAGGCTGTGTTTTTTTTAATAAATATAATTTGAGGAAATATACTGATTTTTTATTGCTGACCAATGATTTCCATGTTTTGTTTAGCCACTTGCTCCTTTTTCATTATGAAACTATTTTGCCTCTTGTGTCTCTCCACACCTTGTGTTTTTAGTACAAGGATGTTTTTGCTCACAAAGAGTGGAAAGTTGTACACTTTGTCAAGAAAAGTAAGTTAAACCTGTATTAATGCACATATATACTTTAATAATTACTTTTGGCTTCAACTTTCTTATTCTAGTACACATGCTTGAAGTACAGAAAGTACAATTTTAAGCTTGCTGGCATTTTGAAACACTAGAAAGTAGATCTACAGATATGTATTTATTGTGTCATAAAGCCATGGCAGTAAGGCACTTTGTGTGCAGGATATTAATAACAAATAACTAATATGAAAAGTCAGAATCATTTGGAAAAAGCTAACTGAAGTGGTTCAACAGAATAATGTTGAGAAAAATACTGAACTGATAAGTGAGTGTCTGTCTCTGGACTAAAGGCATAACAATGGGAAATCCAGCCAAATACAGCTATCTGCAGTTTACCCAAATTACAAATAAACCACAGTATTTCAAAGTGATTTTTGGATGTCTCATAAAATACACAATTCATTGAAATGTAATTTTCACTTATTTTTATTTTGATAATCAGCCCTGAGACAGCATGCAACTAAACATGACTGAAAGATAGCAAAAGGTGATGCTGAACAGCACTGGTAATGCAAACAAACATTTTGTGTGAGAAATGTATGAAGTGATTAAACACGTGCTTTACAGATGGCTGAATGAACTCTGTCAGTGTAACAAAGAGCACTCTGGTGTTTAGGAGTCACTGTCAGCACAGCATGTAGCAGTCTCTTCTGGCCTTCCTCTTCACAGTCGCTGAACTTCCAGGTAAAAACTGAGTAGTCGTGTCTAATAAAGAGGACAGAGGGCTTGGACATCAGCTCTTCCACTGTTGTAATTCTGGCAGTGTTGGACCTGTGAACATGGACAGAAAATGTTATTCTTTTGGTGTCATACTACCTGCAAGAAAATGATTGCAGTATAATTAGACATATACAAAAAAACATGCCAAGACCTAATTCTAAGTTCAACACATCAGGATAAAATTCTTCATCTGTGCAGCAGGACTGAGTGTGGTGGGTGCCAGTGGTTGAAGCTTTCTCATTATATGATAATTATTTTTAAAAGTAAGATATTTAGATATTATAGTAGATGGCTGATTCACTGATGTATTTTAGTAAATAAGGTCATCACAGAGACATAACACAGCTTCTGTACCAATACACTACAGAGAAAATCATTCTTACTTCAGACTGTGTCTGCAGTGGTAAAGTTACTTTATAAATCACTTAAACACTATGTTCATATGCAAGTTCATTAGATAACAGCCCCAAGCTGTGCTGCTTCTGTGGCCTGCTACCTTTATTTGACGGACATCTAAACTTTAAACAGTGTCCCAGTGAGACAAATGACCTAAAATGATCTGGATTCAGTCAGTACAGAACAGTCAAAAGGGTGAACGTGTGTTTATGTTCATTTATGTTAGCCGCGTTAGCATGCTGCTGCTTCGTTTAGCCGCAGGCTAACGTTAGCACATATTAGCTTTCACGTCGGCCCAAAAGACTCGGAGAAATGACAAAGGTAAAAAGGGAACAACATTAACTACACAACACAAAGCCTAGTCTGTTATTATCCATGCCTCTGTCTGTGACATGTCACGAACACGTTCACGTTATGCAGAAACATATAAAGACACTTACCTGTCCAGACGCAGGTCCAGCTCCAGCCTGTTTGAGCCTCCTCCTCATGCAGGACTCTCCGTTGTGATAAACTCTGTTCAGTCTTTATTGTCTTTGAGTTATTTCATGTCTGTTTGATATTTTCAGTTGTATTTATTTGTGCCCCTGTGTAACAGAGGATTATTGCCGATCAGTCTGATAAACAAGGAGGCTTCGCGTGCCATGGCGCCGCCTCTCCTCTGTGATTGGTCAGCTCCTCTGGTGTTTTATACCCACAGGTAGGGGGCGCTAGAGGGGAGGTTTACGCCCCAATCCGGACCGGATAATGTTTACATAGAGCTGATATCAACACAGGCAGAGGGGGGAGGGCTTAGCTTTCACTGTGTGGAGCATGGACTGAGAGAGATATTATGACGCCGTCTACTGTGAATCTGATAGGAAAATGTGTGAAATATCACTTATTATACCTTTAAGAAAACCACTAATCAGTAAGGCTAAGAAGAAAAAGGCTTCAGTTTGCTCGGGAGCATAAAGATTGGACTGTGGAGGACTGGAAGGAGGTCATGTGATCTGATGAGTCCAGATTAACCCTGTTCCAGAGTGATGGGAGGATCAGGGTAAGAAGAGAGGCAGGTGAAGAGATGCACCCATCATGCCTAGTGCCTACTGTCCAAGCCTGTGGGGGCAGTGCTGTGATCTGGGACTGCTGAAGTTAATCTTTAAATCCTGTTATTTTGCCCAGCCTTACAGTCTTCATATGGCCCCTTCGTTTGTGAGACATTCACAAACATGACATCAAACAGGAGCAGTGATGGTAAACAACAGTAAATAATGATAAACTATAAACAGTCTTTGTTTTTGTGCTGCAGACCTCCCCACAGTGTCCCTTCTCCAGAAGACCCCCTCCTCCAGGATCACCTGCCACGCCACAGGTTTCTACCCCAAACATGCTGCAGTGTTCTGGAGGAAAGATGGAGAGGAGCTTCAGGACAACGTGGAGCACGGAGAGATCCTCCCAAACCACGACGGATCCTTCCAGATGAGTGTTGACCTGGAGCTCCCCTCTGATGACTGGGGGAAGTACGAGTGTGTGTTTCAGCTCTCTGGTGTGATGGAGGATGTGATCACCAAACTGGACAGAAAGGACATCAAGACAAACTACGGTAAGACCTGAACCAGAGGAGGTTACTCAAACGGTGGAGAGTTGAAGTGAAGATTTGTTTTTGTTTCTTTTATCCAAACCTGTCAACATTTCAGTGTTTTTGAAAAAGACTTTACAGGCTTAGATCAGCATAAATGTCTCTGGAGGGACAACAAATCAAAGGAAAAAACTTCAGATTTTCATTTCATTTCTTTCATTTTAGAGGCAGGACAGCTTTATTTACGGAGCAATATATTGATTTTCTACCACAAGTAGTGCTGTGGAATATCCAGGTACTCTTTTGCAAACTTCAAATGTGCAGCAATATATTTTGTTTTTTTGGACATCAATGGCTTCCTTGGTGGTGTTCTCCCACAAACTCCATTCTTGTGTGATGTGATACGTATTGTAGATTTGTCAACAATAATGTTGGCATGTGCCAGGGATTTCTGTAAGTCTTCAGCTGACACTCTAGGATTCTTCTTCACCTCATTGAGCATTCTGTGCTGTGCTCTCACAGTCATCTTTACAGGACCACCACACCTTGGCAGAGCAGCAGCAGTGCTGAACTTTCTCCATTTGTAGACAGTCTGTCTTACCGTGGACACATGGACATCAGGGCTTTTAGAGATACTTTTGTAACCCTTTCCAGCTTCATGCAAGTCAACAAGTCCTATCTTTTTTAATTTTCTTCCTTTATCCCCTTGTCTGCATTATCTTTACAGCTGAGCACTGTGTCAGGTGGCAGCGTTGGAAACCCAATGCTTTTTTCCTAGCAGTGAGAGATATGTGAATATGATTTACTGCTATAGTGACCTTCACCAGCCCTCCCTGTAGGCTACTCCATCAAATCAAACTTTATTTAAACCCCTGATGAGAGCTGAAGGGGAGGGCCTCCACACCACAGTGTGAAAGAAGGGGAAACAGTGACAGACAGGACAAGACAAGACATCTGGGAGAAGGACAAACAGGTATTGTAGTTAGTTTAAGATAGTAGAATAAGTGCTGTGCTGATCTAAGTTCATACTGGAAGTAAGGGCTGTAAGAAACCAGGGACACCAGAGATGTGGGGTCTTAATAAAAGGGTGTGGACCCATAGGGGTGATATGGAGGAGTCATGGGATGTGAGAAGATGTGTAGGAGTGCCCAACTCAGCATGTTCTGCCGGGACCAATTGCTTCATTACAGTAAGTCTCAACAGGAGCTTGAGTGTCTATACACACGTGCGTGTCAGGTGGTCAACGAATACCAAAGTAGCCGCCCATACCCAGGGAGACTGCGGCCAAGGGCTCCCACCACACGCCACAGGATCCAGATACAGCCCCAGGACCAAAGGGGGCCCAACCCAACCCACCGAGGGTATCAAGGAAAACACCAGGGCAACCGGGCAGTAGCCCCCATGCAAACATCACACACCCCCACCCACCACCCGTCCACCTGACCCCAAGCCTCCCCACCCCTAACACCCATCCCCCCACCACCACCCCTGCGGCAGGCCAGAGACCCCCAGCCCCCTGGGAGCCAATACCCCAGGGCCAGGCTCCCCCAGGAAGAGGGCATAGGCAGCAGCCGCAGCAAGGCCAGGTGGGGGGGACAGTGGGGGTGCAGTGGTGAGATCACGGTAAGGCCCTGCCCCCCAGGAGAGCTAAGGCCGAGGCGAGTGCCCGAGACTGCAGCCCAAGTACCAAGGGAGGCCCCTGATCCACCTGCACAGAGCAGCGACCCACAGGCAGCCACTCATGCCGAGGTCCCCAGTGAGGATGGATCCAGCACCACAGGCCACAGAGGAGTGCATGATCCAGCAGGGCCCGACAGGCAAGTGGATGTTGTGTTGCATTAAAAACAGAAGGTAGGTGAGGCAGGCAGGAGGCAAGCAGGGAGGAGTCACAACCTAAAACAGATTGGACCCCCCCTTCCCCACCCAGCACCCCAGTCCCGCCTCCCCTCCAAGTTGGTGTATGTATTGCAGTTAAAATTGGAGGCCGAGAGAAGCAGAGAGGGCTAGTCGCCCCTCTACCACCCCTGACTCCAAGAGCCCTAAGTGTTGTGTGTGTGCCCAAGAGTGCAAATACATACAAGTGCAATGTGTGAGTAGTGAAGTGCGAATTGAGAGGCTAGGCCAGTAAGGGCTGGCTCCAACAAGCCACGACAAGTGGGAGCAGGGAGCAGCGCAAAGTGGCCCCCAAAACAGCAGGCCACAGGGCCCACAGGTGACGACCCAGATGGGGCCCAGTGACCAGGCACACCCGACAAGAGCATGTCCCCCTTGCAGACTGCCGCACCAGAACCACCGACCCAGCAACCAGGCCAGACCAGACCAGACTCAGGCGGACCATCCACAAGACGGCCCCCCCACGGGAAGACCAGAATCCCCCCAGGGTACTGAGTCAGCGAGTCCCCTCAAGACACCCCAGGCCCCGCCCCACTGGGGATGCAGGACCAGCACCAAGTGACTCTCCCCACTGGAAACTCCTGCCTTGTGATGGCTCCAAGCGCCACCCCAACCAGGTCTTGGTGCCCACGCCATGCTTGTTAGCTGGTGGGTGGGCCCCTGTGCTGCAGTGACAGAGCCCCTCCCCGGGAGGGGGAGCCAGGCCCCAGCGGCAGAACCCCAGGTGGCAGGAGGGGGAGGGCAGTGGGAAGGAGGAGGGGAGGGGCCACAGGGCAGACAGCAAGAAGGGAGAGGCATGAGTCTCCACGGAGGAGCCTCCCACCCCAAGCCCCAGGGCCGACCAAGGCACCACCGTGGGAAGAAGCCAGCACCGCCCCCAGATCCCGTTGACCACACATAGACCCAGAACTCCAGGGCGCCGTTGGAGAGCCACAGGTACCCCAGCATCCCACTGGGCAGTGGGTCAGAACAGGGTAACTAGATGGAAAGTTTTCCCCTACTACCATCATCAGAGTGTACTTATCATCTTGGGGTCCCAGGGATCTGTGCTATTTCAAATGGTAGAAAAGAGAAAAACAGAGAAGAACGGCAGTGCTAGCTTCTGTATTGTGGGTGTGTGTGCGTGTGTATTAGCACGTATGAAGGGTATTGGCAGGCAGAAAAAAAGAAATAGAAATAGAAGTGGGATTTAAATACTTGGGGGTTTAGGTGTGCAAAAAATCAAGAAAATGTGACTTGTGGTCTTGATGTTCTGCAGTGTGGTTTAGAGGGGATGCCAGGTTTTCCAGGGAGACATACTCAGAAAGGAGATTTTTCCACTGGGCTAAATTTAGTGAGTTCCTTGATTTCCAGTTTAAGAGGATCGTTTTCTTGGCAGTGGTTGGGGGGCCACAAGAAGGAGTTAATTTTGCTTGTGTGGAAGTTAAGTGAAGACACATCACCAAGTAAGCAGAGTGATGGAGATAGTGGGATGTGGCTTCCCAGAATGAGAGATAGGGACTCTGTGACTTTTATCCAGAACTGTCTAACAGGTGCGCATTGCCAGGTGGCGTGAGTGTAGGTATCAGGACAGTTCTGTGTGCAATATGAACATAGTTCTGTCCTAAAACCCATTTTAAGCAGCTTTTGTGCAGTATAGTGGGTTCTGTGAATGATTTGATACTGTATGAGCTGGAGAATTGCGTTTTTGGTCATAAAATAAATGTTTTCTAAGATTATAGCCCAGAAATCTGCATCAGGAGCAATGGAGAGATCTTCTTCCCATTTACTGGAAGGTAATGTAATGGATTTGTCAGTCTGTAGTAGTATTATTTTGTATATCTTGGAAAGAAGCTTTTTTGAAGAAAGTTTGTTAATGAGTTCCTCGGTTGATGGGGGAAGAGACAGATTGGTGAAACTTATATTTATCTTAGACTGGATGGATGATTTGACTTGTAAATATTATAAAAGCTATTGTTTCCGATGCCAAACTCTTGGACCAGGTGGTGGAATGATATTGTGAAAAATATGTTTAAGATTTGTGAGACCTTTTCAGCCCATGCATGCAGGTGAAGTGGTTTTTTGTTACCTAGAAAATCAGGGTTATGCCAGATTGGAGTCAAATTGGAAGGTGTAAGGTGAGAGTTTGTTATTTAGTGGAATTTCCACCAGGCTGTCAGTGTCGAGGCGAAATCACCTCAATTACCTCAGGCGCAAGCGCAGGCTGCCCTGCGCCGGCCTTCGCCGTGCGGACAGGGTTTGACCGGCGCACTTTGCGAGTTTCCTGCAGTGCCAAGAGAGGCACACTCAAGGCGTAGAGGAGCGCCCATGCCCATGCCTCTGCCTCTTCGCCAAGAAATGTCAGAGTAGGAGGAGAATTGATGTGAGTGAGTTTAACACAGCAGTGTTTTCTCCACCAATCAAATGAGTGCCTCTCTCGCTTTTAAATGCACTGCGCCAAGGCGCAGCGCCTGATTGGTCTGAATGATCCCCACTGCTGGAGACGGTCAGAGCTGCTGTCATTCAGTAGCTGGGAGAACAGACTGGCCATCGGGGCGCACATCGGAGGCCCGAAGTGCGTCACTGTGTGGGCCAGCTCCCAGGACAGATGTAATCTGTTCCTTTGTCATTATAGGAGTAAAAAATTAAGAGACAGTTACACCGCAGCTGGCTTATCCATTTATAATGCTTGTGATCCACCTGCACTCCTGGTTTGTCATCGCCAAATAGCAGAGCTTTTAGTGATAAACTGTATACTCTCCCGGTGTCTCCTCCTCATCCTCCTTGCAATAATGTACTCCATCTTTTTAGATCACTTTAAAAATAAAGACTTAAATAGAGAAATCTGGGAAATCACAGGTAAATCCTGAGTGACATACATTTATTTTCTCTCCTTTTTCTTCGTCTTTTTTTCTCCCTCTTTTCTTTGAATTTAATGAAATGAAAGAAGCCAGATATATACTCAGTATCAAATGTTAAGGCGGTTTATTGTTGACTTGTAAGATGTGCATCAAACTTCCAGCTGCCGTCAGGTTAAGTTTCCATTATGACAAACGGCTTTAGTCCGACATCAGATGTGACAGGACAATTAGTATAGATACAAATGTATATGCTGGTTCAGACGGTTACATTAAATAGTGATTGCTGTGATTGTTTATTGCATTAAAATGTGCCTGACACTCTGGAAACCTGCCTCTGAGGCGTCGTTGACGTGTGTGCACATGTGCGCCTGTCACCTAATTACAGCTGCAGAGGGTGCGCTCCGCTTTGCACCGAGAATAGACTAGGTTGGAGCAGGCGAGCTTTCAGCGCACTTTCTGTACTGTTTTTGGCACGAAATTGTCACTGCGCCAACATGAATCTACCGACACCTCCCTGGTGCGCCCACACACCCATCTCTGCACAGACGGTCTACCAAATTGTCAAATTGAGTACGCGCGGCGGTGCGCCGATCTAAATTAACACAGCTGGGTGCGCCAGGCTTGCCATGCGCGCCAAGAAATTGGGGGCCCATTGTGTCAAATTAAAACATAAAAACTTATAATTTTTTGTGTGGTATTAAGCAGACTGTGTTTGTCTTGTGATGTGACTTAGATGAAGCTCAGAACATATTTTATGACCAATTTAAGCAGAAATCTAAGTAATCAAAGGGTTCATGTACTTTTTCTTGCAACTTTATATATATATATATATATATATATATATATATAACTCATGGTTCGGTTTGATACGTTTCTTTCAAGGTTTGATACTTTTTCGATACAAATATGAGAAATTTCAATACATTTTTTCCTTGTGGTTTATTAAAATTACCCAACATTTGTTTTAACTCAGAGGACATTTTCATTAAATTGAATTAAATGTTATTCTTGCAGCCATACCAGGCACATTCTTTGCTGCATACTTAGAATCACAAAAAACAAAAACATCATGTAAAAATAAGAATAAGTAAAAATTAAATGTATCTAATGGAGAACTCACCCATTTTATGTGGTGCATTCTTAGTAGACGATGACATTTTTGGGAATTCCTGTGGGTCACGTGAGTCCCGCGGGAATCTCACGGGATGGGACGTCATTTTTTAGTTAATCTCGTGATCGGGACGGGATGGGAAAATAAAACAACGGGAGCGGACGGGAGTGGGAACAACATTAATAGATGATCATTTTCAGCCGTGTTAAACAACCAGATGAACAGATTCATCCACTTTTGTAGTCACATTTCAGCAAGAGCCAACACTCTTGACCTTGCTAGCAACACAAAAGAACTACAAGTGGTTTGACTTTCTGTCACTGCCCGAAGTGAAAGCGACTCAACTGCCGACGAGCGACACACACAACAAAACAGCATGAGCTGCATCTCAAAGCTCCGAAGTTTCATCCTCGCTTCATCCATGCCAAAGACACGGGGAAATGAAGAGAGGAGAGAGGAAACGAGGAGATTCATGTTAAGAGAAAGCGACGACTGTTAGTGATGACGGCGTCACAGCTGGATATGCCGGTCCGAGCGCGTGGGAAAAAACTGAATTAAAGTTATGGTCAACGATCTGGAAACCAGCTTGACTGTTGAGACAGATTTGAAAAACACAGCCTGCCCCCCTTCGCTCACCCCTCCCCTCTGTGTTCCAAGATCCCGCCCCCCAGCTCGTGTCGCCTCCTAACAACACATCCCCTCTGATAGAGCAACAAGCCGGCTGGCATAAAATATCAACAACAACCAAAAACAGCTCAGCTCAACTGAAAGTAACAAACACGACAGTCATCCCCCTTGTAACACACAGCGGTAGCCATTTCAATTGGACCGGCGGCGAAGCGGGTCTGGCGTCACCAGAGCAGAGACGATTTTGGCAAGGATTTATCTTTCTCTGTGTGTCCTCACCAGCTCAGTTTACAGTGCTAACGATGAGTGGCTAACAGGCTAAAATCTACTGACAGAGCCTGTCCGCTCCGACCAACAACGTGCAGTCATTAGTCAGTATAGGTACTGACTAACCAGAGTTATTCAGCAGACATCTCCCACAGTAGTAAACAAAGCTATTACCTGTTCAACCAGCGGCCAGCGTTGAAGGTCGGACAGCGGCCGGTGCTGCGGTCTTAGCTGCGGTCATTCGCAAGCCAGCGCCCAGCGGCCAATGCTGCAGTCGTTCACCAGCCGGTGGACTGTGTTGTGTGCGGCCGTTCGATGGCCGGTGCAGTGTTCAACAATCCCAAATCATTCAACAGCTTTTTCCACCCTATGATTATCCAATGCTAAGTCTCCGTTGGGACCTGTATTGCTCATATTTCTTCCTTACTTCAGCCTTTTCCTCCAAACTTTTACGTTTCCTTCTCTTCGATGTGGAGGGTTACAGAAGCAGCCTCCCGGCTCCATGATGCTTCAGTAGCTGTGCTGCTAGCTGCTGACTGTCCAGTATATCAGAGAGGTAGAGGGGAGGAGGCGGGACCATGGGCGAGACGGTGCGTAGCAGGGGAGACAGGGGATTGGATGGACTCACTCAACTATTATGCTCCTTTGCAGAAGATATACTGAATGGATTTTTTTTCATTCTTTTTGGTGTTTATATTGCCTAGATCGAACCAAAGGACCATACCGGCCTTATAAACAGTGTTATTAAGATGTACAAAGCTTTCAAATCGTAGACCATAGCTTTAAGGAAAATAATGTAAACTCCAGGGCACTCGACTGCGGTACATTCCCTTTTACAACAATGTAGCATGAATATGTTCATGAATGAAAAAGAAAACTGTCACCTCTTCCCAGACCCAGAGTGACAGGAGTTTTTAATTGTTTATTGCGGCCACTTTGTGTTCACAAATAATGTGTTTATTCTGCTATAAACACTTAAACCCCCCTCTCTGAGCATTTATATAGGCTAGAAAAAAACTGTAAAGGCCTGAGATATAAAAATGTACAATTTACCACTTTCTCTCCTTATTTTAGCTTGGTTTGATCATGAACTATAAACGCGTCATAAAACATGCCTTTATTTAATGTGCATCGTTAATGTGAGGGCCGATATGTCAATGAGCATCTCTGTCACCTACTGACTTTTTTTTTTAATTATCATTTATTACTGTTTGTAAATGTATGTATGGTCTGGGTAGACTGCAAACACTGAATTGCTCTGTGGGATAAATAAAGTTGTCTAATCTAACCTAATCTAAAATGTGTTTTCCTTACAGTTACAGACAGAAACACAAACAACACAGATAAATCAGGACACACAACACATGGAAAACCTGGAAAGAACTGCCCCATGATAGTGTTCAATATTTTCTGTGATATCAATATGTCCAGCTTAGAATTCTTTTAAATGAGTCAAATATTTCTTTGCACAGTGAAGAAAATCAAACAACAGAGATATAAGAGACACTACTGACATTAAACTGCTCACATTTTAAGGGAACATTAGGCCTATACATCAGCTGCTTTGTGGATAAAGCCTTTCTTGCACCATGTTGTTTATGTTTCACATATTTTTATTCAACTGGGAACTGGAAAGGAGTGGAGCAAATATGAGTGGGAGGGAGTGGGAGTCATTCTCACGGGAGTGGGACGGGACAGGATTCATTTTTTACTCCGCCCAGGGTTGGGATGAGACAGGATTTTTTCTCTGGGAGTGGGACGGGATGTTGACAACAATAAAAGTAGCTATCGCCTGCCGATTTCCTTTGCCCTCTTTGAATCATGTGCTAATGGCTGTCTAAATGACCCAGGTAAAGTCTGTAGCATGTGTGCTGCTTGTTGTTTCTGTCTGGTTCCACTTGTTTTAACCCCGGGATGATGTCGGCGTTTGCTGTTTTCCACAACATAGTTTAGCATCGTGTTGCACTTCGGACATGCTGTTGTGTTTTTGTTCACGACATGCTTACCATCAGGGTCACACTTAACATGGAAGCCAAAGTAGTCCTAAACACCAGATCTGAATGACTGTGGAGGATTTTCAGTTTCAGCTGAAGGTAAAGCACTCGCCATGTTGCAGTGCCCTAGCGTATGTCGCTTTTGTCGCAGCAGCTTGGCCGAATGACAGGGGAGAAGCTGAGCACATAGCTCAGCGGTTGTTCAAATTGAATACAAAATTGCATACTGTTCGATTCATAGGGAGTACCGAACCAAGGCCACTGTATCGAACGGTTCAATACAGAAACAGTGGGAGGAAAAAGTAAGTACACCCTTTGTAATTTATGCATTTCTGCCTAAATTGGTTATAAAATGTGCTCTGATCTTAACTTAAATCACAAGAATGAGTAAACAGGGTCTGCTTAAACTAATGCCACCCAAACAATTACATGTTATCGTATTTTTCTGGCCGTAAGATGTAAACTTTCACAAGACAGGGAGGAATAAGTAAGTACACCCCCCTGGCTAAGGATCCTCCAAGAGCTAGTTAGTCAAATTTATGAGTCAGGTGTGAGCCAACCTGAAGTTCAGTTACTGAGGTGTGGCTTAAAGCTGCCCTGCCCACTGGAAAACACACACCAGTTAAGAGTTGTCTCTTGATGAGGGATACTGTCTGATGTGCACCATGCCTCGCTCAAAAGAACTCTCTGAAGGCCTAAGATCAAGAATTGTTGATTTGTGTAAAGCTGGAAAAGGTTACAAAACCATCTCTAAAAGTCTTGATGTTCACAAATCCACGGTGAGAAAAACTGTCTGGAGACAGTCCGGCACTGTTGCTTCTCTTCCAAAGAGTGGTCGCCCTGTAAAGATGACTCCAAGGGCACAGCGCAGGATCCTCAATGAGGTAAAAAAGAACCCTAGAGTGTCAGCCAAAGACTTACAGAAATCACTGGAACATGCCAACATCTCTGTTGACACATCTACACACGTAAGACATGAAACAAAAATGGGTTTCATGGGAGAACACCACGCAGGAAGCCATTGCTGTCTAAAAAGAACATTGCTGCATGTTTGAAGTTTGTAAAAAAGTATTTAGATGCTTCACAGCACAACTGGGAGAATATTCTGTGGAGTCATGAAACCAAAGTTGAATTGTTTGGTGGGAACACACAACGTCATGTGTGGAGGAAAAATGGAACAGCACACCATCATCAAAACCTTATTCCCACTGTTAAAGTTGGGGTTGGCGATCTGATTTAGATACACTTTTTGTAATACTGGTTAAAATGGTCTTTATGACCCGATGGTAATCAACTCATAATGTGTTCTTAAAACAGAGCGAAAAATATCCGCTATCTACAGCAGGAGTAAAACAGGGAAAAACCCAACCAGTAATCTTGCCGGGATACCTTCTTTTACACCAATCAAATCCCGTCGGCATTCTGCGTGCCTGCTGCGCGTGCATTTTCCCGGCGTGCACCGACAGTGCGTGTAGCATGTAGCATGTAGCGTGTAGGGAACAGACTCCGCTGGAGAATGCTTACCTATCAAGTTTTATCTTTGAAAATATGGGAAGTCCGCCAGAGCCGCCCCACAACACCAACCAAGCTCCGGTATCCCTCACATTTAAGACAGATGTACAAGAAATCTAAAATAAACTCTGTTTTTCTAAGTTTGTTCCGCTTGTTGGTTTCTATCTCGCGAGAACTGCCGTCCATGCTACTGCAGGTGGCAGTTCTCGGAAGACTTCTTCTTCTTCGGTGGTTGGCATCCATCATTTTGGAGCATTACCGCCCCCTTCAGGCTAGAGACAGACAGCTAGTTCTCCAAAATCGCCAACCCCAGCTTTAAGTATGGTGGGGGGAGCATCATGGTGTGGGGCTGCTTTGCTGCCACAGGGCCTGGACAGCTCGCCATCATCGATGGAAAAATGAACTCACAAGTTTACCAAGATATTTTGCAGAAAAACCTGAGACAATCTGTCAAACAGTTGAAGCTCAAAAGAGGATGGGTGCTGCAACAGGACAACGACCCAAAGCACAGAAGCAAATCAACTTTAGAATGGTTTCAGAAGAATAAAATAAATGTTCTGGAATGGCCCAGTCAAAGTCCACACCTAAACCTAATTGAGATGCTGTGGCATGACCTCAAGAAAGCTGTTCACACCAGACATCCCAAGAATCTTACAGAACTGCAGCAGTTTTGTGAAGAGGAATGGTGCAAGATTCATCCTGATCGTTGTGCTCACCTAATCTGCAGCTACAGGAAACGTCTAGTTGAGGTTATTGCTGCCATAGGAGGGTCAACCAGCTATTGAATCCAAGGGTGTACTGACTTATTCCTCCCTGTCTTGTGAATGTTTACATCTTAAGGCCAATAAAAAAATAACATGTAATTGTTTGGGTGGTATTAGTTTAAGCAGACACTGTTTACTCATTCTTGTGATTTGAGTTAAGATCAGACCTCATTTTATGACCAATTTTGACAGAAATGTACAAAATTACAAAGGGTGTACTTACTTTTTCCTCCCACTGTACATGTATTGTTGCACCCCTAATGTGTACACACACACACACACACACACACACACATATATATATATATATATATATATATATATATATATGTATATGTATATATATATATGGACTTGGTAAATGGACTTGAGCTTATATAGCGCTTTTCTAGTCTTTTGACTACTCAAAGCTGCTTTACACCGCAGGTCACACCTACCCATTCATACCCATTCACACCCATTCGCTCTCACATTCACTCACTGATGGTTCTGAGTTTCTATGTTAGTTATCCATCAGTATCTTTAACACATTCACGCCCTTTCATGCCCATTTACACGCCACTGACGCAGCAGTGGGAGCAACTTGGGGTTAAGTGTCTTGCCCAAGGACACATCGCCATGTGTCGCCCAGAGCTGGGCTTGAACCTGCAACCTTCTGATCACTGACCAAGCACACTATATATATATATATATATATATATATATATATATATATATATATATATATATATATATATATATATATATATATATATATGTATATATATATATATATATATATATATATATATATATATATATATATTGGCAGAGTTAAAAAAGCAAAACTTAAAAACATCAAAACATGGAAATAAAAATAAAAGATGAAAATGAAATCAAACATAGAAACTTGTTTGATTTTGTGGTCATATTTTTGTGTTTTGTTCTTCTCTGTTTTTAGTATAATCTGTATTATTTTTATCATTATCATTATAGTTAATTAAATTAAGTTAAAGTATGACATGAATCAGAGCAGTGTTATGTTAATGTTTGTTTTTATACTTCTGATCGACAGAGAAGCCCGTGAATCCTGTGCCCATTGCCCTCTTCATTCTTGCTGTGGTCGTGGTTCTTGCCCTTGCCCTCTCAGGATTCCTGATTTACAAAAGGAGAAACTGTAAGAGACAAAAAACAAAATTTTGTCCATTTTGTTTGAAATTTTTCTATAATTAACCATATAACTCATCATTAATCTTTGTTCATCACACTCTGACGAATGACATTTTTCCACAGTAGCCACTAAAATCTGTCTTCCCTTGACCACTCTGTTAACCCAGTGGGCTTAGTTAGCACAGTCACTTATTTAGCCTTAACACCTTTTTTTCATGAACAGAGGAAAAGGCTGTAGAAACAGAGTGCTGATGGTGTATTATGTCCTCCAATCATGAGTTACCTTATTTTATCTAATGTCACTTTGATTGTTATAGTGTATGTGAGTAGTCTTGATTCAAAAATTGACATTATTTAGACTTTGTTTGTTGTTTGAAATCCACACAGCAGGTAGTTGTATACAGCTTGAGTTCTCTGGAGCCCTCTAACACAAACATACCAAAACCGCTGGGCTGCAGACCAAAACCAGGCCATAGATTGTTTGGTGCAGAGCCATGAAGAAACAAAAACAACAAATTTCATTTAATAATAGCGACATGGGGGTGTTTTATTTCAAAAGGAGAATCAGATTCATGCATGTCTATCTGTGTAGCTTGACTGCTACACAGATAGACATGCACAAATCTGTTTTTGTCACAGCTGTGATGAATGAAAAAGTACTACTTGAGATAAACTTCAGATTAAACCTGGTAGTCATGCACTTGTCTGCCTGTGCTCTGAGCATGGGTGTGAATATATTTGACACTGAATGAAGTATGTAATGGGAGTCGAGGCACACGAGAGTACTCTGGTAGGATTGAGTTAAAGGATAAGTTCGGTTTCTACAGCTTTCACATTGTTTATAGAATGAAGTAGAACAATATACTCACCCAGAAGGCTTTCCTGATCCAAACAGTGCTTCAGGAGATATTTAGATCCAAAATCGAGCGGCGGACATCCGTATAATAGCACACGGGGCATGTATAGCGCCGCTCCTAAAACTGCATTAATCATCCAAAAACTCATTAGTTTCACCAATATTTCATCATGGTCCACTCATGCTACTCATCCATTACGGTCCGGTGTTGCTCCAGACATGTTTTTGTGAATGTGCTGACCTCTGAACTGAAGACTGCTCTCTGGAGAGCTGTTCTTCTCTTTGCCTCCATGTCCTCCTTTCGATGAGCTCCTCATCTGTAAACTCTGGCTCGAAACTGTAAGGACACCCATCATATTCAAAGTTCTCCTCCACAACATCTTCATCTTCATAGATATTTGTCCATTTTGCACAAAACTGGAAGAAGAAAGTCGTTGTGTAGCCGGCAATCTTCCCTTGAAACAATGAGCCGTACTGCGCTTGCGTGGAGGCAAATGTAAACAAAGTCTCCAGTTCAGAGGTCAGCACAGTCACAAAAACATGTCTGGGGCGACACAGATTGTAATGGAGGAGTAGCCCGAGTGGACCATGATGAAATATTGGTGAAACTAATGAGTTTTTGGACGAATATTGCAGCTTTGGGAGCGGCGCTGTACATGCTCTCTGTGCTACTGTTATACGGATGTCCGCCGCTCGACTAGCAACTAGAGAGCGGAGGGGCCATCAGGGCATGTGGGCCAGCTTCCAGGACAGATGTAATCTGTTCCTGGGTCACTAACAGAAGTACAAAATTAAGTGACAGACACTTATACACAGCAGCTGGCTTATCCATTCATAATACTTTTGATCCACCTGCGTACCTGGTCTGTCATCGCCAAATAGCAGAGTCTTTGGTGATATACTGTATACTCTCCCGGGTTCCCTGCCTCATTCTCCTTGCAATAGTGTTCTCAATCTTTTTAGGTCACATTAAGAATAAAAATTAAAACAGAAATATGGTAAATAGTAGGGGTGCAATGGTTTACGGTTTAAAACCGAACCGTACGGTTCGCCTTGCATGGCTCAATTCACCTTTATGAAGCGTGTTTTTTTGGTTTTGCAATCAATTCATTTCTAACAGCTGTTAGATGGATTTCTCGCCTGTTCTCCGGCTGCAGACAACCCCTTAGTAAATTAGTAAATATCCAATCGCTACTGTGTAATAGGAGCCGAGCACATGGCCGAGTGGGCGACGTCTCACACTCTGGAGCTCGGCTCGGCCTCACAAAAGCTAAGACAAAGAAGGCGGAAGTTAAGGAGAAAGAAAAAGTTATGTCAAACGGAGAGGTGGAGAGACCGGAGTTTGAAAAAGTTCTGGCTTCATTCAATCTGCGGTGTGGGGACATTTCGGTTTCCTTATGGATTATAATGACGAAGGAGAGAAAACAGTGGACAAAAATAAAACCATATGCAAGCATTGCTCAGCGCTCGTCCGACACGCTAAAGCGAACATGTCCAACATGAGTCAACACCTCAGCCCTCATCACCCAGAGGTTTAGCTTTCTCAGGCTACGTTCACACTGCAGCCCTTACTGCTCAAGTCTGATGTTTTGTTCGTCTGTTCAGATCACTCCTGTAAATGTGGTCTGACTGCAGACTGTGATGTGAACAGCTCAGGCTGCAGAAGTGATACGCATGCTCAGTGTAACATTAATGACAACACGCACAACACGGTTTGATGAGGAGCAACAAACACAGAGTAAAAGTGAGCTTTACCATGCTGGGGAAGTTTGTTCCCATAACGTAGAACCTGATGTTACAGCTGCTCACCTTGAGTGAGCTCTTATTAAAGTAATTATGGCTATATTTTATTTCTTATGAACCTAAAGGCGGACGCCTCTCTCCGCCGACCCTGCTGATGACAGATCACTGCTGGAGAGAAAAACATCTCAGAGCCATAGCTGAACAGGTGACAAAAAGGCAAAAGCTTAGTTTTGTCATCTGTTTTGATGTTTCTTAGTTTGTCTGAGAGCAGATCAGACAGGATCAGACTTTCTCTGACTGACGCTGTCTCATAGGAACATACAGCAGCGCGCAAATACGCACGGATGAGATAGACAGCGGTAATATCAGTCTCCACGTCCTGTAAACTTGTTATTTTAGTCTGATTAATCCATTCAAAAAGTCGGCGCAGTGTTAATAAACTAAGTTAATCAGATATCATAATACAAACATATGATTCATTCACGTTTGTTTATTGTGCGTGTAATGGAGACGTCAGTCAATCGCCCCAGCGCTCTTCTCATCACTCCTCCTTTTATGCATTGTTTAATCACGCTTGTAGCTGGAAAAACAACTAAAACTCTATTGTAGGACAAAAAATTCATTAACTTTGTAATAATCATGTCTATATTAACCTCTGATTATGTTTTGTTCATGTATAGTGTATATCATATACAATACATAGTAAATTGTATTTCAGTAGTCAGTCACTACACGAGCCAGGGAGCTAAGAGGCACTCTAACCATGTGTTTACATTTGAAGTGTTTTATATAAATGTCATAATACTTTATTTAAGCCAAGTAATAGTTAAGACTAAGAGGCATTTTCATAATATATTTTTCTTAAAAGGAAAATAAAGGGAGTCTTTTGGAAAGTCAAACTTCTTGTTTTTTTTAATGCAAAACACGATCCGAAACCGAACCGAAACCGTGATCCCAAAACCGAGATACAAACCAAACCGTGGGCTAACTGAACCATTGCACCCCTAGAAAATAGGTAAATCCTGAAGACACGGAGTGACATACATTTATTTTCTCTCTTTACTCCCTCTTTTCTTTGAATTTCATGAAAAGCCAGAAGCCAAATATATACTCTGTATTGGATTATGAGTCTGTTTATTGTTGACTTCTAAGATGTGCATCAAACATCCAGCTGCCGTCAGATTAAGTTTTCATTATAACAAACAGTTTTAATCCGACAGTAGACGTGACGGGACAGTTAATATAGATACAAATGTATGGTGGTTCAGACAGTTACATTAAATAGTGATTGCTTTGATTGTTTATTGCATTAAAATGTGCCTGACACTCTGGAAACCTGCCTCTGAGGCTTTGTTGACGTGTGCACACATGTGCGCCTGTCCCCAAATTACAGCTGCGGAGGGGGTGCACTTCGCCTGCGCCGAGAATAGACCAGGTTGGAGCTGGCCTGCACCTTCTGTGCAGTTTTTTGGCACAAAATTGTCACTGCGCCAACATGTTTCTGTCAGCACCTCCCCCTGGTGCGCCGACACACCCATCTTGGTGCAGACGATCTACTAAATTGTCAAAATGACTGTGCATGGCGGTGCGCCGGACGAAATTAACACCGCGTGGGGTGTGCCAGGCTATGCGCAACCTGTGCAGCTCACAAAATTAGAGCTTATACTCTTTATTTTAGGAAAAAAATTGCATAAACTTTTTAATAATCATGTCTATATTAACCTCTGATTATGTTCTGTCTAAGAGGTGACTTTGAAAACATTTGTCCCGGTAAACTGCTGCTCTAATGACGTCAGAGTCACATTAATGCATCCTGCTGTCACATTCAAGAAAATCAGATACATATCTGATTCAGTACCACATTTGAAAGTGGCCTGAATCTGATTTGAATGTCAGATTCAAAGTGACTTGTGCTGTTCACACTGTCAGAAACAAACCAGATACAGATCACTTTTGACTGCAGTGAGTTGTCTTGTTTTGTAGTGGTCAGGTAGGTAGGTAGTCATAGGTAGGCGTGTCACTCTCTTTTCTTCGCTTTGCTTTTCAGCCAAGTGTGACAAAGGTTCTTCTGAGACAAGCTCTGAGGTCACTGAGAAACTGAATCCAGCCCCTCAGAGCTGAACACACCATCCTGTAGCCTGTGAAGTTCTACACGAGGGACACGAACTGTTCACACATTTTACAACGATGGTTGAAATTCTGCTGCAGCCACACATTCATTGAATCATCACCTGCACTATAAAGCTGGCTGGTGGACACTTCTTCAGTGACAGTGGATTTCCACAACCACAGTGGTTTGTTGGCCCATTTATCTCTAAACTTTTTTGTGTTTGGGTGCTAAACCTTTTTGGTCTCCTGTTTGGGAGTTTTGGCCCCGGATGTTTCTTTTTTAATCTTCTTTTTAAAGTTTTTTTATCATTGTGAGTGTACTCACCCTTTTCTCTGCTTCTCTTCTCCACAGTGTCTCCATGAGCCCTCACCACACAAACCACCTGTAAATACTCACCTTCCTCACAAGGACCCTTCACGTACTCAGGACTCCCCCCCTTTTTTTTGCCATGGCGTTGTGTATGGTGGCAACATCTTACAGCAGCTCATGTCTTCTATCTGACTTATTTAACATTTTTAAAACTTAAATTAGTGTTCTTATTTGTACTTTTTGTTTTTTTTAACTGTAGGGCTATGGCAGAGTTAATTTTTGAAGCAGATGTTGCAGCTTTTTTGCCACTTTTTGAATGTTTTGCAGAAGTGAGAGACACACAGAGTAGAGAGATTATTGTTAACACTCACTATCAGCTGTTGGCGCTTTCAAGGACGGTGACACTGCCTGCAGGTCCAGAGGAGCTAAGACGGAGATGCCGGGGTGCAGAGCTGGAGCCAAGAGGAGAAAATATAAATACTTATGCCAGCAGTTGTAATGGACAGCGTGAAATCTCTGGCTCATTCAGAGCCAGAGGGAATCTCGTGAGTACAGCCTGATGTGTTTCTCCAAGACATGGCTGCATTCACACGTCCTGGATCATTGTATGGCTGTATCTGGCTTCAGAGCTTTTTGGGCTGAGATGTTACACTGAGCGGGAAGAAGAAAGGGGGAGGCATTGCCCTTTAATTGAATGAGTGGTGGTGTAATCCTGGTAGTGTAAATGTGAACAAACAACTCTGTTACCCTGCTGTTGGCTGTGGGAATGCAACTGTATTACCTGCCATAGGAGTTCACGTCTGTTATTATTATGATGAATGCTGAGTCAGCATTTCATCATATTGTTATCTGACTTTATTCTTCCGTTTCTTCTATTCTTGTCCAGAATTTGGCACTTTTCACAGCCTTCAAATTTTCCCAGATTGTCACAGAAAAAAACAAAACTGAGGAATGCACCATATCCCTGAGAATTGGGGTTGTGTTTTTCACATGTGTAACTGTTACAGTTTTTACAGTAAAAAATGTGTTCTGCAGATTTTTTCCCATTGAAATAAATGGGACATTTCTGCAGCTCTGCTGAAAACTTCTGTGACTTTGACGTTCTACAGATTGGACATACTTCCACCAACAGACTTCAATCATGCTTTAAATGATGCACTGACTTCTCAACTATTTTTACATATCTTCACCTTTTTTCTATCTTCTACAGGTTTTTCAAAATCCGTTTTAAGCAACACCAGCTTTTGATGAAATCTGTGTTCTTAGAGAATGTCACATGACACACACAAGAATTCAGTAGAATTATCCTGTTATAACTTCATCAAACCATCCCCAACAGACATAATTTATACATCAAAAGGTCAATAACCTTCTCCTCTCAAACATGAAATCTGTTTCAGTCTATTTTCACATCATTTTGTCTCAGTGAGCATATTCGATCGGTTATTTGAATAAAAGCGACAGCCCTAGTGGACACAGACTCAGTTAACTCGCTCTATGATGCTCTTTTGGATGATTTTGTAATTTATAGGAAATGGAGAATCAGACCCGCAGACTGATGCACAAAGCTGCGTGAAACTGAGAAATTCAGCAGCGGTCTTTTTAGAAGCTATTCACGGCTTTTCCACAGTAAAAGCTCCACGTCAGTGCTCTCCACATGCATCTTAGTAACAAGAAAGACACTGGTCTTGCTGCACGTGCGCGGTATTGCCACTTTATGGCTAAGCGGTAAAGTTTCTGACTTTCAACGTTTGTAACTCCTTCATGGTGGGCAAACATTTCAGCAGCTTTCTGCAATTTCGTTTTACCTTGATTAACTTTTGGCTTTCTTTCACAACTTTTAACATTTCATTCCACATTTTTCAGTTTCAAGCTTTACTTTACTGCTTACAACTTCTTGTGTCACGTTTTTAATTTTGTCAGCACTGGTCTTAGATATTTCATTTCACATTTCCAGGAGTCACACTCAGCATTTCAAGTATTTGCTGCAAGGAAATGCAAATTTTCTAGTTGTTTGCATTCCTCAGTACATTTTAGAGTCGTGTCATCTGCTGCAGTTTTCTGATGACTGCAGTGGTGGGATATTTAAGAGATGGACAGGAAGATGAGTGTAGAATGCTGGTGGGCAGCTTTGTGGAGTGGACAAGGGGAAACCAGCTGCTATTTAATGAGGCCAAAACCAAAGAGATTGCTGTGTACAAACCAGGAATCAGCCGACTGTATTCTAGAGAAAGCATTAGTGCCATGGACATGAACAGGCAGGACAAACTTGTCAGGATAGCCAGCTCAATGATTGGCTGCTAGCTTGGCCCATTCCTGGTGGTGGATAATCCAGACTATCCTATGCACTAGCTGCTGGAGAGAAGGCAGAAACACTTCTCCAGCAGCTGCTGCAGCTTTTCTGTCTAAAGGACAGAAACAGGAGGTCCTTCATACCAGAGCCATCAGCCTGGACAACAGCTGAAGGCTGTAGGCAGGGAAGAGCCACTCTGACTGTTCAGTCATGATAGAGGAAGCTGCACTTTCATCTTACTCTGCCCAGAGTGAATCAGTTAATCAACACTGGACTCCTATCGCCTTATTTATTTATTTATTCAGTAGTTTTATCCATGGTTTTTGTATATATTGTACTCCTTTAGACTCTTTTTGGTGTGTATATGTTGTTACTGTCTATGAAAAAGCTGCTGTAATTACCAGAATTTCCCAGCTTGGTATCAATGAAGTGCATCCTTCCATCCATCTGTGTATCTTATCCCTTTTCTGGAGTTGTTGTATTAATAAAACAATTTTCAAACCTTGATCTGCATCTGTCATCCAGCTCCTGGGTCCAACTCTAAAATGACCAGATTCATTCCTCAACAATGTGACACATTTGAGAAATGTTTTTTTATTTTCTGTTTCACCAGAATGTCCCACTGACAGGAAACAGTGTTCATGGAGAGAGGCTAGGCTTAGACATCAGCCTGTCAAACGACAAACACATTAACAATTTAATCAGCATAGCATGGAGAAATAAACAAGAATTTAAATCACTGACCTCTGAAGAAAAACATTCACGCAGGGCTTGAAGACCTCCAGCACGAAAATCCGCCGTGTGAATATTTTGGTGATTTTTTTTTTCTTTTTATTGGTAACCAGTCATTTAAAGGATAGTTCCAACTACCAATGGTACTCAAGGGAACTTAGGCGTTCTAGCCAATCAGGGACAGAGTAGGGCGGGCCTTAAGTTTTCAACATTTGGACAGCAACAGCGGTGAGGAGCTTCTTTGCTGTAAGATGGATAACCGGTATGTAAAAACCGGCGAGATGAGAAGCAGGAGTAAAAAATAAGTGGCGCTGGGGTTGAACAGATGGAAAGCCTCACAGTTGCTGGCGTCAAAAGTTCAAGGAGTCAGGAGCTTGTTTTTGTGTACCATATTCCAGATGACTATTGTATGGCAGCAGAAGGAAAAAGTTTTAGCTTGTCGTGACCTGGGTCACATAGCGTCTGTGTGTGCTCTATCCCATACATCGACCTTACCAGGAGCTTAGTCAAATAAATTGATTAACCATCTCAAATAGCACCACAGACGACAGAGCATTTTAACATGAGCAGCCTGCGTGGCTCTCTCATAAGCACCAAAATGCTCAACAAATCAGAGCGCAACATCAGCGCAGACTGGGTGGGGGGTATAAACGGGACGAGATACTAGAGATTATAAGTGAACTGCCAACGTGCACTCACCTGAAGGAGCCTTGACTTCAATAAAAACATTTACAAGCGCGAGACCATGGAGCAGAACAGATACATGCAGCTCCGTGATTGATGGCTCCCCGCCACTTTTCAGATATGCTTACGTCATAGTTTCATATCTTCATTGACACGCATGCACCACACGTGGCAACGACAATAATGGTGGTGTACGGTGTAGCATATGTGCTAATGAAGGTAGTGACCCTATTATCTCTGTTGCAGCAAAATCTCCTTCTTTTCAATCACCACCGAGTTGAACAAACAATTATCGAGGACACATTACAGCACTTTATGATCACTTTATCACAATCTCTGTTTACAACTTTTGACGCAAGTGTGTCATGTCATTCCAGCGCCCTTCGAGGTCTGGCATGTGTTTTATAGCGTTTTCATGTGTATCGAGTGCATTCATGTAGACGGACACATTTTCTGAGACGCCTTCGCCTTTTATGACGATCGTTTTTGAAACTGTTAAGTGTTTTGTCTTCGTGTTGATGAGGGCTGAGACTATATGGAGGCTATATGACTATATGGAGGGGCGCGGTCACATGACTTACACAGGGAAAATAATCAAAATAATCGTCATGAGTAAAATAAGTTCAATTAGAGGGTCTAAATGTAGATTTCGATCATTTTTCTATTGATTGCCCAGCCCTAGTCTCACCTTTAGAGTTGATTAAGACTTTGAACTTGTCTTGATAAATCTTCTCTTCACTGACAGCAGCACCTGCAAAATGATGCTGCAGCCTTCAGACCATAACTCAAGATTTAGCTCCTCTGCATTGGCTTTCAAAAAAATCCAGGATTGATTTTAAAATGTGATTATTTTTAAAGTTCTAACTGAATTAGGATGTCCTACCAAGTTGATCTTGTTCACCTGAGATCTAGTGTCTGAAGCAGAGGAGATTTTGAACTCTTTCCATTAAAGATCTGCTCATTGCGTTAGAGTCACCACTAAAGACAGGTTTATCTCTATGAGCTTCAATTAACCCATTCTGCCCCACCGGCAACAATTGTTGCCGAAGTGTATCACTGTCATTTTCTACTCACAACAAACAATGTCAGAGGTAGTAATGCAACTTTTTGCACTTATGTGTTAGTAGACAACTTGGACAAAGATTTCGGTTTATAAAAGATAGTTTTCAAGTAGTTCCTGTCACATGACATCATCTGCTTCCTGCTCCTTCCAGTGGAAGACATGGAGGATGCAAATCATCCTGGAAAGAGGTCATTTTCATAAATTTCTAAAGCTTTCCTGCAAAACATATTTATGATTATTTAATCATTCAAGTCTCTAGAGTAACCCTCTACCAAATTTTTTTACCTTAGATAAATATTTATTTGTTCATGGGCTTATATCTGTGAGTGGCAACAAAAGTTGCCAGTGGGCACATAGCTTCTAACTAACTAAAGAAAAACACTGTCTGCAGGATTTCTCACCTGCACTGATTGATGGGAGGCACTGCGCGGCTATATAGCGGGGCTGGGTCTCGGCGCCTTCCTCTTTCTCTCCTTCTGATCCGCGCTCCTCGTGGTGGCTGTGGTGTGGCGTGGTGTGTGCTGGGGTGGATGAGCCGGTGGCGTGGTCGGGTGATAGTGCCGTTGGCGTTTTTTACCAGCGGGGTGCGCGTTCTTGCAGCAGGTAAAGTGCGCACCGCTTTCTTCAGTTCCTTAATGTGCCAAGTGCATTGTCGGTGACATAGTGGGCTTCTCTCCTTGTCCAGCGTGGGACTGTTGGTGGTGTGAGGTCAGGCTACTCCGCTGGAATTTTGTGTGTGGCTGGCTGTCTGCTGGCGTGGCTGACATCGAACTCCCTCCCCATGGTCGTTTAAGGTGCCAAAAATGACATAATGGTGACACGATCTCCTTCTCAATTCAGTGAGGCGGGCTGTTGTTGGTTCCGTGGGGTCGGGTTGCCCTGCTGGGGACCTTTCTGAGTGTGGTCGTGTTTCCCGTAGGTAAGTCAGCGATGTCCGCCTTATTCTTTCCTTGTTTTTTTGCACTCCTGGCTGACTGTGGTGCTTTCTGCTGCAGCCTTTCTCCATTGGCTTCTGTGGTACTGCGCTGGTCCCATTATCTCCACCGCTACAGCTCCTGAACTGCACTGCTGTTGTGGCTCTGGCTCCTTTTTGTAAATTGGGTTCTGTTTTACTTATCTCCTGGTCTGAGCCCACCCATTGCCGTTATTTTCTTTAACTTTAGGTTTGATTAGTTGTGATTAAATTCCTTCTATATTTTCTGTTTTTGTGTATTATATTTTTGTGCAATATATTTCAATTGTGTTTTGTTAATACTGTTTATTCTGTTTATTTCCTTATTATTTGATTGTGTGCGTGCATGTGCGTGCGTGTGTGGGTGTTCCTTTTATAGACAGCTGTATGAAGCATTGTGGCCTGTTTTAAGTGTTTTTTTCTTCTGTGGACAGGTGCTGCAGGCCCAAGGTGACGACCCAATCCTGGTGGTGGGTTTTTCCTCACAGATCTGTGTGTGTGTGGTGTCACAGGTGTTTTAGTTTCTTCCTCCCCTCATGATTTTGAGTTTGGGCCGCCACGGTAAGCCCCAGCTCTGTTGCCCTTTAGTGCCACCGTCAGGTCAAAGTAAAAATATGATCTACAGCTCATGTTTCCTAATGTCATTATTGTAATAAAGAATTGTTATATTTTTCTATAACCTGTCTCTTGCCCTGTGGTAATTTTGAGCCTGTGTGTCCTGATTTAAGCAAAATTATTTCCTGGGGTGAAATCCCCCATTGTGGCATTGTTGGTATTTGGTCTTCAATCAAAATTAGTGTTTTCATCTCCCACTTGCCACATAAGCAATCTTTTTCTGTTAACTAACATCAGTATGGAAACCCGTTTCCGCAACTTTAAATAAAGGAAATCAGGGAACTAAAAATAAATGAATAAATACTAAGTCATAATAATGAGATAAAAAGTCAAAAATGTTGATGTGCAGTTGTAGGTGCACCTTTCTTGACACACAAGTACTTATCATAGCCAAACGGCCCTCTTTAGCCGGTTTGAGTTGGCTGATGTGAAACGAGGGTGGACTCTCATGGTTCTGGGGAGCTTGAGGCGGACAGTTACTGGATTTATTATTTTTGAAATAGGCAAGGGCCCAACGAACCTGGGAGCGAGCTAGATTCCGTGCGAAGAGGGAGATGTCGAGTAGACAGCCAGACCTTCTGGCCGGGCTCGTAGCTGTGAGCAGGAGAACGTTTAGCATCCGCCGCCTTTTGTAGATGTCTGACTGACGGAGAAGCTGCCTCCTTGCTCACTCCCAGGTCCTCTTGCATCTCCTGACCATCGCCAGAGCAGAGGGTACAGTGGGCTCAAAGTCTGTGGCAGGAAACAGAGCAGGTTGAAAGCCGTGAACAACATGAAACGGAGACATACCAGAGGATGAAGTGGGTAGAGAGTTGTGAGCCATCTCCACCCATATTAATTTTGAAGACCATGTCTCCGGGTCAGCAGAAGCCAGGCAGGGAAGTCCCACTTCCAGCTCCTGGTTGAGTCTCCGATTGTCCGTTGGATAGAGGATGAAAACCCAAGGATAGGCTCACCGTGGCCCCCAGCAGGCCACAAAACTCCTTCCAAAACCTGGAAACAAACTTGGGGCCTCGGTCCGAGACCACATCCTCTGGGAAGCCATGCAGTCTAAAAACATAATTAATCATGGCCTCAGCCGTTTCCTTGGCTGAGGGCAGTTTGGGCAGGGCTATGAAGTGGACCATCTTAGAAAACCGGTCCACTACTGTCAGAATCATGGTGTTACCTGCTGAAGAGGGAAGTCCCGTAACAAAATCCATAGAGATGTGGGACCAGGGGCGTCTAGGAATGGGCAGCGGGTTGAGGAGCCCCACAGGTCTCTGATGAGAAGACTTATTAGAAGAACAGACAGAACAGGCTGCAATGTATTCGGCCACATCAGCTCTCAACCCCGGCCACCAGAATCGCTGTCCTAGAAGGAACACAGTCTTGTTAATTCCAGGGTGACAGACGGTCTTAGGAGTGTGTGCCCAGTGAATAACTTGGCCATGAAGCTCAGGAACCACAAACATCTTACCCTCAGGACACTCTGCTGGGGACTGGACACCTCTAAGGCCCTGCATGACTTTGTTTTCAGTGTCCCAAGTAAGAGCAGAAACAAAACAGGTTTTGGGGAGAATAGTCTTGGCTTCAGGCTGTGCATCAGAATGATCAAAATTACGAGATAGACTGTCAGGTTTTACATTTTTGGACCCTGGACGGAATGACATGACGAAATTGAATCGACTAAAAAATAAAGACCATCTAGCCTGACGAGCATTGAGGCGTTTAGCAGCTTTGAGATATTCTAAGTTCTTATGATCAGTCCAAACCTGGAACGGCTGAGAGGTCCCCTCCAGCCAATGTCTCCATTCCTCCAGGGCCATCTTGACCCCTAGTAATTCTCTGTCGCCAATATCATAATTTTGCTCGGCGGAAGAAAGTTTCTTGGAAAAGAAAGCACATGGGTGTAGTTTACCATCTAAGGAGTTAACTTGAGATAGAACGGCCCCTACCCCCACGTCCGAGGCGTTCACCTCCACAATAAATTGTCTCTCAGAGTCAGGGAGACAAAGGATAGGGGATGAAGCGAACCGTTCTTTCAGGGTCTGAAAAGCTTCTTGGCATAGGTTGGACCACACAAACTGTTTCTGAGGAGGGGTAAGATCATGCAGAGGTGATGTTATGACTCACTTTAACAGGCTGAGAGATAGGTCTGTGGGCACCCTTGACGTGGCAGTCACCTACTGTGTGTCCAAGAGCCCCGCAGTAAAAGCATCGACCCTCACGAAGTCTGCGGAGCCTTTCTTCAGGTGAAAGCTTAGTTCGCCCCAGCTGCATGGGCTCCTCCACTGGTGGTAAGACGGGGGGGCAGGAGAAGGTTGATCATGGAGAGGCCTGACTGAAGCAGAGTGGTCCCAACGGCGAGGCGGTGATCGGTGGAAGCGTGGTCGACCTCTCTCTCTGTCCTGTTCGAAGAATTGTCTCTCCACTCGTATGGTGAGGGCGATGAGCTAATCCAGTTCAGGAGGTAGGTCGAGTGGCACGAGGGCGTCTTTGGTCCGTGGCGCTAAACCCTGGAAGAAGGCATCAGTGAGCGCCAGTGCATTCCAACCACAGTCCACCGCTCATGTGCGGAACTCAATGGCGTAATCAGAGACCCATTTTCCTCCTTGCCTCAGTCCCAAAAGTTCACGAGCTGACTCTCTGCCTGGTGTCGAGACTTGAAAAACTTGAGTCAATGCCTGAGAAAAGGCGGTTAGTGATTGACATATACTGGACCGCCGGCTCCATTCAGCTGTAGCCCATCTTTCGGCTCTTCCGGTCAGGTGGGAGATGACGTACGCCACCTTAGACCTTTCAGTGGGGAAGGCAGAAGCCTGGAGATCAAAGTGCAGTTCACATTGAGTTAAAAACGGTCATACTTCACCTGAGTCGCCAGAAAATTTTTCCGGTCGAGAGAGCTGGAGACATGGTGTGGTAGAAACAGGAGAGGGCGACTCAGGCGTATTCCCCGGATGAACCTCCTGTGAGGGCTCTGGATCGGTCTGTGGCTCCCTCTGCAGGGCCGCAGTGAGAGTGGCCAGCTGGCTCTGAAGGCTAGCTAAAATGGAGTTCTGCTGTTCACCAAGCTCCTTGGTGTGGGCGCAGATCCCGGCCATCTGCTCCTCCTGATCAGCGATTCTTTGTCCCAACACTCTCAGGGCATGATGTACTGGATCCTCGTCAGCTGAGTGCATGGTGTTGTGGCCGGATTGTCCTTTCAGGGTCAGGGCACACAGACACTCAAAAGCAGACGAGGCAGGTCCGTGGAGCAAAAATCAGGGTTTATTTAAACAGTTCTCTTGGTCAAAACACAACAGGAGGTTCTCAGACAGGCTTAAGTTGGTACACAGAGCGGGTAATCAGACAGGCAAGGTCGGTACACAAAAGGCAGGCAAACACAGGCAAAGGTATCCAAAGGGCTAAGGCAAGAACGAGGTCTATACAAAAAGGGTCAAAAACTGTGACTGTGACTATGAAAGAACGCCTAGAGAGTGACTACGAGAGAAAACAATCCGGCAACAAGGACAAAGACACATGAGGTTTAAATACAAGAGGTAATGAGGGGTAATGAGGGACACCTGGGGGAGACAAGCCGGAACAGGAAGTAAAACCTACGGAGACAAGAAAGGAGAAAATGAATTTCAAAATAAAACAGGAAATGACAAAACAAACATGACAAAGACGGACAGACAGGGTAACAAGACAACCAAAAAACACGACCATGACAGGGGTCAGTAACTGCGTGATTCCTTTATGTTCATATGGACCAAAATATCTGAGGAATGTTTCAGCACTTTGTTGAATCGATGCCTTAAAGAATGAAGGCAGATCTGAGGCCAAAAGGGCTGTAACTTGGTGCAACCAGGGTGTGCTTAATAAAGTGGCCAGTTAGAGTATAAAATGTATTTATGAATAATTTTGTCCTAAACACATACATTGATTTTTGGCCCTGGAGTTTTTTCTTTGTTCAAATAAAGGGAGTTATTTACAAAACTAGATGTTTAACAGTGGTATCTTTTTATTTTACCCTGACAGCTGTTTTATTGATGTTTTGATCTTCATGTCATTTACTTACCTGTAATATCCCTGATTTACCTGGAAACAAACTACATCACAGGAAACACCATGAATTCAGAGAGTCTGAAAACTTTTGTCATGTGCTCTTTGGTCTGAGCTGGGTTTTATTGTGTGGTTTTGCCTGTTAAGAGATTTTAGAGTTAAGAATTATATTTCCATCGCAGGTACTGTTGTTCTGTTAATTATCACCTGGGAAAAAACACAGACCTTTTTACAACTTTTTACAATTTATTAAACACTATGGCGTGTTGAAAAGGTAAAGATAACAAATAGTAGCTCTTAGATTTATTTTTGTGTAATGCTCCGCTTAGCTTCAGCCACTTTGCATTGTGGGTAACAGTAGGTGAAGCAGACTGGTCCGATGCATACTGTGAATTTTTTCCCAAATCAGGTCATCATCCAGGTATTTTTTTGCATACTGCAACTTCACTTTTGTTTGCATACTGTATACTGCAGACTACATTTTGGGCAAATCAATACGCACTGGTCGTATAGTAGGCAAATTCAAAAACAGCCAGAAACAAGAAAAGTGCTATATAAGCTCAAGTCCATTTACCATTCTGACTGAACTGTCTTTCCCTCCTTATCCAGCACTGTCACCAACTTGTCTTGTGAATGGCTTTTGGTGTTATTTTATTTTTATGAACTGAAAGCCCAAGTTATGTAAAAATAAACAAATAACCCCTTTCTGCTCACTAAACTGCTACAAAAACTCATTTATCCCACATGCTATAAGCTTAATTAACAAGCAACTAGAGGGACGCAGACAGACAAGCCGGATGACTTGAGGGCTCCCATTACGGAAATCATGTAATGTCTGGGGATGGGCAGTGTGGGGTGTGCATATGCCTGTAAGTCTTTATGGTTTTTGGGTGGGTGTTGTGCTTTGTCTGCACTGTATGTTGTTTACACTGTATTGTCTATTGTATGTAACAGTATGGGGGCTGTCCTCCAAGACAAGTTTCTCCTACAGGAGACCAAATAAATTCAAATTCGAATGAGAAAAAAAATAATTAAAAAAAATAAATAAATAAATACTTGAAGTCATTGAAATCATTGACCCTGAATCTATAATACAGTGGGAGGAAAAAGTAAGCACACCCTTTGTAATTTTGTACATTTCTGCCTAAATTGGTCATAAAATGTGGTCTGATCTTAACTCAAATCACAAGAATGAGTAAACAGTGTCTGCTTAAACTAATGCCACCCAAACAATTACATGTTATCATTTTTTTACTGGCCATTAGATATAAACATTAACAAGACAGGGAGGAATAAGTAAGTACACCCCCCTGGCTAAGGATCCCCCAAGAGCTAGTTAGTCAAATTTATGAGTCAGGTGTGAGCCAACCTGAAGTTCAGTTACTGAGGTGTGTCTTAAAGCTGCCCTGCCCACTGGAAAACACACACCAGTTAAGAGTTGTCTTTTGATGAGGGGCACTGTCTGATGTGCACCATGCCTCGCTCAAAAGAACTCTCTGAAGGCCTAAGATCAAGAATTGTTGATTTGTGTAAAGCTGGAAAAGGTTACAAAACCATCTCTAAAAGTCTTGATGTTCACAAATCCACGGTGAGAAAAATTGTCTACAAATGGAGACAGTTCGGCACTGTTGCTTCTCTTCCAAGGAGTGGTCTCCCTGTAAAGATGACTCCAAGGGCACAGTGCAGGATCCTCAATGAGGTAAAAAAGAACCCTAGAGTGTCAGCCAAAGACTTACAGAAATCACTGGAACATGCCAACATCTCTGTTGACACAACTACAAGACGTAAAACATTAAACAAAAATGGGTTTCATGGGAGAACACCAGGCAGGAAGCCATTGCTGTCTAAAAAGAACATTGCTGCACGTTTGAAGTTTGTAAAAAAGCATTTAGATGCTTCACAGCGCAACTGGGAAAATATTCTGTGGAGTTATGAAACCAAAGTTGAGTTATTTGGTGGGAACACACAACGTCATGTGTGGAGGAGAAATGGAACAGCACACCATCATCAAAACCTTATTCCCACTGTTAAGTATGGTGGGGGGAGCATCATGGTGTGAGGCTGCTTTGCTGCCTCAGGGCCTGGACAGCTCGCCATCATCAGTGGAAAAATGAACTCACAAGTTTACCAAGATATTTTGCAGAAAAACCTGAGACAATCTGTCAAACAGTTGAAGCTCAAAAGAGGATGGGTGCTGCAACAGGACAACGACCCAAAGCACAGAAGCAAATCAACTTTAGAATGGTTTCAGAAGAATAAAATAAATGTTCTGGAATGGCCCAGTCAAAGTCCTGACCTAAACCCAATTGAGATGCTGTGGCATGACCTCAAGAAAGCTGTTCACACCAGACATCCCAAGAATCTTGAGAACTGCAGCAGTTTTATGAAGAGGAATGGTGCAAGAGTCATCCTGATTGTTGTGTGCGCCTAATCTGCAGCTACAGGAAACGTCTAGTTGAAGTTATTGCTGCCAAAGGGGGGTCAACCAGCTATTGAATCCAAGGGTGTACTTACTTATTCCTCCCTGTCTTGTGAATGTTTACATCTTGTGGCCAATAAAAAATGATAACATGTAATTGTTTGGGTGGCATTAGTTTAAGCAGACACTGTTTACTCATTCTTGTGATGTGAGTTAAGATCAGACCACATTTTATCACCAATTTAGGCAGAAATGTACAAAATTACAAAGGGTGTGCTTACTTTTTCCTCCTACTGTATATGAAAGTTTAACTTTTTGAATAGAAAATAATGGAAATAATGGAAATAAACTCTTCCACAATATTCTATTTTTTTTGAAAATGTCCTAATATGTGTCATGTCTGTAATTTTAGTTTTTGAGGCTTCATGACTCCACAGCAGCAGGAAGTCTACACCAAAGATCCCAGACCACCTACAAGACCAGAGCCAGAGATGAGCACAGGAGCAAACAAATGGGGCAAAGGCAGATGTGGAGAGAGAGTGAGAGAGAGAGAAAGAGACCAATGTGCTGTATCCAGCCAACAATCTTTGGTATTGAAAACCTCCAACTCACAGTATCTTAATCACTATATACATGCTGGTCGTATCGTGCTACCGCCATTGCTCACTTGGATTTCACATACACCTTTTTTTTCTGACCTCTGAACTACACGCAAGTTCAACCAATGAAAGAACAGCATTCTACTACGTCACTTTGAACCTTTCAAAATAAAATGACATATTTATCAAACACGTAAATATACGTCTTTTAACTCTTTTTAAACATATTTATTTATAACAGTACTTTAACCTTTTATGAAATGTTTTTAACTCACATTCACAAATAGTTTTTAAACAATGAAATCAACATATTTATACAGATTTGCTTTTATCAATAACTTATTTTAACATGTAAACATTTTAACAGGGTTACATACGAATGAACACATGTGGAGTTATGTACTTGACAAAATGTGTGAAATAAATGAAAACATGTCTTATATTCTAGTTTCTTCAAAGTATCCCCCCTTTGCTCTGATTACTGCTTTGCACACTCTTCATTCTCTTTATGAGCTTCAACAGGTAGTCACCTGAAATGGTTTTCTCTTCTCAGGTGTGTCTTTCCAGGGTTAATTAATGGAATTTCTTGCCTTATTAATGGGGTTGGGACCATCATATGTGTTGTGCAGTAGTCAGGCTGATGCACAGCCCACAGCCCTATTAGACAACTGTTAGAATTAATATTATGGCAAGAACCAATTAGCTAAGTTAAGAGAAACAAGTGACCATCATTACTTTAAGAAATGAAGGTCAGTCAATCCGGAAAATTGCAGAAACTTTGAATGTGTCCCCAAGGGGGAAAAAAACCCATCAAGGACTACAACGAAACTGGCTCACATGAGGACCGCTCGAGGAAAGTAAGACCAAGAGTCACCTCTGCTGCTGAGAAAGAGTTCATCTGAGTCACCAGCCTCAGAAATCACAAGTTAACAGCAGCTCAGATTAGAGACCAGATGAACACCACACAGAGCCCCAGCAGCAGACACATCTCTACTACAACTGTTAAGAGGAGACTGCGTGAATCAGGCCTTCATGGTCAAATAGTTGCTAGGAAATCACTGCTGAGGAGAGGCAACAAGCATGAGAGATGTGTTTGGGTCAAGAAACACAAGGAATGGACATTAGACCAGTGGAAATCTGTGCTTTGGTCTGATGAGTCCAAATTTGAGATCTTTGGTTCTAACCGCTCTGTATTTGTGCCATGCAGAAAAGGTGAGCAGATGGACTTTGCATGCCTGGTTCCCATTGTGAAGCATGGAGTCTATGGTGTGATGGTGTGGGGCTGCTTTGCTGGTGACACTGTTGGGGATTTATTCAAAATTGAAGGCATACTGAACCAGCATGTCTACCACAGCAGCCTGCAGCGACATGCTATCCCATCTGGTTTGCATGTAGTTGGACCATCATTTATTTTTCAACAGGACAATGACCCCAAACACACCTCCAGGCTGTGTAAGGGCTATTTGACCAAGAAGGAGTGTGATGGAGTGCTACTCCAGATGACTGGCCTCCACAGTCACTGGACCTGAGCCCAATCGAGAGGGTTTGGGGTGAGCTGGACTGCAGAGTGAAGGCAAAAGGGCCAACAAGTGCTCAGTATCTCTGGGAACTCCTTTAAGACTGTTGGAAACCATTTCAGGTGACTACCTGTTGAAGCTCATAAAGAGAATGAAGAGTGTGCAAAGCAGTAATCAGAGCAAAGGGTGGATACTTTGAAGAAACTAGAATATAAGACATGTTTTCATTTATTTCACACTTTTTTGTTATGTACATAATTCCACATGTGTTCATTTGTAGTTTTAAACCTTCAGTGAGAATCTACAATGTTAATAGTGATGAAAATAAAGAAAACACATTGAATGAGAAGGTCTGTCCAAACTTTTGGCCTGTACTGTAGATGTTTGAATTCAAGTTTTTAACCCATAACTACAACATTTATCTGCAATGTAATGATGTGTCTGTCAGTGCATTATCAATGTTGACTACTATATGAGGTTATTTTGTTTTGTTCTGTTTATATTTTAATTATGTAGATGCTAAAATACTGATAGAAAAATCAAATATTACTCCAGATAAAGCCTCCAGATCAGGGAACCAAGAGGTCACCAATCTTTCTACAGACATCTAAGAGTTTAATAAAGAACATGATGACAGACACGTGAATGTTTTTCTTCAGAGGTTGGTGATTTAAATTCTTGTTTTATTTCTCCATGCTGTGCTGTTTAAATCATTTATTAATGTGTTTGTGACTTTGACAGGCTGATGCCTGAGCCTCGTCTCTCTCCATAAACACTGTTTCCTGTCAGTGGGACATTTTGGTGAAACAAAAACATAAAAATAACATTTCTCAAATGTGTCACATTGTTGAGGAAAGAGTCAGATGAAAACAATGATTCGTAATTCATTCCAAAATTTTATTATTTGTTGGTCGGACAAATATTACTCTGAAATTAACAACAAAAGTCCATTTACTATGAAGCAAAACTTTGGAGTCCTATAGCTTACTGGCAGGAGTGTAACAAAACTTAGACAAAAAGATGAAGGAGAAAAAGGAGAGCCTTGGAGACGTTAGACAAAGTGTTGGGACGAAAGTCAAAGAAGAATAAAGAGAGAGAGGAATGTGTCTCTCTGGTTTAACTCCTAAGGAGGGTCTCACAGGAGGAGGGCCTTAGTGACAAAGACTTTATCATCTTATATTTGACCAAAATATTAAGTCTTATTTTGATTAATAATCCAATATAAGCACTCCAACTAGGGATGTAACAATAAGAACATTTTGTATCATGGTTATTGTGACTAAAATTATCCTGGTTATCATTATTATTGTGGTATTGTTGCAGTGTGCTCAAAATGTTCAAAAAGTACTTTAACACAGTCTTGAAATCATTTAACCCTTTAATATTATAATCATAACTGTTCTTTTTGTCTTTTTTGTCAATAAATGTGTCAAGAAATGCCTTTTGAGTACATTTTTTTTTACCCTTCTTTCATTAGAAATAAAAGTAAACAATTCTGACAAGTATTTGTCATTATTTTGTTGTAAATGCTTAAACTCTGTGTAATTACAAGAGTAGAAAAAACAGATTTGAACTTTAAACAGGATTCTCTTCATAAACAATTGTAAATGAACAACAAAAAATCTATTTAACATTAACTCACAGATTTTAGTTTTCATGCAGCATTAGTGTCCATGTTGCAGGTCGTTGTATTAGACCATGTCCAGGACTTTCTTTTTTTTTAATGACAATAATCCCTGAAGCACTTAGCCCCCTTCATGACTCTCCTCTGGTCCCTCCTCTCCATGGCAGATCTCCTCGATATTTTCTCCTCTAATCTTTCCAGAGTAGATCGATTAAATCCGTAAAGCACGAACTTTGACAGAAAAGATGATCAGTTTCAAAATACGAAGAATACACAGCGAAAGACCGGCAAGAGCTCACTCTAGAATGATACTGATGCTGTTATTAACAAGATTTATACATTATTTAGACAGAAAATACTGACAACAAAATATGTGTGGTTAGCAAAATATACACACGTGGACAAAATTGTTGGTACCTCTCGGTTAATAAAGGCAAAACCCACAATAGTTACAGAAATAATTTAAATCTGACAAAAGTAATAATAAATAAAAATTCTATGAAAATTGACCAATGAAAATCAGACATTGCTTTTGACCTGAGGTTGAACAGAATTATAAAAAAAAAAATCTTAGACCACCTGTAGTTCTCTCAGGTATGGCTCACTGAATCTTCTCTCTCACTCCCTCTCTCTCTCTCTCTCTCTCTCTCTCTCTCTACCTCTACAGCTCGGTCAGATTATTTACTTGAGGAGTTATAGCAGTTAAAGTTAAAGTCTTTTTCTTTCACCACAGCTTCATGTTTAGACAGTGATCAGTTTCACCTTGGCATCCTTGTAAAATCCAAAATTTAACCAGACTTCAGAGTCCATTTCCAGAGAGAAATCTCCGCTGTCATGAAGCTGCTTCATCCAGGAAGAGACTCATAGTTCTGCCATTTCCAGGCAAAGAGCGGCATCACTGTGCATTTTTGTTATTATCAAACACGGTATAATAGTAAATTTTATAGGACACGGAAATGATTGCCATGGAAAATTTTACCACGGTTTACTGCTACATCCCCAACTTCAACTGGTTAGAAAATATTGTGATAAGCGATTTGATACCAAGCAGTATATATCTAAAAAATAACAAAGAGTAAACAGTTTCTTAACAATTCAAACAAAGAAAATATATGTGGTTAGCACTAAGACATATAAGCAGTGTTGTGTGTAACGTGTTACAGTGACGAAACTACTTTCTCGGGTAAAAATAAGTAACGCGCTACTACTAGAAATTTGGTAACGAAACGTAGTTCCTTTTTTAATGCAGCACGATGTTACATTTCCCTCGGACAGATCTGACACTGAAGCTGCCTTCTCAGCTGCTCGCACAGACATGAGCAGCGTTGCCAAGTCCGCTCTTATAAGCTTCTAAGGTCCGAAAATCTTGTGAGTCACGGCCACGGGTTGTGTTTTTTTGGGCTTGTTTCTAGACGTGAAGTTGTTTCTTGGGGCTCTTAAGTCTGTGTGAATCCCCCTGATTATCTTCCAGCTCCTAACATAAAGGAAAACACGACTGTGGTAGGCAGTTTGTCCACTTCCTCGTTTCCTGTCATTATGCCCCCAAACACAGTCATGCACATGGCACATGCTCTAGAGCCAAAGTTGCCAGGCCTGCTTGTTATAAGCGATGGTCTTTTCTTGAATAGATACTTAGCGCTGTGATATTGAAATGTAATGTAAACAAAAATTAACACACTTTATGTAGGTTTCTCTTTTTAAAAAGTAGTATATCACATTAGGAAAGGAAATAGCTGGAGGTTGATTATTTTGGTCTTGTTTTTATCGACCTGGTTACTTATTTCAGAAGCAAAATGTGGAAACACTGGACAGGAGCTCTGATTCCACAGAGTATGAGACATTTTGTAATATAAAGAGCACAAAAACTGTTATGTTCTCTGTAGTAGAACTTTTTGTAGGCCTTCACATTTAGGAACAGATATGGGGTTCTGTCCATGATCAAGCAATGTAAAAGTAACAGAAAAGTAACGAGTAACTTGGAAAGTTACTTTTCACAGAGGGTAACTAAGTAAAGCAACGAGTTACTTTTTTCAGAAGTAACGAGTAACGAGCAAACACTACTTTTTAAAAGTAACTTTCCCAACTCTGCATATAAGTTAACACGCCTTTGAGATGGTATGCTACCAAAACTTAAGGTGTAGAAATCCTATTATAAACATTCTCCAATAAAACGGCATTAACTGAAATAATACAGAGTAAAGGCACATTCCTGCAGAGGAAGTTCTCTCCTCAGTTTCTACTGCAGCTGGCTGTTGATCTGTCAAAGACTTTACTAGAAACTAGAAATTCAACTTATTCATAACTTTGGCATTTGAGAGCTAAAAACACAGAAGTCACATCATCAGAATGCATTTTTCATGACAGGGTGAAATATCACATTATTAGATGTGACCATTGTTTCATTTAAAGAGTTTTTAAGGTTTGTAGTTTTCTGTTGGCTGAAAAACATCTGGACAGAGATGAGGAAGACCAGCTAAGGGGTTCAAATGAGCAGGGGGGTCAAAAGTCAACTTATGGCCCTTTTCCACTAGCCCTACTCTAGTCTACCCGGCTCTATTCTACTCGTCTTCTGCTGCTTTTCCATTAGCCCCAGTCACCTGCCCAATGGTGTGCAGTTTCTCTGTAAACAGAGAGCGGCACTGCGGTGACGTCATTTTGAGCACAACACAACAATCTGCGGCTTTTTGTCACAAATCGATTAAAAAGGAAAGCAGAAGAAGGCTGCAGGTGGTAAGAAGAAATACCCCTTGAGAAGCACAGGAGAGTTTTGGAAGCTATACAACAGAATGAAGCCGAGGACAAGAGCAATCCAGCTGCAAAGAAAAGACGTATGAGGGTAAGCTAATGGTAGCTACCGCTAGCATGCTAGGTCGTCACGCTCATGACTCATTGATGATAACATTGTCTGACCAATCAGTAGCCGACAGTCGGTCACGTCATCTTTTAGTATAAACTCAGCTCGATTAAAACCAGAGCGGAGTAGGTACTAAAACTAGCTTGTTTTAGGAGGTACCAGGCTAGTGGAAACACACTGCAAATTGAGTAGGGCCAAGGCGTGCTAGTGGAAAAGGGCCATTAGATGCCACCTAAGAATCTTCTGAGGGTGGAACAGAATTATTTAAGACTCTGGAAACGTAGTCTGTTCAAACGCCTTATCAGGTCTCAGCCAATCACTGTTTAGGAAGGAAGTCCAGAGTAATAAATACATCTCTAGCATCCACACAGATGTCTGCTCGTTGGTGGGAAATAAAGAGAGACTTTATGGCTCCACATGTCTCTAGTGAGTTACAATGAGGGTCCTCCAGAGAGATGGAGGGAGGAACTAAAACATCCTTGTCTTTAGGATTTTTGAGGGTTTATCTCAGTGAGTATTTACAGGTGGTTTGTGTGGTGAAGGCTCATGGAGACACTGTGGAGAAGTGGAGCAGAGAAACTAAAGAGTGCACTCACAATGATAAAAAATCTTACAAAGAAACCTCTGGGGCCAAAACTCCCAACAGGAGACCAAAAAGGTGTAGCACCAAAACACAAAAGAGTTAAGCACAAGACATAAACGAGCTAACAGACCCCCGTGGTTGTGGGAATCCACCGACACTGAAGAAGTGTCCACCAGTCAGCTTCATAGTGCGGGTGATGACTTAATGAAGGTGTGTAGCTGCAGCAGAAGTGTGCATGGGAAACCACACCCACTCCCCACAGCAGCAGAGAGGAAGAATCCCCCGTGGATTCTGCCCGAACAGGCAAAAACAGCACAGAGAGGGGGGGAATCCTCACAGATGTTTTACAAGGGGGGCTCTTAGCATTTGAACCACTGTTTAAGGGCATTTTCACATTAGGTCCACTTGTTTCAAATCGTGCTGCGGCGCTGTTCGCCCCCCTCCCCCTCCCCCCTGGCTTGCATTCACACTTGCAACATCGAACCGTGCCCGGGCCGACTTGTGTATTTACTCAGTTGAAACAGCAGGGGGCGATACGCACGTAACTGGTTACCAAACCTGCTACAGAGGAGAACGAAGAAGAGGCTACCATGGTAACCAGTTCCTACACCAGACAACCAATGTTTACGTTTCGCTCTCTTCTAAACAAATCAACAAATTTAGTAAGCAAAAGATTCAACCGCGGGATTAACAGGAAGTAAATAATGAATGACTTTACCCATAATTCAGTGCTTCCAATACCAATAATGCATCAAAAGTAGATTGGTTCGAACCACTTTGTTTCACACCAGTGAAACCGCACCAAATGTCGGGAGATGGAGCGGATCGAGACCACCCCTTCATGGAGGTCTCGGACCGGCTGATTTGGTGCACACCAAAGTGCGGTGGTTGCGTTCACATTGACACTAACGTACCAAACCCTGGGCCAAAACTTCTTTGGTGCGCACTAAATATGGTTGGTGTGAAAACACCCTAAAAATGTGTTAACGGTTTGTGTCCCTCGCGGAGGAGCTCTCAGGCTGCAGGGCGGTGTGCTCAGCATTGAGGGGCTGGGTTAGGGAGGAGGCTGAAATACAAAACAAAGACAAGAGTGTTAAACTCTCTAGAGACACACCTACCTATGACATGCCTACCTACATGACCACTACAAAACAAGGCTCTGTTCACACTGCAGTCAAATGTGACCTGTATCTGGTTTGTTTCTGACAGTAGAGATGGGATTTATGGCTCTTTGGAGGGAGCCGGATCTTTGGGATCCGTTCGTTTCAAAGAGCCGTTCAAAAGACTGGCTCATTTGGCTCATTTTTATATTTATTCACTTTTAAGAGGTCAGCCTGGGTTTAGTTAATTTTATCTCGGAAATAATCACAGGGAGGAATGATGGGCTGAGATTTGGATCAGAATAATTTCAAACTTAGATTTCCCACCAATATTTGAGTTTGAATTCTTCTGAAATATTGATTCTAGCTTCATTTGACATGTGCGGACAAGATTTTAAAGTTTGATATGGATTCATTGTAAATATTTCCCTGATATATCCCTCTGAGTTGACAGTGAGATCACTATTTACCCTTTGTATAAAGTGTGTGTATGTGTGTAAAACTACTTTGACCTATGTTATTCATGCAACACCTAAATACTTATAAATACACAATAAAAAACAAAGCAGGCTACAATGAAGTTCCGTGCAAAAGCTTTTAGTGAAAAAATTTCCACAGAAAATATTTTTAAAGTAAATAAAATTACAACAAATTAGAGAAAAACAATGTGCATACAGCCCACTAGTATTACTAATAAAACTTTACAATGGACTAGTGAACTGTCCTGAGATGCATTTAATTCATTTGTCTGTTTGTAAAGCACTTTGTGCTACATTTTTTTTGTATGAAAAGTGCTATATGAATAAATTTTGATTAATTGATTGATGTAGTTGCTTTTTTAAAAAATAAATAAAAAAAAATAAGAGCTTAACCCTGAGGAGGACTCCTGAACTGGAGTGATTGGGTGAATAGTAGCCTATACCTGACCGACAAAAACAGGAGACCAGTCCCTTTACTCTGAACCATAACCCCAATAACAAAATCAAGTGGAAACAAAATCAATGACCTTCCCAAAATAATAACGACGACGGACAATCCTCCCCCTCGGTCAGGCTGCACTGCCGACAGTGAGGCACTCACGTGAAGGGAGCGTGCACAACTTATGCGCAATTTGGATATGAAATAAGCCATGCTCTCTCCGTCTGCCAATTCCGATGCACCCGCTTTTTTTTTTTAACTGAGGCACTAACGTCAAGGGAGCACGCGCAACTCACAACCCATGCTCTCTCTCTCTCCGTCTCACTCAGTGTAGGAGCATGGAGGAGCTTTTGTGAGCTTGTGTGTGGACTATAGGTGTGTGAACTCAAGGAGAGAGAGAAAAAGAACGGCTCCCAACCAATCGTGACTCGGTTCCCATCGTTCATGTTAATGAGCCGTTCAAAAGATTCGGTTCGTTCGTGAACGTCACAACTCTATCTGACAGTGTGAACAGCACAAGTCACTTTGAATCTGACATTTTCAAACAGATTCAGGACACTTTCAAAAGTGGAACTAAATCAGATATTCACTTGATTATCTTGAATGTGACCGCGGTCTGAACACTCAGGTTGCATTAAGGTGACTTTGACTTCATGAGCAGCAGTTTACCTCAGGACAAATGTTTTCAAAGTCACTTCATGAACAGAACATAATCAGAGGTTAATATACAGACATGATTATTAAAACGTTTATGCATGTTTCTCCTACTATAAAGAGTTTAGTTGTTTTTCCATCTACAACATTAAACATGCATAAAGAGAGGAGTGATGAGAGAAAGAGAGCGAGCACTGGGGCGATCGACTGGCGTCTCCATTATAAACACAATAAATGATAAACGTGAATGAATCATATGTTTGTATTATGATATCTGATGAACTTAGTTTATTAACACTGCTCAGACTTTTTGAATGGATTAATCAGACTAAAATAAAAGTTTACAGTAGGCAGAGTCACTGATGATCCACTGTTGTCCATCTCATCTGTATGTTATGTTTCTATGAGACAGCGTCAGTCAGTGAGCAGTCTGCTCCTGTCTGATCTGCTCTCAGACAAACTAACAAACATCAGAACAGATGATTAAACTAAGTTTTCACCTCTTTGTTAACCTGTTCAGCGCTGTGGGGCTGAACTGTTTGGCTCTGCAGCAGTGATCTGTCATCAGCAGGAAAGAACGGCTGCCTTCAGGTTTATAAGAAATAAAATATAGCCATAATTACTTCAATAAGAGCTCACTCAAGGTGAGCTGCTGTAACATCAGGTTCTTCTTCAGCATTGTGAAGCTCAGCTTTGGTCTCTCTGTGTTTGGTGCCTCTCATCACACCGTGCTGTGCCTGATGTCATTAATGTTAAACTAATCATGTCTGTCACTTCTGAAGCCTGAGCTGTTCACATCGGTTCACTGGGTTAACAGAGTGGTAAAGGGAAGACAGATTTTTGCAGCCAATGTGGAAAAATGTCATCCATCAGAGTATGAAAAACAAAATTAACGATTAGTTCTATGATTAATAAAGAAAAACTTCAAACAAAATGGAGGAGAACACTCACAGTTTCTCCTTTTGTAAATCAGGAATCCAGAGAGGGCAAGAACCACAACCACGGCAAGAATGATGAGGGCAGTGAGCACAGGATTCATGGGCTTCACTGTTGATCAGTAGTGTAAAAACAAACATTAAAATAACATTTTCTGATTCATGCCATACTTTAATCACCATATGATCATGATAAATAAAACAGATGATACTATAACCAGAGAAGAACAAAACACAAAAATCTATCTATCTATCTATCTATCTATCTATCTATCTATCTATCTATCTATCTATCTATCTATCTATCTATCTATCCATCCATCCATCCATCCATCCATCCATCCATCCATCCATCCATCCATCATCTGTCTGTCTGTCTGTCTGTCTGTCTGTCTGTCTGTCTATCTATCTATCTATCTATCTATCTATCTATCTATCTATCTATCTATCTATATGTATATATATATATCTATGTATATATATATATATATATCTACATATATATATATACATATATATGTATATATATATATATATATATCTATTTATATTTACATATCATCAGAGCCTTTCAAAAATTTTGAATATCATGGAAAAGATTTTTCCAATAATACCATTCAAAAAGTTAAACCGATGGATTTAGATTCAGGGCCCACAATTTAAACAGCTTCAAGTATTTGTTTATTTCTACATAATTTGGGCTTGCAGCTCATAAAGCCCACACAAACCGGAATTCAAAACATTGGAATACTGTAAAGAAATCGCCTTTACTTCTCAGTGTTTACAGGAAGCAAAGAACTACAATGGTCTCACGTCTTCTGAGAGACATAGTCTCTGCAGTGTGTTCTGGGTCTACCACGGGGCTGCCTACCAGTGGGACGTGCCAGAAACACCTCACCAGGGAGGCCTCCAGACCAGATGCCCGAGCCACCTCATCTGGCTCCTCTCAGCGCGTAGGAGCAGAGGCTCTACTCTGAGCTCCTCTCAAATGACCGAACATCTCACCCTATCTCTAAGGGAGAGCCCAGCCACCCTGCGAAGGAAACACATTTTGGCCGCTTGTACTCGTGATCTCGTTTTCTCGGTCACGACCCAGAGCTCGTGACCGTATATGAGGATAGGGGTGAAGATCGACCGGTAAATCGAGAGCTTCGCTTTTCGGCTCAGCTCCCTTTTTACCACGACAGACCGGTGCAGAGCCCGCATTACTGCTGACACCGCACAGATCCGCCTATTGATCTCCCGATCCACCCTTCCTCCGCTCGTGAACAAGACCCCGAGGTACTTAAACTCCTCCACTTGGGGCGTAATCTCTTCCCCAACCCGGAGAGAGCACTCCACCCTGTCCTGGGCGAGGACCATGGACTCGGATTTGGAGGTGCTGATTCTCATCCCAGCAGCTTCACACTCAGCTGCAAACCGATCCAGTGAGAGCTGGAGGTCACAGTTCGATAAAGCCAACAGGACCACATCCTCTGCAAAAAGCAGAGACCCGATCCTGAGGTCACTAAACCAGAACCCCTCAACACCCTGGCTGTAGTTGTAAATCCCTTTGCTGCAATCACTGCCTGGATGTGTTGTGGCTTTGAGGCAGTCAGCCTGTGGCATTGAGGCAGTCAGCCTGTGGCATTGAGGCAGTCAGCCTGTGGCACTGCCTGGGAGTTATGGAAGTCCAGATGTCCTTGATGCTTGCTGTCATTTCTTCTTTGATTTTGGGTCCTTTGCCCCTCATTTTCTTCTTGTTAAAACCCCATAAATTCTCAATGAGGCTTAGGTCAGGTGAGTTGGCCGGTGTGTCAAGCTCTGTTGTGGCATGGTTATCAAACCAGGTTTTGGTTTTTCTGGTGGTTTGGGCAGGGGCCAGGTCCTGCTGGAAGATGACATCTGCATCTCCATACAAATCCTCAGCAGAAGGAAGCATGAAGTACTCTAAAACATTCTGGTAGAGTGCTGCAGTGACCTTGGATTTAAGAAAGCAGACTTTACCTACACCTGCACCACTTGGACACAGCACTCTGTGAACAGCAGCCTCCTTAGCTGTGCACTTTTGTGGCTTACCCAATCTATGCAGGGATCAGTGATGGTCCTCTGTTGTCAAGTCTGCCCTCTTCCCCATATTGAACCAAACTGAGACAATGGGACCAAACCAAAGCAATTTAAAGGATAACTTCGGTTTCTGCAGCTTTCACGTTGTTTATAGAATGAAGTAGAACAATATACTCACCCAGAAGGCTTTCCTGATCCAAACAGTGCTTCAGGAGATATTTAGATCCAAAATTGAGCAGCAGACATCCGTATCATGGTAGCACGTAGGGCATAGATCGCCGCTCCCTAAACTGCATTAATCGTCCAAAAACTCATGTTTTTCACCAATATTCCATCATGATTCGCTCTGGATAGTCCTCCATTGCAGTCTGAACTGACGAGTTTGTTTATGTGCCTCCGCGCTAGCGCAGTGCTCTCTGGAGTGCTGCTTCTGCTTCCTCCTTTCGATGAGCTCCTCATCTGTAAACTCTGGCTCGAAACTGTAAGGACATCCATCATATTCAAAGTTCTCCTCCACAACATCTTCATCCAATAGATATTCATCCATTTTGCACAAAACTGGAAGAAGAAAGTCGATTTGTAGCCGACCGTCTTCCCCTGAAACAATGAGTCGCACTGCCCAGGAGCAGAGGCACGTAAACAAACTAGTTAGTTCAGAAGTCGGCACAGCCACACAGCGCTGTGTGGAGTGACACAGACTGCAATGGTTCATTCTATAAACAATGTGAAAGCTGCAGGAACCGAACTTATCCGTTAATGACACCTGGAGAAACTTGTGCAGGTGCTTTGAGTTTAGTAGATGATTAGTGTGTGACATTTTGTGTGAATCATTCATGTCCTGCAAAATGAAATTTTTTGGAATCCTGTTTGTGTGGATTTTATGAGTTGGAAGCCCAAATTACATAAAATAAACAAAGTAATACTTGAAATCTTCTGAATTGTGAGACCTTAATCTATAATCCATGGATGCTTAACAAATAAACTTTTCCATGTTATTTTAATTTTTTGGAAAGGGTCTGTATCTACTGACTTTCTCTGCTGTGAAGTTGCTTCAGACAACATTTGTTCTGTTTCCGGTTTGGTGCTTCGGTTTGACTGACAGATTGACTCATGATGTCCTGCAATGTTATTTTGTCCAAAGCACGGTCATAGTGGAAGATCGATATGTTACTCAGCTCTACGATCCATATATCAATATATGACTAGATTCTAAATAAATTCCAAAGGCTGATTTGGTCTGAATGTTTGAAAACAAAAAGAGGCCTGAAAACAGAATGTCACAAGTTAAACCCAAAACACTCGACTTACCTGTGTTTAACTGTTTCCTAATGGATATTTTTATCTTCTCTGTTATTTTAGTTAAAATATATAATTTATAATATATATTTATTTTTTCTGCTTTATTTCTATGATTGCCCATGACATTTTCTGTATTCTACTGTCTACCTTTGCTTGTCTTATGTCATTTTATTTTATTTAACAATGTTATTGTTTTAAACTTTGTGAAGCTCGATGAATTTCTGTATCTATGAATGGTGCTCCGTAAATAAAGCTGTTTTGCCTCTAAAATGAAAAACACTAAAAGCAAACAAACATTTCAAACTTAAAATAAAATCAGGAGAAGTTTCTTCCTTTCATTTGTTGTCACTCCAGAGACATTTATGCTGATCTAAGCCTGTAACGTCTTTTTCAAACACACAGAAACACAGGTTTGGATAAAAGAAACAAAAACAAATCTTCTCTTCAACTCTCCACCGTTTCAGTAAACTCCTCTGGTTCAGGTCTTACCGTAGTTTGTCTTGATGTCCTTTCTGTCCAGTTTGGTGACCACGTCCTCCTTCACACCAGAGAGCTGAAACACACACTCGTACTTCCCCCAGTCATCAGAGGGGAGCTCCAGGTCAACACTCATCTGGAAGGATCCGTCGTGGTTTGGGAGGGTCTCTCCGTGCTCCACGTTGTCCTGAAGCTCCTCTCCATCTTTCCTCCAGAACACTGCAGCTTGGCTGGGGTAGAAACCTGTGGCGTGGCAGGTGATCCTGGAGGAGGGGGTCTTCTGGAGAAGGGACACTGTGGGGAGGTCTGCAGCACAGAAACAAAGACTGTTTATAGTTTGTCATTATTTACTGTTGTTTACCTTCACTGCTCCTGTTTGATGTCATGTATGTGAATGTCTCAGTAACACAAGGACCATATGAAGGCTGTAAGGCTGGGCAATATAACAGAATTTAAAGCTTAACTAAAGCAGCCCCGGATCACAGCACTGCCCCCACAGGCTTGGACAGTAGGCACTAGGCATGATGGATGCATCACTTCACCTGCCTCTCTTCTTACCCTGATGCTCCCATCACTCTGGAACAGGGTCGATCTGGACTCATCAGACCACATGACCTTCTTCCAGTCCTCCACAGTCCAATCTTTATGCTCCCTAACAAACTGAAGCCTTTTTTCTGCTTAGCCTTACTGATTAGTGGTTTTCTTAAGGCTACACAGCTGTTCAGTCCCAATCCCTTGAGTTCCCTTCACATTCTGTGTGTGGAAATGCTCTTACTTTCACTATTAAACACACCCCTGAGTTCTCCTGTTGTTTTTCTTTGATTTGATTTGGCCAAACGTTTAAGTGATTCACCGATCACCATCATTCAGGATTTTATTCTGACCACATTTCTTCCTTGAAGACGATGGTTCCCCACTATCCTTCCAGTTTTTAATAATGTGTTGGACAGTTCTTAACCCAGTTTTAGTAGTTTCTTCAATCTCCTTAGATGTTTTCTCTGCTTGATGCCAATAATTTGACCTTTCTTAAACAGACTAACATCTTTTCCACGACCACAGGATGTGTCTTTGACATGGTTGTTGAAGAAATGAGAAGCTGCTCATGTCATCAGCTGGAGTTAAAGAACTTGTTTCCAGCACAAAGATAATCACCCATGCAGTTATTAAATCCAGGTGGCTACTTTTGTTTTGGCCAGGCATATATTGTAATATCAGAGTGTCAAAAACAAAGACATATGAACATGGTCAAAATAAAATGACACCACGTCTCTTAATCTTACCTTTTCTCACCAGAAAGCTCTCCCAGTCCTCCATGAACTTCTTCAGCAGGTCAGGACATTCTTTGGTGAGATAGGATTTATGATAGGCCAGACGATGTTTGTCTTTATTCCACGTATCTTTGGTGATACGTCCCTGCGGTAGAGGAGAGTCAAATGTGAAGGTCTTCTTGTCCAGGTCCAAGAAGTCCTCTCCATTATAACCATATCTCATATCAACATTGGTGACCATTTTAGTTTCACTGTCCCAATCACAGCCGTACATATACTGGAGAACACCTGAAACAGAGAGAGAGAAAATCACAGCTCAGTCTGACACCATCAGCTGATTCCATGTCTTTAACACAGAGACACACTGATCCACACACACAAACACAAACATCTACCTCACACCTCCTGCTGTGATTGGCTGGATGGACCATACTCATGGCCAATCAGCACGAGGAGCAAGAGAACAGTTCAGGTGAGAGAGAGCAGGGATGGGCTTTATTGGAATTTTGCAGACAGGCTCATGTTAGACAAAAGTTCTCTCTACAAACCTTTTCACTGTGAAGAGCAGCCAATTTGTCCTGAATTAGACCTGATCTGTTTAAGTCCCTACACACCAAATGTGCAGAGTGCACACAGAGCAGGGCAGCAGGGTGGCAAGCACCAGTTGCTAAGCGACAGAGCAGGAAGTGTACTCCTTAGTGCACTTGGTTCAAGGGGTGCTTCTCAAAGCTCCAAAGTTCCATCCTCGCCTCCTCCACTTGCGTCTTAGTCCCGCCCACCAGAGATGCATGCCAGAGACGCGAGGAAACATAAGAGAGGAGAGAGGAGACGAGGAGGTTCATTTTAAGAGCATTGAGATGTCCTCTCCTCCGGAGCGTCACATGAGCGACATCTTTTAGTGATGACGCCGTCACAGCTGAATAAACCGGTCTGAGCGCACGGGAGAAACTGTATTAAGGAAAATAATGTAAACTCCAGGGCACTCGACCACTGTAAATTCTTTTCTTTTGTTAAACTTTTCGATCAGTTTAACATGAATATGTTCATGAAAAAAAAAAAAAAATCACATTTTCCCAGGCCCAGAATGATAGGAGTTTTTAATTGTTATATTGCGGCCACTTTGTGTTCATACATAATGTTTTTATTCTGCTATAAGCACTTAAAGCCCCCTCTCTGCGCATTTGTAGAAAAAAATGTAAAGGCCTGAGATAAAAAAGTACAATTCACTACTTTCTCTCCTTATTTATGCTTGGTTAGATCAGTACTACATTAAACATGCTTTTTATTAATGTGCATTAATCTGCCTGACCATGGGATCTATTGGGTGCTGATATTTGTCAATAAGAATCTCTTTTTTTATTATTTATTATTGTCCATGTTTGCTGTTTGTAAATGTACGTATGGTCTGGATAGACTGCAAAAACTGAATTGCCCTTTGGGATAAAGTTGTCTAATGTGAAATGTGTTTTCCTGAACAGACCTGTCTACTGTAGCAGCCTCACAGTTACAGACATAAACAAAACAACACAGATAAATCAGGACAGACAACAGATGGAAAACCTGAAAGAACTGCCCCATTATAGTGTTCAACATTTTCTGTGATATCAATATGTTCATCTTAAAATACTTTTAAATGATCAGTCAATATTTCTTTGCACAGTGAAGAAAATAAAAAAGAGATAAAAGAGACACTGAAATGTAATAACTGCTCACATTTTGAGGGAACATCAGACCTACACATCGACTGCTTTGTGTGAAATGTAGATATACTCATTAAAATGACTCCCAAAAAGTTGCTAATTACACTTTAACACTTTATCTTGCTCCACGATGTTTACATTTCACACATGTGGCCAGCTGACGCTTTACAGCAGGCTGCTGATACGTGTCTGTCAGTGAAAAGACTTCCGTGAAGCCTGCACTTGTGTTTCCTCGATTATGCCTCCTCCAGATCAGTCTCCTCTCTCCTCTTTCCTCTCTCCTCTCTCCTCCGAGCGCATTTGGCGCTTTGGAATGTCCTTCAATATGGCTGCTCACAAAGTACTTCCAGTGTCGCGCATGAGAGAGGAGACTGCAGTTTGGCACATTGGGAAGCACCCAAGGAGTAGTGCATGATGCACGGTTCAACAATGCAGCAAAAATCTGTAGCTGTAATCCTCCTGAGGAGGAGTGGAGCAAATGCAGCAGCAGCAGCAGCAGGAGAAAGGAGGAGAAGGATGTGGGTCAACCAATCATGATGGCAAGGCAGGAATTTGGGGAGTACAGGCTTTTGCCATTTTGTCATTTTACCATTTCACCAATAACCTTGACATCCTTACTGTAGAGAGTTATCATTCTAACTAAAGGGCCTGTTTATCCATTTTTCGGTTTCTACTGTACGTTTGAGTTTACATTTTTGAGATATGAGCTGTAGAGACATCTGTGTTTTGTGTTTTGGTATAACTGTACATATTCACAAAAGTCCTGATGCTCAAAGAACCAAAAATACATTGAAAACATTCAAAACCAGAGTCTAATTCCAACAATCAGGACCTGGTTGCTCAAAATAATCTGCAGACCTTGTTGTGAGCACTTTCATGCATAAACTACTTTTTACCAAAACAAAAATGTGTTTGGGTGTTAGGATCCAGTTTTTGCTCAAAATATTCAAAAAAGAAAATTAGTTTTCAATGTAAGACACCTGGCTTTTTTATAATTTGTATGTTACTGATAATTTTCAACAAAGGTGAAGATTTAATGTGAAAAACTGCAGTAAACAAAATGTACCCGTTATCTGATTGATTGATTAATGACCAGAATACTCGATAGAGGACTCGATTACAAAAAGAATTGATACAGTCCTAGTAACTTTACTTAAAGTGTAGAAGAGAAAAACAAACAAACCTTCAGTTTGGTTGAGGTGCTCTTTTAAGTTTTCAAGAAACTCTCCTGTGGCTTTGTCCAAACAGTCATGTCTGGGCGCCATTTTCCGGGTTACACTGTTCTTACGATCAATCTGAACATCATCAACCATTACAAAAGTCACAAACTCTGGTAAGTCTGGGACTTCAGAAGACGCAGTGTAGAAATACTTGTGAGAGTGAATCACTGTGGAAACAAAAATATCTTCATTATTTCAGTTTTATTTCACATTATATGCATCATTAGAAAGTCACCAAGCACACAGTTTAATGAGGACTTTGAGCTCGGAGGTAAATTAAGCATGAAGAACTCCATAGGCCCCACATGGGAGGAACTGGCTTTGCCCATGTGGGATCTGTATGAAGCCCAGCAATAATAATAATAATAATAATAACTTTATTTATATAGCACCTTTAAAAACAGAAGTTTACAAAGTGCTTTAACAGACAAAACAAAGGCAGAAAAATGCAGAATAAAATCAACAATCAGTTCATCATAGACCACGAGAGTCAGAGGAAAAGGCACAGAGGGTCGAGTTAACTAAAGCAACAAAATGGGAGAAAATATTATAAACTGGTTGGATTGAAACAGCTGGTAAAATGCATAATGACAAGGAGATAATCAGTTAGTAGGCTGATAATAGATTTCCAGATACATAGATTAATTCAAGACTGTTAAGGGTTGACAACATCACATCAGATAGATTTAAAATAAGAGGGCAGATAGAAGACTGGTAAAAGGGGAAAATAGATAAATAAAATAATAATGATAAATACTAATAATAAATAAATCAATATATAAAATGGAGTGAAATAAAATAATGATAATAGAAACTGAGTATGTCAAAACAAGAACAGAAAGTAAAAACAGGAATAAAATAATGAGGAACCCTGAGACAGATAAAAGCAGTGGATAAAACAAGAAAGTTAAAAGAGTAAAATAATAATAATAATAATAATGATATGTGATGTGGATTTTAAGATGTGATTTAAAAGATGTCACTGATTCAGCTCTCCTTATCTCCTCAGGCAGGGTGTTCCAGAGCCGAGGAGCTCTGACAGAAAATGCTCGATCACCTTTAGTCTGCAGCTTCGACTTTGGAACAGCCAACAGGCCCGAGGATCTGAGGCTGCGGGTTGGCTCATAAGGAGTTAATTATTCAGAGATGTAGGTTGGAGCCCGCCCAGTAAGGGCTTTAAAAGTGATCAATAAAATCTTAAAATCTATTTGAAAGTGGACAGGGAGCCAGTGGAGAGAAGCAAGGACAGGGGTGATGTGATGTCGTCTGTTAAATCAGTTAAAAGCCGAGCTGATGAGTTCTGGACCAGTTGGAGGTGGGAAAGTAATTTGTGGGAGATACCAGAGAGAAAGGAGTTACAGTGATCTAGCCTGGAGAAGATAAGTACATGAATTAGTTTTTCTAAATCAGTCGGAGGAAGGATGGATTTGATTTTTGAGATGGACTGGATCTGAATGAATCATGACTGTACCGTTTTCTTAATGTGATGCTCGAAGGTGAGTCTGGAATCAAAAATTTCTCCTACATTTCTGGCAGATGGTGTGATGTTAGCAGAGTATGGGCCGAGGGTACTAGCAAGGGCCCATCATCAGCCCATCAGGGCCAACAGATGAGGGGTCTCCCTGGAAATTGAAGACAAATTTAGCTGGACCCCAGTTGAGCACTTATCAGCCCCGGTGGAGCCCCCCTGTGCCCACATGAGTGTGCAGTGTCTCAGACAGTGCCTAAAAAAACAGCTTAGTTGTTGAAAAGTCAGCGGATGTAAACATACTGTTGACTCTGAAGACCCCGCGCTGTTTTGTGGCTTTTTCTCCATGATTGTTTTAAGTGTTGTTGCATTTGGTGTGAAGACTGAATTAAAAATACAACCTCTGATACTTCAGTCAGAAGGACGAGCAACATTTCTGTCCTCACAGTAAATGGACTTAAATCAATGTTCGCTCACCAGCCGACGAGTCCTGGAGGAAAAATCCCACAAGAGTCAAAAACACCACAGTCTTCATTTAGACCCGTGGCTTCTTCATCTTTGAGCCAACTTTCAGTCTTTCTGTTCCTGTCTGAACTGATCCAGACTCTGTGTGTTTGTGTTCACCGCTGAGAAGAAGAGAGGAAGAAAATGAGCTCAACCGTCTCAGCCAATAGGAATTTAAGTTGAGCGGTAACTGGGTAGATCTGAGCAGAATAGGTTATAAGTTAAAGTGAAAGTGGAAGGAGACACACACGACGATTTGTTTTCTTCTGTTCACACTGACATTAAAACAGTCCTAATACAAATATAAACAATAAAAAACAATCACTGGGGTGAAGATAGTTTAATATTTAACATTCGTCTTTTTTGGGATTACCTTCAATAGCTCAGTGTCAGCACCGATTTCTCACAGTTTGGGGACATGTTGGAGAGCAGATTAAAGTAGACGTTTCCCAGTGTTGATTAACTTCAAATAACCAGTGATAACGACAGTAATAACCATGCAGTATTAATGGGGTCGCACAGAAGTGAACGTACCTATAGGCGGAGTAACCCTGAAATTCAGCGTAACACAGCCCTGTGGGGGAGAGCTGATCCCTGGAGAGCCTCCCTCCTCCTGACTGAATTTTGTTACTTGTAATATTGTCTTTACGACGGAGGATTAGGGCCACGTTGAAAACTAAAAAATGAAAGGTTACGAGAATAAAGTCATCTTTTAGATCAATCTAGGAAACATCTACGTGGGTATGAAAGATATTCACTGATTCAGACTTTGTGGCTCAATAACTCATCAACAAAAGAACGTAGTTCCAAACCCCACCCCTCTTTTTGATCACTGCAATGAAGACTACAATATGACAGTTTTATCATCATTACCTGTAAATAAGTAGCCATCAATATTTAAAAAGTCAATTAAATTACATTAAAAACAATTTCTCTTAAAATGGTGATGTAGTATAATATTGAAGAGATGTTTGATCATTAGTGTGACTTCAGTGTCACTACAGTTACCAACAACAAAATCATCACAGTTATTATTTTCCATGTGTAGTAATAACACAATTAAATACAAACATCATTTAAATCAAATCAAAACATTCTTGCTGAAGTAAGAGCTGTAGTTTAAAGAAGAGGAGATAACCATTCATCTTTTTTATGACTTGGTTGGTAGATCTCATTACTTTGATGGTATTTGCTTTATTTTCAATCAGAAAGTCCTGTAAAATAGTTTAATTCATAAGTCTAAAAGAAAATATGAACTGTAGAATAACATACAATCCTTTGATAGGAGGACATGAGGAGATCACTGAGGGCAGAAGAAGAAATATTGATCCAAACCACCTGGGTCCTGTTCTATGAAGCAGGATTACTGTCTAGCGAGGTAACTTTGAGGTTAGGTTCTGGGTTTCCTGTTCTATGAGACAGGTTCACTTCTTGGCGAGGCGAGTCTCCATGGCAACGTACGCTGAACGGCTAACCTGCTCCGGGCAGGTTAGGTTCCAGATTGAACTCGCGGACGATAAAAACCCCGCCCACTGACCAATGAGCTCTCTCGAAAAATGGTTTGCCCGTTCTTGGAGGATCCTGTTGACCTCGGAGCTCGCATTGTCCGAGGAGTACTCCGGCGCGCGAGAGCTTTCACATCACATGTGTAATTTGCCATGGATTGACACTTCCACATGGATCGGAGGAGACTCCCCCCTCTACACCATCCATTATGGGTTGACCCTGATGTCTGCAGAGGGCCAGCTCCTCTGCAGGAGTAAAATCTGGGGAGCCCCTTCCCCAGTTCTTTTCCCCTCTGCTTTCTTTCTGTTGGCTTGGGGGTAACTTAATATCTTCATTGTGTCTTATGAAATTAAGGACTGTCTAAATGCTAAGAAGAGGGCCTATAGAGATGGACATTTGGAGGAGGTGGGGGCAACACAGAGGGTCCTGAAGGTGAAAATCAGGGAGGCTAAGGACAGCTACAGGAGGAAGCTGGAGAGAAAGCTCCAACAAAATGACACCAAAGAGGTCTGGAGTGGCATGAAGACCATCACTGGTTACAAGAGGAGCAGCAGCAGCAAGGGAGAGAACTGCAGTGTGGACAGGGCGAACGAACTAAATCTTTTTTTTAATAGATTTGACTCAACCCCTGTCCTCCCTCCCCTCCTCCCAGTAGACCAGCAGCCAGCAGCCACTACAGCGACACCTCCCCCTCCTGGGAGCCCCCTGCCGTCTGATGAGGAAACCTCACCTCCCTCCTCCTCCTCCTCCTCCTCCTCCTCTGATCTCCTGACTGAAGGACCTCTTCTCGCATCTCCATCTACACTCACCGCCTCGGTGTCCTTCACCCCTGACCACGTACGAAGACAGCTGACGAGACTCCACGCAGGCAAGGCTGCAGGCCCAGACGGGGTGAGCCCAAAGGTCCTGAAAGCCTGCGCACCCCAGCTCTGTGGAGTACTTCACCATGTCTTCAGCATGAGCCTGAGTCTCCAGAGGGTCCCTGTGCTGTGGAAGACGTCCTGCATCGTCCCTGTACCAAAGACGCCGTGTCCAAACGACGTTAAGGACTACAGACCAGTGGCACTGACGCCCCACATCATGAAGACCCTGGGGAGACTCGTTCTGGAGCAGCTCCAGCCTAAGGTCAGGTCCCACCTGGATCCACTGCAGTTCGCCTACCAGCCCAGACTGGGAGTTGAGGACGCCCTCATCTTCATGCTGAACAGAGTCTACGCCCATCTGGACAGGCCTGACAGCACTGTGAGAGTCATGTTTTTTGATTTCTCCAGTGCCTTTGACACCATCAGGCCGTCCTTACTGGGTGGGAAACTGACAGCGATGGGGATGGAGGCTCCTCTGGTGTCCTGGATTGTTGACTACCTGACTGGCAGACCGCAGTATGTTCGTCTGCAGCACTGTGTGTCTGACAGGGTGGTCAGCAATACAGGGGTCCCCCAGGGGACTGTCCTGTCCCCCGTCCTCTTCACCCTGTACACCACTGATTTCGGCCACAACAGCGAGTCCTGCCACCTTCAGAAATTTTCTGATGACTCGGCTGTTGTGGGGTGTATCAGCAAGGGTGATGAGGAGGAGTACAGGGCGGTGGTGGGAGACTTTGTCACATGGTGTGAGCAGAACCACCTACAGCTCAATGTGACGAAGACCAAGGAGCTGGTTGTGGATCTGAGGAGGGCAAAGGCTCCCGTGGCCCCTGTTTCCATCCATGGGGTCCAGGTGGACATCGTGGAGGAGTACAAGTACTTGGGAGTGTATTTGGATTACAAACCCCTTCTTGTAGACACCGAGGTCAGTTTACAAGAAGGGCCTGAGCCGGCTCTACTTCCTGAGAAGGCTGAGGTCCTTAACATCTGCAGGACGATGCTGAGGATGTTCTATGAGTCTGTGGTGGCCAGTGCTATCCTGCACGCTGTTGTGTGCTGGGGCAGCAGGCTCAAGGTGGCGGACACTAACAGGCTCAACAAACTGATCCGTAAGGCCAGTGATGTTGTGGGGGTGCAGCTGGACTCTCTTACTGAGGTGATGGAGAGGAGGATGCTGTCCAGGCTGCAGGACATCATGGACAATACCTTCCACCCCCTCCACAGCGTGCTGGACAATCACAGGAGCACTTTCAGTGCCAGACTCATCCCCCCGCGATGCACCACAGAGCGCCACAGGAAGTCGTTCCTGCCTGTGGCCATCAGACTTTATAACTCCTCCCTCTAATTTTCACATAGCTCATAGCTCATATTGCACTGTAAGACAGCGCAACTGACATTGCTTAAGGGCTCTATATGTTGCAACCTGCTTAATTTATCTTCATGCTCCTTGTTGTTTATTTTAGTTTATTTTAGTTGCTTGATTTTATTCTATTTTATTTATTTGATTTTAATTCGAGTTTTACTTTAATGTCGTGAAATCAATGCAACTGTCAATCGTGATGTCTTCAACCGTTATTTCTGACTGCTTTACTGTGTAAAGGGCAACTGAAACAACCGAATTTCCCCCTTGGGGATTAATAAAGTATTTCTGATTTCTGATTCTGATTCTGAAAAATAAATTAAATCTTCTTCAATGACCACTTTAAATGATGTTCTTGTATTTGTTGTGCACCTGTTCTCTGGTGCGTTTTGTGCCACTTTGGTGCTGAAACGAAACTCAGATTTAGAGTCACTACACACTACATGACACTTGCTACAGGTAGTTAAAGGGAATGAAGAACTCTCATTGCCGTAACAAGATCTTGAATGCCAACACTTCTGCTCCATGACAATATTTTATTGCCTGTCTTAAAATTGTGACAGGAATTCATGTAGGGCTCATGTGGGCTACATATCACACAAAAAATGTAAACATGATAGGAATGAACAAATGAATGAATGAATTCATCTTGGAAATGAATTGGACATGTCTGGTGCATGTTACAGTAAAAGTGCATGTTGAACAGTGCTATTTCAGGATGATAAGGGCACAAAAGTTGTTTGCACATTATACTTATGTATTGAGACTGTCAGCAACTTTCTGCCAGCACTCCTGCCGTGCTTTTGCAGCGACGACAGTGTTGCTTTTGACGTTTATTACACGTTTTAATTCTTCATAATTCATAATAATTCAATTCTTCATAATAATTTAATTCTTCATACTTTGTCATGATCGCCTCCTGCTCCCCGTGTGTGAAGTCTGCAGTCCTTCTGCTCTGACGCTCCAGACTAATTCACGATTGGTCAGATGCGGCGGACTCCGCCTTATATGCGTGCATGCGCTCATTACAAAGATGGATCCATCTTTTGTATTGTTCTGACGGGGGCGTTGGTGGTGCAGTACGATAGTGAGTCATTGGTGTGAATGTGGCATGATTGAAAGGGCGTGAATGTGTCAGAGACACTGATGGAAATTAACATAGAAATTCAGATCCATTAGTGAGTGAATGTGAGAGTAAATGTGTAGGTGTGACCTGTAGTGTAAAGCAGCTTTGAGTAGTCAAAAGACTAGAAAAGCACTATATAGACAATGGAAAGACTGAGTAATGTTTTAAATCTGAAGGAAGTCTCTTTATCTTAAGAAAATATAAGGACATCGGTTGAAACTTTGTGTAGATCTTTTTAATAATAGTTAATTTGCTATTTGGAAGGTGCTTATGCATATATGTGTATGAATATGTATATACATGTGTGTATATGTATGTGTATACGTTTGTATGTATAGATATGTCTTTTTTATTTCCTTCAAACTTTCCACAAGTCTTACAGCATTGGTTTTTTTGTTTTTTGTTTTTGTTTTTTTTCCCAATGTTCCTTGGTTTCATTTTTATTTGCTTTGTACTAAAGCCAGCATTGGCATTTTGATTCGTGATTGTATAGTTGCTGTTTTTCAAAAAATTAAATAAAAATCAAAGTTACAAAAAAAAAAAGAAGAAAGAAAAGTGCTATATAAGCTCAAGCTCATTTACCATTCTAACCCCCAATTTCCACCGGACGTGAAAGCGCCGCGCAGCGTCCTGCGGAGCACTTCACTCCCATGGTAGTCTATCGGGCAATTTCCACTGCACACGAAAGCGCCGCACCGCACCGCGTTGCTGAAGCGCCGGCGCGCACCAAGGCGCGAGAGATGCGCTTCAGGTCTATTTTCTACACGGCCGATTCCAAACCTCGTAAATTCACTGTTGTTAAGAAAGCACCAGGCAGGAAGTCACCGTGTGAAGTAACCGGAAGTTTCAAAATAAAAAACAATGCATGGACTTTTGCACGTAATTTTCCTCAATTAATTGTCATTACGTCAAAACCGGAAGCATGAGCCTCAGGTCAGCAGTCGGTCAGAGGGTCCCAGAGGCAACACAACACCATGGACGAAGAAAAGTGAATCATAGACGTACTGAAATATATAACACTGCATGCATGACACCATAAATCTTTCTACACGGATATAGGCGGACAGAAGTTGAATAATTCACGAAGCTGTGTGGTTGGGACCAGCAGAGGGACCTTAGAGAAGTGAAGTGAGGTGTTGTTTATTTCCTTTCTCAGTCTATAACATGTTTTATGAGCGTGTGACATCGCTATTCCTCTGATCCCTGTGGCTCTACACGGATCAGCCCTCCCCCTCCGGATTGAGCGCTCCGTGGAGACCAAATTGTCTTGCGAATGGCTTATGGTGTTATTTTATTTTTTATGAACTGGAAGCCCAAGTTATGTAAAAATAAACAAATACTTGAAATTGTTGAAATTAACTTTTAACTTTTTGAAACTTTTTGAATAGAAAATAATGAAGATTATGGAAATAAACTTTTCCACAATATTCAAATTTTCTGTAAATGGTCAAATACGTGTCATGTTTGTAAATTGTAGTTTTTGAGGCTTCGTGACTCCACAGCAGTAGGCAGTCTCCACCAAGGATCCCAGACCACCTACAAGACCAGAGCCAGAGACGAGTACAGGAGCAAACAAAAGGGCCAAAGGCAGATGTGGAGAGAGAGTGTGAGAGATAGATAGAGCCCAATGTGCAGGAATCCCCCCAGTCTAAGCCTATTGCATCTTAACTATGAGTCTAAGCACTGGACTATGAGCTGGTCCCTAACTGAAAGCTTTATCACAGAGGAATGTTTTCAGTCTTGCCTTAAAGTTAGAGAGGGAGTCTGACTCCCGAACTGTAGTCGGTAAATGGTTCCAGAGACGAGGAGCCTGGTAACTGAAGGCTCTACCTCCCATACTACTTCTACAGACTGATGGTACTACTGGCCGGCATTTTGGGAGCGTAATGTTCTAGAGGGGTTGTACGGCACTACAAGCTCTTTAAGATAGACTGGTGCCTGTCCACTGAGAGCTTTATAGGTGAGGAGAAGAATCTTAAATTCTATTCTATATTTAATGGGAAGCCAATGCAGAGAAGCTAATACAGGAGTAATGTGGTCTCTTCTCCTAGTTCTAGTCAGTACACGTGCTGCAGCATTTTGGACCAGCTGAAGCATCTTAAGTGACTTGCTGGGACAGCCTGAAAGCAGAGAATTACAATAGTCCAGTCTAGAGGTAACAAAAGCATGGACTAGCTTTTCAGCATCGCTCTGGGACAGGATAGGCCTGATTTTAGAGATGCTACGAAGATGAAAAAAGGCTGTTTTTAAAATTTGCTTTATGTGGGAGTTAAAGGATAAATCCTGATCAAATAGAACCCCAAGGTTTCTAACAGTTGTGCTTGGTGCCAGACTAAGGCCATCTATGGCAGTTAAATCATTAGAAAGGGTTTCTCTAAGGTGTTGTGGGAACACCAAGACATCATGATGGAGCTAAAGCACCAAGAGATGCTGATCATAAAAGACACTCCACATTTTCATTTGCTTTATTAAAAAGATGTGCTAAGGTTCAGGAAGAAAGTTTTTAGACTACCATCCAGTGGATCGAGGGATGTTACTGAGCTTCTTCTAGAGAGAATATCAGGCAGATTGAAGACTAAACAGCCGAGGTTAAACATACGTGAGGACCACTCATAACATCGGAAATCTGAATTTAACAGATGGTTATGTATCGAGGTGGACGATACAGTTTAGGAGCATCGTCCATGCATTACCAATATGTTAGCCCGGATTTCATTTGTACATTAAATTACAATTTACTTATACAAATCAAGTTTGACTTTATTACTTCAAAATCTGAGGATGTGATCCTTGCTTACTATCAAATATAAATTTATTATACTTAAGTTTAACAGTAATGCATGTGCTCACAATTTTACGTTATTCTAGCTTTAATTCATCAAGTTTTAACCCTGATTACTTAAATTTATTGAGTTAACCTTTCACAATGCATTATGGGAAAGAGAAACAGCACTTTTTAACCGTCAACCATTTCATCACCCACAGACAGTTGATGAAGTTGTACTGTGGATATACTGAAATTTTAAGACATTTTCAAGACGTGGGGACGTGTGGTTTATCAACTGGACTGATAATTTGGACTTGTGGAATCGGACACCGCCTCTTAGTGAACGCCGGACTCTTTGCTGTGTGTACCGTGCTGTACAGCAGAGAAAGAGGAGGCTAGGCCGGGAGCACCGCCGTCGTTACCGCGGTCTACTGGGATGTTGTTGACGCCGAGTCGGACACCGCTTCTCTGGAGTTGGACCCCGCTGTGTACCGCGCTTCCGCCGAAGAGAGAGGAGGCTAACGCCGGGACATCCCTGCCAAAACCTACTACATCTGGTGAGTGCCATTAAGATAACATTAGCCACGGTATTGGCTTTTCAGACGGTCATTGAATGTAGTCACCTAACTTTATCACTGCTGTGCTACTTGGAGTTCGGCCGTGTGAGTTTCCTAATGACAGTAACTGAACAGGTGAATACAGGGGCGGATCTAGTCATATGGGGGCCCAAGGCAAACCTAGTCATTGGGGCCCTTCCCTGTACTGTGTGCTGATACATTTTTTAAATGATTTTATTTATTTTTCCAACTTATGGCATGGGTGCAGAGAAAAAATAAACAAGGAACTCGGCAGTGGAATAAGTAGTCTAAGTAAGTTTTACCTGTGTTTTTTGGTCTGGTGAGGATCTTTAAAAATAAGTAAAAACCATAAATTTATCATTGTAAAATGCTACATAAAAGTCAGACTTAAAAGAAAGCAAGCAGGCAATGTTTATGCCCTGAGAGTTTAAAAAAAATACATTCAATGTTCAATATATGGCAAATATTGTTCTTTTCTTTATTACTTTGGCTGTGGCTTCTAATATAGGATGCTTTTCTTTATAAAAAGTGAAAGGTGCTTTTTGATGGGTAACATAGAATTATCTACTAATGTCTTTTTTCTCTGTTAGGATGTGACCAACAAGGATGGATACAGCCAAACACGACTGGAAATCCTCTGTGTTGATGAAGAAAATCCTCAGATCAACCCGTCCAGTGTGGCAATTATCTTAGACGGTAATATGGTGATGGATGAACCAGCCGACCTGCATCAGGCTGTCTGTGCCCCGTTTGAACTCATTTATGCCTCCATTATGTAGAGTTTTATATGACACTGACATGCATGCATTTTCAATAAAAAGATTAATACATGTTTGGATTTTTTCTTTTTTTCCCCTAATTTTGTAGTTAATATATTCAAAAAAATATGAAATGTATTTACCTTAAATGCGAGGTACAATTTATTGGGCACAGGAATTGATAATACTGCAGGAGCTGGCCCACACACTGTAAGCACGGATAAGTTGAATCTACTCAAAAAACCTGAGGAAAGTGGTTGCCCTAAAAAAATTAAGTAATGTACAATGAAAACTTAAGTAAATTAAACTTAAATATGTGAAGTTCTGGAATTGATAATACTCAAGATTTTAAGTTAATTCAGCTTGACATTAAGTTTATTGTACTTAAAAATAGCAATTCCAGAACTTCACATATTTAAGTTTAATTTACTTAAGTTTTTATTGTACATTACTTAATTTTTTTAGGGCAACCACTTTCCTCAGGTTTTTTGAGTAGATTCAACTTATCCGGGCTTACAGTGTTATTTTGTTTGTTCTCTTTGTATTTGAAGTATGTTAGATGCTAAAATATTGATAGAAAAAACAAATATAACTTGAGATAAAGCCTCCAGATCAGGGGACCAAGAGGTCACCAATCTTTCTACAGACATCTAAGAGTTTAATAAAGAACATGATGACAGACACGAGAATGTTTTTCTTCAGAGGTCAGTGAATTAAATTCTTGTTTTATTTCTCCATGCTGTGCTGTTTAAATCATTTATTAATGTGTTTGTGACTTTGACAGGCTGATGCCTAAGCCTCGTCTCTCTCCATAAACACTGTTTCCTGTCAGTGGGACATTCTGGTGAAACAAAAACATAAAATAACATTTCTCATGGGTCACATTGTTGAGGAAAGAGTCAGATTTAAAAAAAAAAGATTCTTAATTAATTCTGAAATTATATGATTTGTTGGTCAGACGAACATTTAAGCTAAAAACACAGAAGTCACATCATCAGAATGCATTTTTCATGACAGGGTGAAATATCACTTTGTTAGATGTGTCCATTGTTTAATTTAAAGACTTTTGGTAATGTTAATAGCATTAAATAAAAAGTCCAGTTTCATAAATCCATCTCTAGCATCCACACAGATGTCTGCTTTTAGCGGGAAACAAAGAGAGACTTTATGACTCCACATGTCTCTAGTGAGTTACAATCAGAGTCCTCCAGACAGATGGAAGAAGGAACTAAAACATCCTTGTCTTTAGGATTTAGGATTTTTGAGGATTTATCTCAGTGAGTATTTACAGGTGGTTTGTGTGATTAGGCCTCATGGAGACACTGTGGAGAAGAGGAGCAAAGAAACTAAAGAGTGCACTCACAATGATAAAAAATCTTACAAAGAAACCTCTGGGGACAAAACTCCCAACAGGAGCCCAGAAAGGTTTAGCACCAAAACACAAAAGAGTTAAGCATAAGACATAAACGGGCCAAAGGACCACTGTGGTTGTGGGAATCCACCAACACTGAAGAAATGTCCACCAGTCAGCTTTATAATGCAGGTGATGACTCAATGAAGATGTGTGGCTGCAGCAGAAGTGTGCATGGGAAACCACGCCCACTCCCCACAGCAGCAGAGAGGAAGAGGATCAGCAAACAGGCAGAAAGAGAGAGGGGGAATCCTCATACATGATTTACAAGGAGGGCTCTGAGCATTCAAACCACTGTTTTCAAATGTGTTAACAGTCTGTGTCCCTCACGGAGAAGCTCACAGGATGCAGGGTGGTGTGCTCAGCGTTGAGGGGCTGGATTCAGTTTTTCAGTGACCTCAGGGCTCATCTTAGAAGCTTCGTGAGTCTATGTTGAAAAACAAAACAAGGACAAGAGTGTTAGCTCTCTTAGGCTATGTTTACATGGACACTCCTGACTTTGAGACTCAAAGATTTTTCCTTTGCATTTTAAAATTCTTCTGCGTTCAGACGACAATGCCAGAGACATATGAACCCGATGTAGCATGCATGTCAGTTCAGTAGATAGCGGTGTAGGTCTGCAGAGAGGCAGGGCTGCTACAACACACGAACCAAGAAGAAAAACTTTTCACAAAAAGAAATGGGAATAGATGCACAGAGACACAGGAGTTTCTTTTCTCAACAACAAATCAGTTCAGACAACAAATCTGTCTCGATAGTTTTGTCCGAGCACGGGAAGAGGCTCACAAACGTTACTCGGCAGATGGCTGAAGCTGTTGTTGTTCCTGGAATGTGCACAGCCTTCATGAGAGTACTGTGCATGCGGTGATGTAGGCGTTTCACCCTGAAACGCTCTGATATAGGTTTACATGGAGCTGAATGGACAGCGTTTTGGAAACTTTCCACTCTGAAGCCCGTTTTCAAAAGCTACTGTTTTCAGACAAAACACAAAGCGTTTCAGTGTAAAGGCAAGGCCAAAACCAAATGAAAACTTATTGGATCTGACCCCTTTGAGCCGTGTAAACGCAGCCTGAGAAACATACCTACCGATGACATACTTTACCTGACAAAACAAGGCTACATTCACACTGCAGTCAACGTGACCTGTCTCTGGTTTGTCTCTGACAGTGTGAACAGCACGAGACACTTTGATTCTGACATTTTCAATCAGATTAAGGACACTTTCAAATGTGATACTGAATCAGATATGTATCTGATTATATTGAAAGTGACCAGAGTCTGAACAGCAGGACGCGTTCTAGAGCACCAGTTTACCTCGGGACAAAGTCATTTCATGGACAGAACACAATCAGAGGTTAATATATAGATAGGGTTATTAAAAAGTTTATGCATTCTTCCTAAAATAAAAAGTTTTAGTTTTTTTCCTCTACAACATTAAACATGCATAAAGAAAGGATTGCTGGGGCGAAGACGAGTGTCTCTATTACACAAACAATGAACGATAAAACGTGAATGAATCACACATTTGCATTATATCTGATAAACTGAGTTTATTTACACTGCACTGACTTTTTGAATGGATGTATGAGGCTCAAAAAAGAGTTTACAGGACGTAGAGACGCTGTTGATCCACTGCTGTCCATCTCATCTGTATGTTATATATGTTTGTATGAAACAGCGTCAGTCAGTGAGCAGTCTGCTCCTGTCTGATCTGCTCTCAGACAAACTGGCAAACAGAGCTGTTCAGCATTGTGGCGCTGAGCTGTTTGGCTAGCACAGTTTTGGTCTCTCTGTGTTTGTTGTCCCTCATCACTCCGTGCTGTGCCTGATGTCATTAATGTTAAACTGATCATGTCTGTCTCTTCTGAAGCCTGAGCTGTTCACATTGGTTCACTGAGTTAACAGAGTGGTAAAGGGAAGACAGATTTTTACAGCCAATGTGGAAAAATGTCATCCATCAGAGAATAATAAACAAAAATTAATGATTATTTCTATGATTAATAAATAAAAACTTCAAACAAAATGGAGGAGAACAAAGTTTTTTTTTTTGTCTCTTACAGTTTCTCCTTATGTAAATCAGTAATCCAGAGATGGCAATAACCACGACCACGGCATGCATGATGAGGGCAATGGGCACAGGATTCACGGGCTTCACTGTTGATCAGAAGTGTAAAAACAAACATTAAAACAACATTACTCTGATTCATATCATACTTTAATCACCATATGATCATGACAAATAAAACAGATGAAACAATAACCAGAGAAGAACAAAACACAAAAACATGATGCCAAAATCAAACATGTTTCTATGTTTGATTTCATTTTTTCATTGTTTGTCTTGTTTACCTGAACACTAGTTTCTCCACAGCGTAATGATGTTCAGCACTGAGACAGCTTTGACCAACACCTTTTAGTTTTATTTCTGTGTCTGATGTTTTATAGTTTGCTTATTAACTCTGCTAAGTAGGTAACACATTTTAGAGCTTTTATTAGTTTGTGAACAGGATAATTGATTGAAAATGTTATTTCAAAATGTTGATCAAAGGTTTCATGTAAAAACAGAGTAAAATTATTATGCTAAGAAAATATGATGAAACATGAACTAAAGTCTTGTTCTGGTTGTGTTGTAGTGGTCTTAGTCAAAAAAAGTTGGTGAGCATAATATATAGCCTATGTTATATGTATGTTTATATATATATATATATATATATATATATATATATATATATATATATATATATATATATATATATATATATATATATATATATATATATATATATATATATATATATATATATATATATATATATATATATATGTACAGTGGGAGGAAAAAGTACAATTTTAATTTTGTACATTTCTGCCTAAATTGGTCATAAAATGTGGTCTGATCTTTACTCAAATCACAAGAATGAGTAAACAGTGTCTGCTTAAACTAATACCACCCAAACAATTACAATGTTATCTTTTTTTATTGGCCATAAGATGCAAACATTCACAAGACAGGGAGGAATTAGTAAGTACACCCTTGGATTCAGTAGCTGGTTGACCCTCCTTTGGCAGCAATAACTTCAACTAGACGTTTCCTGTAGCTGCAGATTAGGCGCACACAACGATCAGGATGAATCTTGCACCATTCCTCTTCACAAAACTGCTGCAGTTCTGCAAGATTCTTGGGATGTCTGGTGTGAACAGCTTTCTTGAGGTCATGCCACAGCATCTCAATTGGGTTTAGGTCAGGACTTTGACTGGACCATTCCAGAACATTTATTTTATTCTTCTGAAACCATTCTAAAGTTGATTTGCTTCTGTGCTTTGGGTCGTTGTCCTGTTGCAGCACCCATCCTCTTTTGAGCTTCAACTGTTTGACAGATTGTCTCAGGTTTGTCTGCAAAATATATTGGTACACTTGTGAGTTCATTTTTCCATTGATGATGGCGAGCTGTCCAGGCCCTGAGGCAGCAAAGCAGCCCCAAACCATGATGCTCCCCTCACCATACTTAACAGTGGGAATAAGGTTTTGATGATGATGTGCTGTTCCATTTTTCCTCCACACATGACGTTGTGTGTTCCCACCAAACAATTCAACTTTGGTTTCATCACTCCACAGAATATTCTCCCAGTTGTGCTGTGAAACATCTAAATGCTTTTTTACAAACTTCAAACATGCAGCAATGTTCTTTTTAGACAGCAATGGCTTCCTGCATGGTGTTCTCCCATGAAACCCATTTTTGTTTCATGTTTTACTTGTTGTAAATGTGTCAACAGAGATGTTGGCATGTTCCAGTGATTTCTGTAAGTGTTTCGCTGACACTCTAGGGTTCTTTTTTACCTCATTGAGGATCCTGCGCTGTGCCCTCGGAGTCATCTTTACAGGGCGACCACTCCTTGGAAGAAAAGCAACAGTGCCGAACTGTCTCCATTTGTAGACAATTTTTCTTACCGTGGATTTGTGAACATCAAGACTTTTAGAGATGGTTTTGTAACCTTTTCCAGCTTTACACAAATCAACAATTCTTGATCTTAGGCCTTCAGAGAGTTCTTTTGAGCGAGGCATGGTGCACATCAGACAGTGCCCCTCATCAAGAGACAACTCTTAACTGGTGTGTGTTTTCCAGTGGGCAGGGCAGCTTTAAGCCACACCTCAGTAATTGAACTTCAGGTTGGCTCACACCTGACTCATAAATTTGACTAACTAGCTCTTGGAGGATCCTTAGACAAGGGGGGTGTACTTACTTATTCCTCCCTGTCTTGTTAATGTTTACATCTAATGGCCAATAAAAAAATGATAACATGTTACTGTTTGGGTGGTATTAATTCAAGCAGACACCGTTTACTCATTCTTGTGATTTAAGTTAAGATCAGACCACATTTTATGACCAATTTAAGCAGAAATGGACAAAATTACAAAGGGTGCATACCGGTATATATATATATCTATGTATATCTATATCTATCTATCTATCTATCTATCTATCTATCTATCTATCTATATAAATATAAATATATATATATATATATATATATATATATATATATATATATATATATATATATCTTACACGTGTAAAAAATTGTTGGTACCCTTCATTTAATGAAAGAAAAACCCACATGGTCACTGAAATAACTTGAAATTAACAAAAATTACTGAAAATCAACTAATGAAAATCAGACTTTACATTTCAATTGTAGTCCAAGAAAATTATTAAAAAAAAACAGACTAATGAAAGTGGCCTGGACAAAAATGATGGTACCCTTAACTTAATATGTTGTTGTACAGCCTTTTGAGTCAATCCCTGTGATCAGGTGATTTCTGTAGCTCTCAGTGAGACTTCTGCACCTGTCCACAGGTATGTTGGCCCACTCCTCATGAGCAAACTGCTCCAGCTGACTCAGGTTTGAAGGCTGTCTTCTCCAGACTGCATGTTTCAGCTCCTTCCACAAATGTTCAACAGGATTTAGGTAAGGGATCATAGAAGGCCACTTCAGAATAGTCCAGTGTTTTGTTCTGAGCCATTCTTGGGTGTTTTTAGCTGTGTGATTGGCTCATTATCCTGTTGGAGGACCCATGACCTGTGACTGAGACCAAGCTTTCTGATACTGGGCAGCACATTTCACTCCAGAATGTCTTGATAGTCTTCAGATTTCATTGTACCTGCACAGATTCAAGACACCCTGTGTCAGATGCAGCAAAGCAGCCCCAGAACATAACTGAGCCTCCTCCATGTTTCACAGTAGGTACAGTGTTCTTTTCTTTGTATGCTTCATTTTTGTGTCTGTGAACATAGAGCTGATGTGACTTACCAAAAAGCTCCAGTTTTGTCTCATCTGTCCAAAGGACATTCTCTCAGAAGCTTTGTGGCTTGTCAATATGCATTTTGGAAAATTCCAGTCTCACTTTTTTATGATTTTCTTTCAACAGTGATGTCCTCCATTAAGTCCACTTTGCCTCAAACAGTGACAGATGGTGTGATCTGACACTGATGTACCTTGACCTTGGAGTTCTCCTCTAATCTCTTTGAAGTTGTTCTGGGCTCTTTGGTTTCCATTCGTATTCTCCGTCTCTTCAGTTTGTCATCAGTTTTCCTCCTGCAGCCACGTCCAGGGAGGTTGGCTACAGTCCTGTGGACCTTAAACTTCTGAATAATCTGTGCAGCTGTAGTCACAGGAACATCAAGCTGCTTGGAGATGGTCTTATAGCCTTTACCTTTAACATGCTTGTCTATCATTTTATTTCTAATCTCCTGAGACAGCTCTCTCCTTAGCTTTCTGTGGTCCATGTTCAGTGTGGTACATACCATGATACCAAACAGCACAGTGACCACTTTTCAGCCTTTAAATAGGCAGACTGACTGATTACAAGCTTGGAGACACCTGTGATGATAATTACAAGGCACACCTTAGTTTAACATGTCCCTATGGTCACACCATTTTCAATCCTTTGTAGGGGTACCATCATTTTTGTCCAAGCCAGTTTCATTATTTTGTTTTTAAACTATTTCTGCTGTGCCAAAATTCAAAATCAATGTCTGATTTTCATTAGCTGATTTTCAGTACATTTTTATTTATTGTTACTTTTGTTGTTTTCAAGTTATTTCAGTGATCATGTGGGTTTTTCTTTCATTAAATGAAGGGCACCAACAATTTTGTCCAGGTCTATCTATCTATCTATCTATCTATCTATCTATCTATCTATCTATCTATCTATCTATCTATCTATCTATCTATCTATCTATCTATCTATCTATAATTCCATTCAAAAAGTTAAACTGATGGATTTTAGATTCAAGGTCCAAGATTTAAACAACTTAAAGTATCTGTTTATTTTACATAAATGGAATTTCAGCTCATAAAATCCCCGAAAACAGGAATTCAACAAATTGGAATACTGTGAACTAAATCACCTTTTCTTCTCAGTGTTGGTAGACAAAGAAATAAAGTAGAATCATATTAAATCAATCAAAATAAGTTACTTTCAAAATGTTCAAAATGATCTTCAGTACTTGGTTGTGAACCTCTTTGCCTATATCACTGCATTGATGCGCTGTGGCATTGAGGCAGTCAGCATATGGCAATAAAATTGTCACAAGTTAAACCCCAAATAGTCGACTTACCTGTATTTGTATGTTTCCTTATTATTTTTTTAATCTTCTCTGTTATTTTTATTAAAAGAAATTTCTTTTCTATTCTTTATTTCTACAATTGCCCTTGACATTTTCAGTGTTTTGTATTATATTGTCTACCTTTGCTAGTTTATGTCATTTTATTTAACAATGTTATTATTTTGAACTCTGTAAAGCTCGATGAATTTCTGTATATTTGAATGGTGCTCTGTAAATAAAGCTGTTCAGCCTCTAAAATGAAGTACACTAAAAGCACACTGTACACACACAACAAAGAAAATGAAACTGTGAACCACTTTCTACCCACAAACTTAAAATTAAAATCAGGAGAAGTTTCTTCCTTTGATTTGTTGTCACTCCAGAGACATTTATTCTGATCTAAGCCTGTAACGTCATTTCAAACACCCAGAAATGTTGACAGGTTTGGATAAAAGAGACAAAAACAAATCTTCACTTCAGCTCTCCACCATTTGAGTAAACTCGTCTGGTTCAGGTCTTACCGTAGTTTGTCTTGATGTCCTTTCTGTCCAGTTTGGTGACCATGTCCTCCATCACACCAGAGAGCTGAAACACACACTCGTACTCCCCCCAGTCATCAGCAGGGAGCTCCAGGTCAACACTTATCTGGAAGGATCCGTCGTGGTTTGGGAGGATCTCTCCATGCTCCACATTGTCCTGAAGCTCCTCATCTTTCCTCCAGAACATGGCAGCTTGGTTGGGGTAGAAACCTGTGGCGTGGCAGGTGATGCTGGAGGAGGGGGTCTTCTGGAGAAGGGTCACTGTGGGGAGGTCTGCAGCACAAAAACAAAGACTGTTTATAGTTTCTTTGTCATTTTTGCTGTTGTTTACCATCGCTGTTCCTGTTTGATGTTGTATATGTTAATGACTCAGTAACACAAGGACCATATGAAGGCTGTAAGGCTGGGCAATATAACAGGATTTAAAGATTAATAGTTGATTATTTTTTAAAAACTTGATCAGCGATCACATAATTTACTGTAAGTATTTCAATACATTTATCAATGCTTGAAAAATAATCAAAGAACATTTATGTAGATACTGAATAACTTAACTGTGCAGTGTGTGGTAACTGGCATTTTAGTGACATCTATTGTTCAGATTTTGGAATGAGCCCGTCTGCTTCTAAAACATCACATCACTAAGAGAAGAGAGCCGGTGAAGACCAAAAAGGATCGTGAAATGGGCATCATTTACCACAGTTACATTTTTATTTTTACAGACCGCAGGTCAGTTAAGTTAATGATCATGGGTTTTGTAAACTTTGACTTAAATGGACTTGAGCTTATATAGCAATTTTCTAGTCATTGACTACTCAAAGCTGCTTTACACCGCAGGTCACACCTACCCATTCACACCCATTCACACTCACATTCACTCACTGATGGTTCAGAGTTTCTATGTTAGTTATCCATCAGTATCTCTAACACATTCACGCCCTTTCATGCCCATTTATGCACGACTGACGCAGCAGTGGGAGAAACTTGAGGTTAAGTGTCTTGCCCAAGGACACATCGCCATGTGTCGCCCAGAGCTGGGCTTGAACCTGCAACCTTCTGATCACTGACCAAGCGCACTATCCAACTGCACCACCGACCCCCGACGCCACTTACACAAGCAAACACTAGCAAATTAATGCTAATCAGGTCTAGGCTCCATAAAGTTTTCTAACATGCTGCAGATTCATCAAAATAAGGTAAAACAAGAGAGAGAGAACACGAGGGAAAGTTGGGCCAGACAGTTGAGAGGTTTGTAATATTATTAATAATCAGTGTTGGGAGTTACGGTTTTAGAAATAATGGCGTTACTAACGCTGTTATTTTTTCCCAGTAACGGATAATCTAGTTAATTACTTTTCATGTGTTACAACGCTGTTTCCGTTACTGACAATGAAATGCAGTGCGTTACTTTGGAGCTGTTATCCGACCTGCCTAACTCCCAAATTCCTGCGGAAGTGCCACGCTGCGGTCTTGCTCTGATCCACAAACCCCACTTAAGGTGGCACGCCAAGCAGCGCCGGAGGGGGAGAGCTGATCGCCAGAGAGCCACAGGCTCTCATGAGAATAGTGATGTCACACGCTCATAAAACACGTTATAGACTGAGAAAAGAAATAAACAAAACCAACCCGTAGACAACATGGCGGATCGTTATGTTAGCTTCCCCAGAGGAGAAACCTGTAGTACATAAAGAAAAAAAGTTTTTCGAACTTAAAGCGACTGTGAGGAGTTTTTAAGTAATTACAAAAAAGGCTCACTTTTAGATATATGCCTGATCAAAATACGCCTTTATTGATGATTTTTATAGCATCAAAATAGGTTATCTATAAATGCTATTCCTTAGCCTCCCGGTCGGGTCGGACTGGACTGGCCTGGATACTCAACTTCAGGAACAAGACAATTAAAACTAGAGCAAATTTATATTATTTTATGATTTATATTACACGTCTTAGAGCACCGGGCTGTAAGTAGCGATAAATAGCCGGCTACAACTACGATAATAACTTTTCCCCTAATTGCTTATCGTCACACAGCAAAAACTACCGCTACGTAACTAGAAAGAGATAGATTACCTCATCGCTTTGCATCCCGTAAGTTTTTGAAAAAAGAAGTTGTCAAGCAATGCAGAGTTCTGAGGAAGGTCCGAGCTGCATTTACCACAACAAACAAACACATTTGGCTTCATGTCTCCGGTGCATTCAAGTTGTAGTCAGAAGTAGGAATTTCTAGGTTCCGAGTAGGAAACTGCAACTGGAACGTCCCCCGAAGTCTGAATTTCCTACTGAGAACTTGGTGAAACCTCTCTACCCCGAGGTGTCAATGGAAGATGGATGCCCCCAGTGTGAACAGTTATTTAGCTCCTGTAATAATCCATTTATTTGCACTTCTGACTGGGGTGTGTCGCTCTAGATCAGCTGTATACATAGTATTGTTAGACTTATATTTACAAAAATGCCGCCATAGTGATAATCACATTCTTCATGTGATATTTGTGAACAACAACAGGGCGTGCTAACAACAGCTAACAATAGCCTGGTAGATTGGTATGTTTTTTTCTGACTTCAACTGGAATACCGATAAGATGTCACTGATGATGTCACTCCCATTTCCGAGGTTACAGGAACGCGGCATTACGACAGTCGCTGAGCGTGCTTATGGGTAGTAGAGTCTTTTTTTCGCCGGTGATAGATTCTCCTCATAGCACCTTTACTAAAAAGAAAAGGAAAGTTTTATAGGGATGATTTAACACCTACTTCTACAGACTGGTCATTCATTGTATTCAGGTGCCAGCTGAGCTCATTATTGAGTCATAATGTTGCTGAACTTTGACCTAAACAAACTGAAGCAGCCCCAGACACAGCACTGCCTCCACAGGCTTGGACAGTAGGCACTAGGCATGATGGGTGCATCACTTCACCTGCCTCTCTTCTTCCCCTGATGCTCCCATCACTCTGGAACAGGGTCAATCTGGACTCATCAGACCACATGACCTTCTTCCAGTCCTCCACAGTCCAATCTTTAAGCTCCCCAGCAAACTGAAGCCTTTTTTCTGCTTAGCCTTACTGATTAGTGGTTTTCTTAAGGCTACACAGCTGTTCAGTCCCAATCCCTTGACTTTCCTTCACACTGTGTGTGTGTGTGGAAATGCTCTTACTTTGGCTGTTGTCAACACACTGAACATGAAAAAAATGTAAAATCCACCTATAACTCCCCCACTTCAAAAATGTGGTCAAAGTTGCCCTGAATTTATCGTCACTTTATCAAGACACACCTCCATTTTAAAGTTGGAATCCCTGTACAGCAGCAGCCAATGTTTAAAAAGCAAGAAGGTTCATCCATATATCTACATAATAAGTTTCATACACCTCAGGTGACATCACAGCTAAAGATGCAGCAGCACCAAGAATAATCATTTAATGAAAAATATGCACATTGTTTACAGATAGTGCTTAAACATGCATAAATAATATCAATTAATTAGAGTTTAATGCAAAATAAAAAACAAATTCTTGTAAAAGAGCCGCAGGTTGCCGACCCCTGCCTTATATATTTCCTCCGCTTGATGCCAATGACTTGACCCTTCTTAAACAGACTTCCATCTTGTGTCTTTGACATGGTTGTTTAAGAAATGAGAAGCTGCTTATTGCATCAGCTGGAGTTAAATAACTTGTTTCAGCTGATAGATAATCACCATGCAGCAATTATCCAACAGGAGGGTCGTACCTGTTTGCTGTTAAATCCAGGTGACGTCGTTTTTTTGGCCAGGCATATATTGTAATGTCAGAGTGTCAAAAACAAAGACATATGAACATGGTCTAAATCAAATGGTACCACGTCTCTTAATCTTACCTCTTCTCATCAGAAAGCTCTGTCCATACTCCAAAAACTTCTTCAGCCAGTCAGAACATTCTCTGGTGAAATAGAATTTATTCTGCTCCAAAAGAGCTTTGTCGTTATTCCACTTTTCTTTGGTGATGACTCCCTGCTGTTGAGGAGCAACATATGTGAAGGTCTTCATGTCCAGGATTAAGAAGTCCTCTCCATTATAACCAAATTGCTCATAACCACTGGTGACCTCATCAGTCTCATCGTCCCACTCACAGCCGTACATATACTGAAGAACACCTGAGACAGAGAGAGAGAAAATCACAGCTCAGTCTCACAGCATCAGCTGATTTCACCACAGAGACACACACAAACACAAACATTTACCTCACGGTGTTCATCCAGAGCAAGCTGCTGATCCTTACAACATGGAGTTAATTAAACAACGTGCACATTGATCAGAGGCCTGCTCCAGATCAACCCATGAGAGCATTCACAAACATGCTCTTTAAAATAAAATTAAGACCACATTGTTTGTTACAAAAAATAAGTGAATAAATAAAACAAGATTTGAGAAAATAAAAAAATAGAAATTTCTCCTCCATCTACACTCCCATCAAATAAATAAATAAACGAGCAAGAGACAAATCGTACAGGAATTCTCCTGACTGAAAAAAGAAGTGCACAAACACCATAAAACAGTGTGCACATAGCTGGAGTCAGAGGTCTTTGTTTTCTCTTTTGATTCGGGTACAGTAGCATGAAAAAGTTTGTGAACTCTTTGGGATTACTTGGATTTCTGCTTTAACTGGTCATAAATATGTTCTGATCTTCATCTAAGTCACATCACTAGACAGACACAGTCTGCTTAAACCAGTACTGCACAAAATGATAAGTTTTCATGTTTTTATTTGACATAATATAAAAAACAGTCAGTGCAGGGTGGAAAAAGTATGTAAACCTTTGGATTTGATAACTGTTTGACCCTCCTTTGGCAGCAAAACCTCAACCGAACGTTTCCTGTAGTTGTAGATCAGAGGCGCACAACGGTAAGGAGGAGTTTTGGACCATTCTTCTGTACAAAACTGTTTCAGTTCAGCAATATTCCTGGGATGTCTGGTGTAGAGGTCGACCGATTTATCGGCCGGCCGATATATCGGGCCGATATTTGGACATTTGTCTCTATCGGCCATCGGCCGTATTTTATTTTAAAAAGCCGATTTTTGATCCGTCGTATAAAATCACGCAATTTTTGATCAGGCACATGTGCGGGCAGCTAAAGCTGCCCATCAAGAAAGGACCCCTGAGGCACGCTGCAATGTCATGCTTCAGAGCGGAGGAGAGGGGTCTGGCTGCAGAGCGGAGTGTGCTCAGGCTGTGGAAAAAGCCTGCACCTGTTTCATTTATGATGAATAATGGTAAGATTTGTTGAACATTTCAACGTGTTTGTGGCTCTATGGCTCTCCAGTCTGCAGCATGTTGTTAACTTCAAATGCTACTTTGTGATAAGTTTTAGCAGTAAGAGATTAGCGTGGTCTAAGTTGACTTTACTTATGCGTGTTCAAAACACATCATTATTGTACTGTTAACAACAGAACAAAGTAAATACGAGGAAATGGCGAGAGTGAAAAAAAGTACAGAATCAATCATGGGGCTTTTCTGAAACATGTATTAGCCACCCGTTAATTCCTCCACGTAAATGCATGACTGGAGTTATGTTTTTATCATTTACGGTCTACGTAGAAATGCATTTACGTTATGCTACATATTTTCCTTTGAGGAATAAAGTGCCCACTGCCCAGTAAGTAAGACAGACACACAGACAAATAACACGTAGGTGTAGTAGTATTATAATCGGTTCATTATATTTGAAATTGCTCGTTTATGCACCCTTTAAGGCCTGATTTACTAAGCCAGGTGTTAAACTGTATGTGCTAAATCCAGTGAATAAATGTGATTTTAAAGCCTGTTATATCAGATTTATCAAGGTAAACAAATCATATGAATAGATTATTTTACACTTTGGCTTTTTTGTCTTGTATATAAGAGACAAAAATCTTAACTGCACTTGAATTTTTGCTTACACCAACCCTGCATTTACCACATGCTAATCCTTATTAAATCAGGCCCATAGAGAACACATTTTATGGAGATTGTGTAGTATGTGATACATGATGTGATACAGCAATCAGTTATACAATTATGCTTTAGTTTTTTTAATAAATTGAAAAGATATTTTCAAATCAATCTATTGTTACCATTTACTTTTTTTTTTCAGGCTGCACAAAAGCAGAATCTTTAACTTTTAACATTATATTTAACAAAACATTATTTGTTTTGAGAGCTGAATAAATTTTCAAAGGACTGGACACGGCTTGTTGTAATAGATTTCTTTTAGCTGCTCAGAAATTGCTGCGTTTCACAAAAATGTGATATATATATATTAAAAAATCTGCCAAAATATCAAATTGGAAAAATCGGCTATGCATATCGGCATCGGCTGCCCAAATTTGGGAAGCATCAGCATCGCCATCGGCCCCCAGAAAACCCATATCGGTCGGCCTCTAGTCTGGTGTGAATCGCACTTTTGAGGTCATCAACAGTATCTAAATTGGGTTGAGGTCATGACTCTGGGCTCGGGTTAGGGCCACTCCAGAAGTCGTATTTTCTTCTGTTGAAGCCGTTCTGTTGATTTACTTCTATGCTTTGGGTCGTTGTCCTGTTGCATCACCCATCCTCTGTTGAGCTTCAGTTGGTGACAGATGGTCTGATGGTCCTGCTAAATGTCTTGATAAACTTGGGAATTCATTTTTCCACTGATGACAGCGATCCGTCCAGGCCCTGAGGCAGCAAAGCAGCCCCAAACCATAATGCTCCCTCCACCATATTTCACAGTTGGGATGAGATTTTGATGTTGGTGTGCTGTGCCTTTTTTTCTCCACACATAGCGTTGCATGTTCCTTCCAAACAACTCAATTTTGGTTTCATCTGTCCACAGAATATTTTGCCAGCAGTGCTGTGGAACATCCAGGTGCTGTTTAGCAAACTTCAAATATGCAGCAATGTTTTTTTTGGACAACAATGACTTCCTTGGTGGTGTCCTCCCATGAACTCCATTCTTGTGTAATGTTTTACATGTTGTAGATTTGTCAACAATAATGTTGGCATGTGCCAGGGATTTCTGTAAGTCTTCAGCTGACACTCTAGGATTCTTCTTCATCTCATTGAGCATTCTGCGCTGTGCTCTCACAGTCATCTTTACAGGACCACCACACCTTGGCAGAGCAGCAGCAGTGCTGAACTTTCTCCATTTGTAGACAGTCTGTCTCACCGTGGACACATGGACATCAGGGCTTTAGAGATACTTTTGTAACCCTTTCCAGCTTCATGTATGTCAACAAATCTTGATGGTAGATCTTCTGAGAGCTCTTCTGTGCGAGGCATGGTTCACATCAGGCAATGCCTCTGAGAACAGCAAACTCACAACTGGTGTGTTTTTATAGCGCAGGTCAGCTTTAACCAACACATCCTATCTAATCACATTGATTGGACTCCAGGTTGGCTGACTCCTGGCTCCAATTAGCTCTTGGAGAAGTAATTAGCCTAGGGGTTAACATACTTTTTCCACCCTTTACTGTGACTGTTTACATATTGTGTTGAATAAAAACATGAAACTTATAATTTTTTGTGCTGTATTAGTTTAAGCATACTGTGTTTGTCTAGTGATGTGACTTAGATGAAGATCAGAACATATTTTATCACCAATTTAAGCAGAAATCCAAGTAATCCCAAAGGGTTCATGTACTTTTTCATGCAACTGTATGTACATGTTTCTTTTGTTGTTTTCTGCATGTTTGAATTAAAGCATCAGTCACTCATTTGTGTTGATTTCTTGCTTACCTACTTCCAAAACATGCAAGCATTTATATTTATCACATTCATTTACCTGCATTGTTTTAAGGTGTATCTGTTTCCCAAACAAATTAATGTGTGTGTTTGTGAATGGGTGAATAGCTCGCATTAGCTTAAATCAGTTTAAGGAAAGTGCTTGATGAAGTTCTGTCCATGTTCTTGTTTTAGTGTACAGGAATGGTTTATCACATCCAATATGGTGGACATGCTGAAATATAGCAGCAACAGGCCGACCCGGTCAATGAGATTTCTACATGTATTTGAGTAGCAGCAGAATTGTCCCTGTTGTCAGCCAGAAAAAAATAGAAATTCGTTCTTAGTCATAGGTGTACAGTTTGAGGAGAATCTATTACCGGCAAAATAAAGACTCTGCAACCCATAAGCACAAGCAGCAACTGTCGTAATGCTGCTTTCCAGTAACCTCGGAACTGGGAGTGACATCATCGCCAACTTATCGGCTTTCCAGTTGAAGTCGGAAAAAAACATGCTGATCTACCAGGCTATTGTTAGCTGTTGTTAGCACGCCCTGTTGTTGTTCACAAATATCACATGAAGAATGTGATTATCACTATGGCAGCATTTTTGTAAATATAAGTCTAACAATACTATGTATACAGCTGATCTAGTGCGACACACCCCAGTCAGAAGTGCAAATAAATGGATTATTACAGGAGCTAAATAACTGATCACACTGGGGGCATCCATCTTCCATTGTCAACTCAGGGGTGGTGAGGTTTCACCGAGTTCCAGTAAGAAATTCAGACTTCAGGGGACGTTCCAGTTGCAGTTTCTTACTCAGAACTCGGAAATTCCGACTTCTGACTACAACTTGAACGCACCAAAAGACATGACCCAAACCAAAGCGTGTGTTTGTTGTGATGCTAATGAATGCAGCTCAGACCTTCCTCAGAACTCTGCATTGTTTTACAACTTCTTTTTTCAACAACTTACAGGATGCAAAGCCACGAGGTAATGTATCTCTTTCTAGTTACGTAGTGGAGGTTTTTGATGTGTGACAACGAGCAATTTTTGTAAATCTTATTATCATAGTTGTAGCCGGCTATATATCTCTACTTACAACCCAGTGCACTAAGACGTGTAATATAAATAATAAAATAATATAAATTTGCTCTAATTTTAACCCTCATATTATCCTTGGGGTCAATTTGACCCCATTCAGTGTTTATCATTCAAAAAATAATAGTTGACTTTTTTTTGGCTTCATATTTCATGAGTTTTCCTAATTTGATGGGTACTATTGATTGAGCATAAAATTATTATGATGATATTTTTTTTTCATTTTGCTGTACACATATTGCATGCATCGGTGTTCCTCTGGGGTCAATTTGACCCCAAGCTGTTTTAGCTGTGTAAAACTTGTCTGTCTGTGTGTGACCCATGTGTGACCTAACATTCCCTCACCTGCAGGTATAGGGTTGATACTTTTGAGTTGATACATGACATGGGGAAGGGGGAACATGGGGGGAATGAATGTGTGTGTGTGGGTCTATGTCGTAGAAACTTGACTGTTGCCATAAAGAACTGTTCCATGTTCTGACTATCTGACTGATGTTCTCAGGATGATTTTCTGTTTCACAAATGGGTGAATTTTCAAACATGTAAACCCCCTCAAACACACAAAAAAAGAAACAAACAAAAAAAAGAAACAAATACAAAAAAACACAAAAACAAGCAAACAAAAAAAAAATCCTAAAATTAACAACAACAAAAAAAAAACTCCAACTCTGCCACTGCCGGTCCCAAGCCTGGATAACAAAGGAGGGGTGAGTGAGACTTTATAGTGACCACAAACATGTTACAAAAAAGTAGATAAAAATAAGTAAATAAATATGTTTATGAGAGGAAGGGGGGGTGGGGTTCATTCTGTGAGAGTCATGAATGTGCACCCTAAATAGAAAAGATTTGAATGAAAGATTTGAAAGATACACTAACTCTAAAACTAAAAGTTTGACCTGATGGTGGCGCTGCAGAAAAGGTCATATCATCACCATAAACAACAGGGTTCATACTCTTGTGGTCACAACTTTTGTCAGTAAATTTGAAAAGATTTGGATGAAAACTTTTCAAGATAAATTATTTCTGATTGAAAAGTTTGGCCTGATGGTGGCGCTAGAGGACAGGTCAAGGTTTCATTATCAAGGGGTTATTTATGTATTCAACAAATACACAGAGTTCCTGACACAAAAACATGATCAACAATTTTCTGTAAATCACTTTGTGGAGGCAAATATCCCTGGGGTCAGATTGACCCAAAGGGTAAAATGTGTTAGTAATATTTGAGGAGAATAGGAGGGTTAATTGTCTTGTTCCCGAAGTTGAATCCAGGCCAGTCCTGTCCGACCCGACCGTGAAGGCTAAGGAATAGCATTTATAGATAACCTATTTTGATGCTATAAAACTCATCTAAAAGTGTGTATTTCCATCAGGCATATATCTAAAAGTGAGACTTTTTTATAATTACTCAAACTCCTCACAGTCTCTTTAAGTGTAACATTATTTAGGTCTAGAAATAAAATAAGATAAAAACAGATCCTCAATATGGTATTAATCATTGTTACAGGAGTAATGGCAAAATGGCAAAAAGAGATAAGCATGGATAAAAACAAATAAAAATAAAAATAATCAAACTACAAGCATTCTGCATTATTTGAATAGTTGTCCACTGCAGAGTAGGGATGTAACAGATTGAAAATTTCATATCTCTGTTCTTGTGACCAAAGTTATTACAGTTGTCATTATTATTGTTGCAGTGTGCCTTAAAATGTTCAAAAAGTACTTTAACAGAGTCTTACAATCATTTAACCCCCCAAAATTTTAATTTTAACAATTCTTTTGCCTTTTTATCAATAACTGTGTCAAGAAATGCCCTATAAGTTCATTTGTTTAACTTTTTCATAAGAAATACAAGTAAACAATTCTGGCAAGTATTTGTCATTATTATGTACAGTGGTGTAAAGGAACGAAGTAATAGTACTTAGTTACAGTACTTAAGTATGTTTTGGGAGTATCTATACTTTACTTGAGTTAATATGTTTTTTGCAACTTTTACTTTTACTACAGTACATTAAAAATTGAAAAATGATACTTTTACTTCGTTACATTTAAATTGTCAACTGAGTTACTCGATACATAATAAAATGTGAATATAAATTACAGTGTACAGAGTGTGCTCTTGAGCGAAGCTGAACAAACCTCTGTCTGCTTCTGCAGCCTGTGAACGACTGTTTGGCATTGCAGGATTTGTATTCAGAAACTCCTCAAAGTCTCTTTAAGTGTAACTCATGCAATTTTGAAAATCAAAATAAGCTAAAGATGAACCTCAAGTTTGAGGACTTGTTACGTAAGGAGGAATGGAGAGATAAGAGGTGAAGGGAGCTGAGGGAGGGAGGAAGAGTTAAACTTAAAGTTTGGGAGAGCAACAACTATTTGTACCTGTTCTCTTTGTTTGTACTTTTACTTTTAATACTTAAGTACATTTAATAGTAGCTACTTTAAGACTTTTACTAAAGTGATTTTTTAATGAGTGACTTTCACTTTTAGTTGAGTATATTTTATATAAGATATCTTTACTTTTACTCAAGTATGGGTTTCAAGGACTTTTTACACCACTGATTATGTAATAAATGCTTAAACTGTGTGTAATTATAAGAAAGGAAAACATACTGATTTAAACTTAAAAAAGAATTCTCTTCATTAACAATTGTTAATGAACATGTTCAAAGTTTTGAGACGGCCAAAAAATAATCTAAACCTGTTTTACAAACACTCAAACATTTTAGTTTGCCTGCAGCATTAGTGTCCATGTTACAGCTCGTTATATTAGACCATGTTCAGGAGTTTTTTTTTTGTTGTTGTTGTTGTTTTTTTACTAGTACCTAAAGCAGTTAGCCCCCTTCATGACTCTCCTCTTTTCTTCTCTTGCCATGGCAGATCTCCTCCACATCTCCTTCTTTAATAATTACAAATAATGATTGATTACATCCATAAAACACAAACTATGACAGAAAAAGACGATCTATTACGATGAAATAAGGCGGATAAATGGTGAAAGAACAATAAGAACTCACTCCAGAATGATACTAATGCTCTTATTTACAACCTTTATACATCATTTACACAGAAAATCCTGATAAACCTCCTATAATTCACTCAGGTATGGCTCTCTGAATCCTCTCTCGCTCTCTCTCTGCTCGTTTACTCGAGGTATTACAGCAGTTTTAATCACGCACATTTTTGTCTTTTACCGCAGTTTCGTGTTTTAGACAGGGTGACTGTCGTCAATCAGTTTCCCCTCCACATCCTTTAAAATCCAAACTATGACCAGACTTTAGACTTTAACTGTTTCGAGTGGATAAACCTGTGAGAGTCTGAGCGAGGCTCCAGCTGCTGGACTTTCAGAGGCCAAACATTACAAACTGCTCCTCCATCTGTGAGAGACGGCTGCTTCACAGAGGAGCAGACACACATAATTCAGGCTTTTCCAGACAAAGAGCAGCATCACCGTGAGTTACTGACACAGTGTGGTGATCAAATACAGTTTAACAGTAATTTTAATAGGACACGTCAATGATTACTGTGGGAAATTTTACTACGGTTTATCATTTTTCCAGTATCCGTGACATCCCTGCTTCAAAGAGTTATCATTGAAACTAAAGGGCCAGTTTATCCATTTCGGTTTCTACTGTATGTTTGAGTTGTACATTTTTGAGATATCAGCTGTAGAGACACCTGTATTTTGTGTTTTGGTAAAACTAGACTAACTCACAAAAGTCCTGGGATGCTCAAAGAACCAAAAGTACATTTTAAAAATTCAAAACCAGAGTCTAATTCCAACAATCAGGACCTGGTTGCTCAAAATAATCTGCAGACCTTGTTGGTCAGCATGTTCACGTATGAACTACTTTTTACCAAAACAAAAACATGTGTTTGGATTTTGGGATGCAGTTTATGCCCAAAAATGCCAAAAATGAAATAGGCTCTGAGTTTGAGAAACCTGGCTTTTCTTGTTTTGTATGCTACTGATGATTTTCAATAAAGATAGAGTGATTTAATGTCAATAATTGCAGGGTACATAATGTAGCTGTTATCCAATTAATCGATTAATCCCATAACAAAAAATTGATAGTTGCAGCCCTAATAATTTTATTTACATTGTAGAAGAGAAAAACAAACAAACCTCCAGTTTGCTTGAAGCGCTCGTTTAAGTTTTCAATTTCGGCTTTGAACCGTTGATGAATTGTCAAAGTCTTGTCAGTCTCCTGCTCCCAGAACTGAGGAAACTCTTCTGTGACTTTCTTCATCCACTCCTGTCTGGGCACCATTTTCCTGGTGTTACTGTTGTAATGATCAATCTGAACATCATCAACCATTCCAACAATCACAAACTCGGGGAAGTTTGAGACTTCAGATGATGCGGTGTTGAAATACTTGAGAGAGTGATGCACTGTGGAAACAAAAACATTTTCATTATTTCAGTTTTATTTCACATTTTATGCATCATTAGAAAGTCACCAAGCACACAGTTTAATGAGGACTTTGAGCTCGGAGGTAAACTAAGCAGGAAAAACAGTCATTATCAAATTACTGAGCTTGGTCCTAAAAAATTAGTACATTTGGATAATCTTAAATTAAAAGTCAGACCATAGTTTGGTCCTTAAAAGCAAGAAGACACAGAAGCTGTGTCCCCAACCAACACATCCAAGTGGGCCCACATTTGATTTGCCTGGGTAACATAGGCTTTAACTGAGCGGGCTTTAAAGCTATGGTCTACGATGTGGAAGCTTGGTACGTCTTAATAACAAGTAAACTTATAAGGCCATTATGGCCCTATGGTCCAATCTAGGCAATACAAAAATCAAAAAGAATGAAAAAAATCCATTCAGTATATCCGCTGCAAAGCAACTTAATAGTTGACCAATCCGAACCGCCGTTCCCAGCAGTTCGGATTGGACCGTGAGTCCATCAATCTTCTGTCTCTTCTGCTACGCAGAATTACCTGGTTGAACAGGTAATAGCTTTGTTTACTACAGTGAAAGATGTCTGCTGAATAACTCTGGTTAGTCTGTGCCTGTACTGGCTGATGACTGGACGTTGTTTGTTGGAGCGGGTAGGCTCTGTCAACAGATTTTAGCCTGTTAGCCACTCATCGTTAGCATTGTAAACTGAGCTGGTGAGGACATGCCGAGAAAGATAAATCCTCGCCCACAATCGGCTCTGCTCCAGTGACGCCAGACCTGCTTCGCCGCCGGTCCAATTGAAATGGCTGCCGCTGTGTGTTACAAGGGGGATGACTGTGGTATTTGTTACTTTCAGTTGAGCTGAGCTGTTTTTGGTTGTTGATATTTTATGTCAGGCGGCTTGTTGCTCTGTCAGAGGAGGCATGTTGCTAGGAGGCGACATGAGCTGGGGGCGGGATCTTGGAACACGGAGGGGAGGGGTGAGTGAAGGGGGGGCAGGCTGTGTTTTTCAAATCTGTCTCAACGGTCAAACTGGTTTTCAGGTCGTAGACCCTGGCTTTAAGTGGGTTGGTGTAGGGCCCCACATGGGCTTCCCAAAAGAAGCTACATGGGCAAGAGATGGGCATCCCAGCTGGCCTGCACATATGGGCACTAGATGAGTCCCTAGTGGGCCATGACCTACTGTATGTGAAATGAGCTGCAAATTAAATTGTTTCAGGTAAAATAATGTTGTTATATACTGCTGTACAATGTTATGCTTATAATGTCATCAAAATGTTTTGATATTTAAAGTTTATTTATTCCACACTGGGGAAATCTACATAGTTGCAGCAGCATTTAAAGAAAGAGAAATATATGGCTAATTGAAAGAAAATATTTATGGACTAAGAAAAGAAAACAAATAGTAACATTTAATGTAAGTTATTTACAGTATAGATACAATAGAACAAAAATAAAACTGTTTGATTGTACTAAAATATTGTTATTTAATGTGAGGTTAAAAAAACTGAATAAACTCAACCACAACCATAGCCTATCTACTCCTTTAAATAGCCACTGGAGGTTTTTCTGTACAGTCTGTGCATGTGTGTGGCGGGAGTTGTGATGGAAATGTGAGAAGGGTAATCTCGCAATTAATTCTGGAGTTGATTACCCCTCAAGATGAAGAACAGCTCAAAACTCAAAGAGGACTTTTAAATTCTGCAAAACAATGTTGAAGTACGTCCTCACTAACAAACAATACTATAGAATAAAAAATTTGAAGAAAATAGCATTGTGTAAACCTTAAAGTGTGTTCCACCATCTTTTTTCCGTGAAGGGAATTTTTTTTTTGCTAGGTGGCTATGGATGGCTAAATGTCCATTAGCTAGCATGCTACGTCTCAAATGAGTTTAACAGTAATGTCCTAACTTACCTATGTAGACTCACTAATTACATCTGAACTACGCAACTGTTTGACAACTGACCCAATTATCTAGATTTTTTCTTCAAATATGTTTAAAAACAATTTATTTTCAAAGAGTTATAAGAAATACTACATTACCCATAATCCCAATGTTTACCAGCGGGGTCTATGATAGGCTAAACTCTTTCTAAACCGCGAACAGTGTTTACGTTTCCACTGGGAGGTGAGTGAGTCGTCGTCACGAAGATTTGTAATACATTTAATATAACAGAGTATTTTTTTCTCATGCTATAAGCACACAGAACAACACATACTATAACAGCGCCAAGCATGTGTTAGCAACATAGATATGATGTCATAACCCGGAACGTTTAACTTTGTGACAGTTCATGAGCAGCCGTGTTTGATTTTTTGAGTGTGTATGTAAAGAGTTATGCTGCATTCACACCGCACGCTACTTGTTCTACTTCGATGATCACTCTCCATGCAAAGTCAATGTACAGCTGCGATAGGGTGAGGCTAACCCTCCCGCGATGTGTTTGCTGTGTACAAGATGATCACTTCAGTCGTCGCGCGATGTCAAAGTTAAAATAGTTGAACTTTTCAGGATTTTTTGTTAGACAATTCTCAAATCGATTTTTTTCTTTCAAAAGTAGTTTTTATTCCTAAATTAAAAGCTTCACTTTAGTCTGTGTTAATAAGCCACTTTTAAATGCAGTCCAGGCTTTTGGAGACAGAGTTTAAACAGCTGGTTAAAATATATTGCTGCAGTTCTGCTATGATGTAGCATATGTACTGGTTAAATGTAGCGGCTAATGGTTAACTGTTAACTGCTACAGCTAATGGCTGACAAGGGCAATCAACAGTAAATGGCCAAAGTGACAAACTGTTGTTAGTGGCTGCTAGCAGCTAACGGCTAGCGGCCACTAGCCTCTAGCTTAACTACCTTAAGACTATTGTTTCACACTAAATTTTACCACACAGATGGATCATTTAACACTTATATGTGACATGAACCTCGTCAAAGACAATCCCTATGAAGTAAACTTCTGAGGAGAGCAGATTTCACCAAGTAAACCATTTCATTTTCATTGTTTTTTTCGCTTTTTTTGTTTGTGTAATTTATAATACTGTTTATTTATTTTATTTAAAAGCTCTTGACATTCTAATTACAGTTAAATACTAATTTAGTAATAATTGACTTTGAAGACCCCATGCTGTTTTGTGGCTTTTTCCCACTATTGTTTTAATTACTCAGAGTTTGGCACCATGATCATGAACATAACTTCAGTGTCTGCAGAGTTTTTCTGAAAAACAGACTAAACTGTGACACTGTGACGCACATTCAGGATCACACCACACCTCACACAAACCCACTTCAAGACATGAACTGCCCTTTAAATACATGACTATATGTATACTTTCTTGGACTGTAAAGTATTAAATGGCTGTTGTGTTTGATATGAAGACTGAATTAAAACTAGAGAATTGGCATTTCCATGCAGGAAATGCGTTGAAATGCTGAGTGTGACTGCTGAAACTGTGAAATGAAATTGCTAAAAGTAAGGCAAAGAAAGTTGAAAATGTGACATGAATAGTTGTAAGCAGTAGATCACGGTTGAAAATGTGTGAAATGTGCAACAAAAATGTTTGCAGAACATTATAGATACTGAAGCTCAGGTGTGCAGGTCACGTGACCACGCTCTAACTTCAAAGAAAAGTGCAAAAGTTGATGCAGCTTCAACAGTCATATCTCAGAAACTGTAGCAGATAGTGAAAAGTGCACTAAAACTGTTTGCAGTTGTGAAAGAAAGCAGAAAATGAATGACTGTTTTGTAACATGGTTAAATGTGTTGATATTTGTAGTTATACCTAATAAAGTGGCCAGTCAGTGTAATACGTCCAAAGTACGGTTGAGAGTGTAAAGACAAGCGTGATTACGCTACTGTAATGAAGAATCTGTACTAGATGGAAAGAAAAGTACATCTGCCTCAGCCTGGATTTGAAACCAGGTCTCTCGCTCCATAGTCCGCTGCTCTAATCTTTCAACCACAGGACTATTTGCTGAATCATGGAAATCACGGTATTTCTCCTGTGGTATAGAGCATTCTAATGACGCTCGGTACTTCCGGGTAAAGGAACGCTCGCTGTGTCTAAACTGGAATAGATATCAGGAAAAGGACTTCACCGTGAGCATCCCAAGAACCTGCTAAAACGTTAAATAAAATTCTCATATCTGTACTGTTCAAAATGTTAACACAGTGATGAGTTAAAAACGTGCTTCAAACTGCAGCATTCGGCTGTCTGGGGCTTCGGTCTGAAGTCACATGATATGCTGAACACACACAGATTTCCTCAAAAGTTGGTGTTGCTTAAAAAATCATATTTAAAAAACTATAGAAGCCAGCAAAAAGAAGATATGTAAAAATAGCTGAGAAGTCAGTGCAGCTTTTAAAGCACGAATGAAGTCTGTAGGTGGAAGCATGCCCAATCTGTGGAGCTTCAAAGTTGCTGAAGTTTTCAGCAGACCTGTGGAAATGTCCCATTGATTTCAATGTAAAAATACATGTAGAAATTATTTTTTACTGTAAAAAGTATAACTGTCAAATCTGTGAATAATACAAGTGCCCTTCTCCTGAACATGCTGCATGTCAATTTTTTTACTATGAAAATCTGTGCAAATTTGAAGCCTGTGAAAGGTGCCAAATCTGAGGAATAAGAAGAAAAAGAAAAAGAAGAATAAATTTTAGGAAGAACAATATGTTGAAATGCTGACTCAGCATTTCAACATAAATACAACCTCTGATACTTCAGTCAGAAGGACGAGCAACATTTCTGTCCTCACAGTAAATGGACTTAAATCAATGTTCGCTCACCAGCCGTCGAGTCCTGGAGGAAAAATCCAACAAGTGTCAAAAACACCACAGTTTTCATTTTGACCAGTTTTTTCTTCATCTTTGAGCCAATTTTCAGTCTTTCTGTTCCTGTCTGAACTGATCCAGTCTTGGTTTTGAGAAGAGGAAGGAAATGGGGGGGGGGGGGGTCTTCAGCCATCTCAGCCAACAGGAATTTAAGTTGACCAGTAACTGGGTAAATCTGAGCGAAACAGGTTATAAATGAAAGTAAATGGAGGCACACATGTCTTGATTCGTTTTCTTCTGCTCACTGCATTTCACAGTCCAACAAACATAATCCCAACATACAGTCGCATCAAACATAAACAATAATCACCGGGGTGAAGATAGTTTAGTATTTAACATTCGCCTTTTTAGGGATTACCTTCAATAGCTCGGCGTCACAGCATTGATTTCTCACAGTTTGGGGACATGTTGGAGAGCAGATTAAGGTAGACTTTTCACAGTGTTGATGAACTTTAAATAACCACTGATAATGACAGTAATAACGATGCAATGATAATCGCACAGAAGTGAATGTGATGGTACCTGTAGGCGGAGTAATCCCGAAATTCAACGTAACACAGCCCTGTGGGGGAGGACTGATCCTGGAGAGCCACAAGCTCTCATGAGAATATGTCACACGTTTATAAAACATGTTTTAGACTGAGAAAAGAAATAATTGGATTCTAAAACCTAAAAAGATATTCTACTGCTCAATAACTGGAGACCTGTATACTCAACAATGACTATAAACTGATTCTCTGATATTTGCTAAAAGAATTAAAGAAGTCTTAGACAAAAAAATAGATGAGACTTACGTTTTGTTACAAATAAACATCTAACAACATTTCTCAATTTCTACAAGGCCTTTGATACCATCAAACTTCTTTTTCACTGTTTAAAGAAACTGGGCTTTGGTTAGTGTTTTTTAAAACCTTGTATGCCAATGGTATCAGCTCAGTTAAGATGAAAAGTGACATAACCCAAAAATTTTATTTGACACGTGGCATCTACCAGGGATGCCCTAAAACCATAGAAGCACCAACGACTGTCACAATCTCAGCTCCAGCCTCAGCCTCATCCGCAGCCTGTCACTCACCTGCTCCACTCTAATCAGTCCTGACTCACCTCACCTGTGCCACCGCTCACACCTGCACCTCTTCTCCCGTAATCAAGCCAGCTACTTAAGCTCCAGCTCCACACTCAGTTGTTGTCAGACTGTCGTCGCACTCATGCTGAAAGGTCCAGACTTGTTTCCCGGATTGATCACCCGTTGCCAACCTGTTTCGTCCCAGACTCTGCCTCATACGCCTGACCCTCGGCCTGACTCCAAGGTATCGACTAGCTTCTGTCCTGCATTCACCCGCCTGTCTGAATCCCCGGCTTTCGATCCTGCTGCAGTCCCCTGTCGCCGAGCCCTGTCTGATCTACGCTGTGACCCACGTCTGGTATTTGACCCTGCTTCTGTCTCCCGTTGCCGAGCCCTGTCTGATCTACGTGGTGCCGTTCGCCTGGTGTCTGACTCCCCGCCTGTCCTCGACTACGAGAGCTCGCCAGAACCACATCACCGAGTGTTCCTGAACACCTCTAATCGTCAGTGTGTGAGTCAAGCCTGCTTTAAAGGATTGAGTGAGCTTCTGCCTGTGCATCTCCTGGGTGGCCTAGTCGGTAAAGCGTCCGGCTACGGATCAAGTGGTCACAGGTTCGCCTCCCCCTCAAGCCACCGCCTGTTACGGTCTCGTCTGTGTCGCTCTCTGTTTTGGACACCTCTGTTTGCTGCCGCGGGTTGAAGCCCCGCTCAAGACGCAGCTTCACCCCGTTAAAAGACTGTGTAAGTCGTTTCCTCTTTGTTTGCTGTCGCGGGTTGAAGCCCCGCTCAAGACGCAGCTTCTCCTCGTTAAAAGACTGTGTAAGTCGGCTTCTCTTTGTTTGCTGTCGCGGGTTGAAGCCCCGCTCAAGACGCAGCTTCACTCCGTTAATAGACTGTGTAAATCGTCACCTCTTTGTTTGCTGTCGCGGGTTGAAGCCCCGCTCAAGACGCAGCTTCACTCCGTTAATAGACTGTGTAAATCGTCACCTCTTTGTTTGCTGTCGCGGGTTGAAGCCCCGCTCAAGACGCAGCTACACCCGTGTAAAGGACTGTGTGCCCAGTCATCGAAGAAGCCCCGGGTTAGCTCAGTAGGGAGAGCGCCCGGCCGCAGATCGCCTGGTCGCGGGTTCGCACCCCGCTCAGAATTGTTTCTGGTTGTGCTGTTAAATAAAGACTGTTCATTCCTAACTTCATCTACTTGCTTCTGGGTCCTCACTGACAACGTTACAACGACAATTGTAACAGCACAAACAAGCACAAATAAAGCAGACTAATGCTATCCAGGCAACCTGTATCTCGTTTTTTTTCCCACCTGTAACTTGTGAAAGCGCACTGGAACAGCAGTCAAACTCGTAACTTCCCACCTGTGAACTCGTACCAGATCGATGTACTCCGAGTTACGACTTGTGACGTCCCATCAGTGCATAACCAATGTGGCAGCCTCCAAATAATGACAGATACTGTTAAGTATAAACTTCTGTTACCTTATGTGCCGTTTCCCCCCCATGTTTCATCCAAATGAGCAAATTCATAAAGCATAAATCTTATAATGGGTGCCATGTTGGGTTTTTTTTAAACCAAAGTCATAATTAGTCTGGAATGCTTTTAGGTCGGAACTCAAAGATTTCAACTGGGAAATTTCCGAGTTACAGGTCGCCTGTAATGCAGCATACTTCCAGACTATTTTTCCTAAATTTTGCATGGGGTCGGGGACCAGCTTCACACAGTTGTTTGTTCTGTGTCATAAATATGCACACTTGTGTTTTCTAAAGGTGCGTTCACACCGGACGCTACCTGTACAATCTCGACGATCACTCTCCATTCAAAGTCAATGTACACCCACAATGGGGCGGGGCTAACCCTCCCCCGATACGACAGTCGCGTACAAGACGATCACTTCACTTGTCGCGCGATGTCATATTAAAAAAAAAGTTGATTTATTCAGGCGATATCGCATGTGGCTGTGCGGCACCAGTCAATCAGCAGTGTGAGTACACGTGATGGTACCCGAAACAGACAGTTATTCATCCGGACTACAGGGGGGATGAGTTCCGTCTAGGTGGAACTAATGTCAGTGAGGACATTAGTTCCACCTAGACGAATCGCGGTAAACTCACAGATAATGATGCTCTATCATCAGCTGCAGTGTTTTGTGTTTGATAAGTGAGTGAAAAGGATACAGCTGGAATAATGTCCGCTTATACATCCTAATATATGATATATGAAATGATCGCGGTGAAACACGAGTGGACATGATGTCACCGAACGAAGGCCAATGGTAGCCGTTACCAAAATGAGTAACCAAAATGATGTAGCGACGGGCGACGCTACATCAGTAGGCGAGGCGATTTTGGTAGCTGGTTCGCTTGCGATGTGAACGCAGCATAAGAAAGTAGCTTAAACTGGCATGAATTCCGAGTTAAACTTTTTTTGTTTCTTTATGTTATTTCTTCATGTAGATTACTTTAAGGCTATTTGTTTATTTAATTATAAGTTTCCTGAGTATTTATTTTTTTGGAAAATCTGTCCCTCTGACAGTGAGGATGAAATAGCTGGATGAAGGAATTTAACTTCATCAATAAATCTAATTATTTATTTGAAATAAAAGTGTGGTCATTGTTGTCATGGCCACCTGCTACATTATAATCTAAGAATGTAAATATCACCGTAGTGTTTATCTTTAGATCCATTTTTTCTGTATCATATATTTGCGCATGTACACGTGATGACGTCAAAAAACGCCCCCCCCCCCCCATACATACGTTGCCACGCTACAGTCGTTCCCTGTTTGCGTGTAGCTTGATGCGAGTTGGCACTTTGCTTAAAGTTGCTGTAAGGCTGTTCTGAGGCAAGTAATAGCACACATCTTTAGCAGGACAGACTTTACCTCATTGGATTTCTACCTGCCAATGAAAGCAAAAACTGAAAAAATGACTCCGAGTTGGAGCAGATCTTTGCGCAGCAGCTGCTGGTCAGAGCTGTTCTCAGTGTTTCTGACAATCACATCATCAGAACGATTAATGAATAAGCCACATTTTTACTTTGACTCTCTGAATATCATTCAAAGGTGAAACTCAAAGCACTTTTCAGTAAATATTACTGCTTTGTATCGAGAGATTAACTTAAACTTCAATTCATTTAGCTAACAAGCTAGTTAGCTTGTAACATTTTTGAGTTGATAAATCTGAATTTTTTGACATCAGAAGTTGCTAACTTATGATAAAACCCTTTTAACTCAACTTGAGGGTGCAATTTTTATTTTTTTTTTTGGAAAATGATGCACTTAAAGTTAGCTTCCAAATGGTGACTGGCTATTTTTTTTTTTTTAAATATCATCATGGAGATGACTGACCAATCAGGGATGAGGTCATGTTGAACTAACACTAGGGCTGTGTCCAAAATGGCATACTAACGTACTACAAACTCGTGTATATACTGTATACTACTACTACTATAAGTATGATAAGGAAGCCAACCGTTCACACTGCAGTATAGGGTGATATCAGCTAAATTGGGCCACTTTTTGGTAAATAGCTTCAGGCACTTACAAAATACAACTTATTCTATTAAAATGTGGTTTTATGGCTAATAATGGTTGTTTTCTTTACATTTTGTGTTGGAATTATGCAGTAATTATGTTTTTATAGGCCCTACAGGTCTTGATAGGTCAGCTGTGCCAACTTTTTACACAAGCAGAGTTCAGGTAAAATGGGCCAGCCGATCAGGTAAAATGGGACGCTTATCAGGTAAGTTGGGCCAGTCAAGCTGCAAAGGGATAGTCATTAATTTTTATTGTAAAACAACTGTCAATATGGCAACATACTTTGTTAGAACAATTTCATATTATCAGGACAATTACATAGTAAATGATGAACGAATAAACGAACACCAACTGATTTGCTCATCAGGCCACATACAGGCCCCATTCCCTCCAAACATGTGCATGTGTGCGTTTGTTGCTGATAAAAAGGGCGGCCCATTTTAGCTGAAACCGGGGGCCCAACTTACCTGAATAGGTTAGGCTAAAATGGGCCACTAACAAAAGCATCAATATTCCAAAAAATATGTCCAAATACCACAGTTTAAGCATTATTTCTAATAGGTGTCATCAAGACAGATATTATGCATCAAACATTTTATATATACACGTTTTTTAAATTGAGTTATCATCCTTATCATTTTTATCAGAAATCCCTATGCCAGTCAACTCACCATGCAGTTTTCTGGTGCAGTGTGGATTTGAATCTTAGATCCTCCCACAATAACAACTACAGACCAATCAAATCTGTTGTTTTTTGTCAAGTACAGTTGTGTCAACCATTTTAAACCATTTGCTGTCATTGGCTCTTAAAATCAGAGGGGCTGGGACATCTAAAGCTTAAATGGCCCGTTTTACCTGATGGCCCAATTTACCTGATGTCACCCTACTACTATGTTTCCCATGATGCATTTCAAAGACCTGACAAAAAAAAAAAAAAAAACGGAAGCACACCAGGCTATCAAATATCTCTGTTGATTCACCACATTTGAAAGTTCAGAGAGCATTTCAGATTAGAGAGTCACCACATAGAACACCAAAATGTGGTCATTTGAGCCATAAAACGCACAGATACAAATTTCATTTCAGCATTTTAGCCATCCTGTCACGCGCGCCATTCTGCCATTGAAGAAACTTCCGCTCGGCTCCAAAACAAGAGCCCAATTTACAAAAGCATTGAAGAACTAAAAGGAGATAATAAAAGATGCTTTTATTATGAAAATGGGAAGTTTGCTAGTGGCCGATTTTTAGCTGAATGCTGGTTGGTCATAATGCTCGGCGCAATGCATTATAGGGCTTGCAATGCATTATGGGGCGTTTGAGTGTATGCCCACCTTGCATACTTAAATTTTTTCCAATAAAGTATACATCTGGGTATTTCTCGCACACTCAATCTTTTCATGCTATCAAATATGAACACACTACATACTCATTTTGACGTCACACTGAGTATGAGTAGGACGTTAGTATGACATTTCAGACACAGCCTAGCTGTGTTCGAAATCGTTCCCTATCACAGATATAATGCACTATATAGTGTGTTCGCCATTTCGTAGTGGTGTTCGAATTCACAGCCGTCAATTTCATTCCCTATATAGTGCACTACAAATAACCCACAATGCACAGCAAATGTGATTGTACATACTATGTACCCTATATTGTACTCCTGAAGATGAAGAGAAAGAAGGCTGCTAGGAGCTGCTTCCATTTATAAATGTAAAACAACGTTAAAGTATCTAACACATTCATAGCTTAGCTCCTTTACGTCCTTTTGTGGCAGGAAACAGCTACAGAATTTGCTACTTATCCCCCTGAGTGCTCGGTTTGTTTGTGTGAATTTCGGTGCATCCACTTCCGTCACAGGGATTGTTTTTAATTGAAAAATTATTTACAAACACCAGACAAACGTTCAGGATAGATGCAGTTACACAAATTATAGAATTCAACAGGTACATAATGATAAACATAAAATAAGAAAAAATCTACTGACGCTATGACGTTCAGAAAATTTCAGTGTAGTGTCCAAAATGTCGTTTGGTCATTCCCTATGTAGTCCACTATTTCATTTACCCTACAGAGGGAATAGTGAGTGAATGAATGAGTGGACGATTTAGAACACAGCTCCTGACTGACGTCAGCTTTGCTTAAATATCAGAGCAGCTGTTGTGGAGTCCACTTGAACGGTGACAGAGATGTTTCTGCTCCTTCAGTTTATCTTTGTTGTTAAGGCCAGAAATCAGCAAACAGCTAAATGTGGGTTCATTTTCCATTCTGTGGTTAAATCCCAGAGGCTGATGTGCCATGTGATGGGCAAATGTTTGAGCCTAAATAGTCCTTATACAATTTAATAATACAGTAATAAATCCAGTACATCTACTGCCCACTTTTTAAACCCTGATCTGATGAAATGATCCAACCTTTAGAACAAGACACCAAATTAACAAACGCTTTGTAATCAGTTTGAGATTTTATCATTATTGGGATATGAACAAATTTAACACTGTGGTATCATAAAATGATGTTTGATGGTCCTCAACATGTGATTTGGTTATTTAGTTGTTTTGGCCAGTGCTTTTCTGGTTATATGCAATGTTATATCCGATATTACTTATATTATATAAGTAATAACATCACTTCATGATGAATGTTGTACTTGATGATTCACTGTTTTTATGATTCACTTTATATATAGTCATTTGACAATTGTTATATTTCTTCAAGATTACAGTTTTCTTATTCTTACTTTTAATTTTACAAATGCAAATTGGATTGAGAGGTTTAGTTTACATGATATGAAGGGCTACAGGGTTACCTATTTGGTGCCTTAAAAATTCCACTACATGTGCGCCTCCTATAATCCTCACTCGCAGATTGTATTTGTTAAACTGTCACAACATATGCCTTATCTAGTTAGAAGTGTCATAAGATATTCTTGTCAAGTAAGAGGTGTCATACAATAAGTCCACAAATGTGCTATGATCTTATAAGGGATGTAACGATATTAAAATTTTTTATCACGGCTATTGTGATCAAAATTATCATGGTTATCATTATTATTGTATTATTGTTGTAAACTATTTTATATACACTCACAGATTTTTGTTTGCCTGCAGCATTAGTGTCCATGTTATAGCTCGTCATATTAGACCATGTCATGGCATTTTTTTTTTTTTTACTGACGATAGCCACTGAGGCAGTTAGCTCCCTTCATGACTCTCCTCTGGTCTCCTACTCCTCTCCATGGCAGATATCCTCGATATTTTCTCCTCTAATCTTTCCAGGCAAATACATGGCAAAAGAACGGCAAGAATACACTCCAGAATGATACTAATGCTATTATTTACAATATTTATACATTATTTAGACAGAGAACACTAACAAATCAGATGTAATTCTCTCGGGTATGGCTCATTGAATCTTTTCTCTCCCTCTCTCTACCTCTACAGCTCGGCAAGCTCGTTTACTCGAGGAGTTATGGCAGTTTTAACCGTGCACGTCTTTTTCTTTCGCCACAGCTTTGTGTTCAGACAGGGTGACTGTCTTCTATCAGTTTCCCCTTGGCATCCTTGTAAAATCCAAAATTTAACCAGATTTAAGAGTCCGTTTCCAGAAGGAAATCTCCACTGTCTCTAACTTTCGCTGAGGCCAAACAATGCAAACTGCGCATGCGTGATTCCCATAAGGCTGTTTCATCCAGGAAGAGCCTCATAGTTCTGGCATTTCCAGGCAAAGAGCAGCATCGCCGCACGTTTTTGACATATTGTGGTTATCAAACACGGTAAAACAGAAATTTTTATTGAACGCAATGATTACCGTGGGAAATTCTACTGCGGTTTACCATTTCACTAGGAACCGTTACATCCCTAGATCTTATAATCTCACAAAGTAGAAGTTAGACTTTTCACAGAATATTTTGTCATGTGATTGTTTCAAAGTTATTGAAGATACCTGGTTTGAATGTATAAAGGCTCTTTTTGGGATGTTTGGTACCACACTTAATCTCCACTCCAGAGAGTCTTCTGAGCTATAATAAACTGGTGATACTTGGACTTCTTTTGCACTTTCTGATTTCTTGGGGACCTAGAACTTAAAATAAGAATATAACTTTTTCCTTACTTTGGGGATACAGATCATGATTTGGATTATTTTCTTTTTCCTTTATTGGAACTACTCAGCAAAAAGTGGAATATACAGTTTTTTCCCTTTTTTGGAAAAAGACAAATTCTAATTCACATTCTGGACATCTTAAGGTTTGGGTTTTTACTTGCATTTTAAGGGATTATTTCTTCAATCAGCTCATACAATATCTTGAAAATAAAATACTAGAGCAGCAGGTCAAGTCAATAGTCTAGCTGTCCTCAGTTCTTGCAGGAGCAGGAAGGAGTTTCTCATCAGCTGTTTTAAGGACTGTGCCATGGGTGTGTTTGAAAAGTCCTTTTCTGTAACAAACCTTTCTAACTGAAGAAATGACCCGGAAGCATTTCAACGTCGGCCATGATAAGGAATGATCAAATTCTCCAAAAGCTCAGAAAAGGAGGGTTGTTGTGTCTTTTATTACCTCCTTTAGCTTAGGAAACACTGGACCATCCTTAAAGAAAGGAAAGGGGACAGGAATGACCCATAATGCCTTGTGTTACGACCAGTCTAGGGGATATTGGAGGAAACATAAAATTGACCACTCCTTTGTCACTTCCCAAGGCACACGAGCAAGAAACCACAAACAAACACGATTTTTTTGTAGTTCAAACAAAAGATTTTTTTTCTTTAATAATTCTTTTCTTCTATTTTACAAACTAAATCACAATTACCTCGGGGAAAGTAAGCTGGAGAAGACAACAAACAAAACACTCAAAGTTCACACACAAAAGTCACTCAACACTGTTTCAAACAATAGCTCTTCTGTGAGACGTGGCGTTGGATACTGAGGAAGGAGGGTCGGCGTCTCTTCTTCAGCTGTCACTTTTTAAAGCCCCAGCCATCAGCTCTCAGCCAATCGTATGCGCCATTACACAGATCTCCTCCACTCCTCAGCAGGTGCGTCTTTCCTCTGTCATCCAACCAGGACGCTCCACCTGCAGCTAGACAGAGCAGGAGCACAGAGGGAGGGAGGAGGAAAAAGAAGGCGCTCCTCTACATCATAAACAACAAATAAATCAATAAATGACACACAGTCATAACACTTGTGGCAGGTGATGTTTGTAAAATCGGCACTGGACCCTGTCGACCAGTACTCCTATCATTTCCAAAGAATAAAGAGAGGCAGTCATTTCAAAAGAAATACGATGAGAACAATGCATGGCTAAAGTACTCCCCAAGTCTTGATACAATGTTTCGTTTCAGTTCCATCCTTTTATGAAAGAGGAAAAACATAAAAGCCACAAAATCTGGAAAACAGAAGGAGTGAATCAATGGAGAAAGGGTCTGTAGGGAATTAAAGAATCACGTAAGGTATGTGCGCTATGAAGTAAAACAACTTTAAAGGGAGATCACTGGAGGCAGGTTTGAAAAGGTTGACCACACATTACAAGCTGCTAAAGACACGGAAAGAGAAAAACACAGAGAAATCCTCTCCCGCTTACCAGATATCACTCTTTACCTGGAAAGACAGGGCATGCCTTTTAGAGGAGATGCGAGTTCCTGTCGAGCCAAAATCAGGGTATTTTTCTAGAGCTGGTGTAGCTGTTCAGTAAATATGAGAGTGTAGTTAAATTACACCTGGAAGCAATTGCAGAGAAGCAGGGATCTTGTATAAGACCTCTCGTCTCACTCCTCTCCAACAGAAATCAAAGATATTTTCAAAGCTTTGGCCACATCAGTCAAACGAGTTACCCAAAAAGAAATGCAAGAGAGTGAAACCTTTTCAGTTCTCACAGATGAAACCACAGATGCTGCACACACTGAACAGGTTTCTTTTGTTGTCAGGTACGTGCATAACGCCCAAATCAAGGAGCGCTTTCTTCGGGTGAGTAATGTTCATAACACAAGTGGAGATGCTCTTTAAAAGGTAGTGATAGATCTACTGGGAGGAAATGATCTGAAGTTGGAAAACATCAGAGGTCAAGGGTATGATGGTGCTGCAAACATGAGCAGACCTTTTAAGAGTCTTCAGTCAAGAATCCTAAAAAGAAATCAAAAGGCCTTGTGTGTGCTCGGTCAGGCACATTGCCTTAATCTGGTGTTGGTTGAAAGTGCAAAGTCAAACATCTGTTTTGTCAGCTTTTGTACATTGTACATTTGTGGTCAACTCATCCAAAAGACACTCTGCATTTATTGAAATGCAAAAGTTGTACCCTGATCAGCGTCTACTGGAAGTGCAGAAGCTGTGAGCCACAGGGTGGGCCGGCAGGGAAACTGCCCTACACACTTTGAGGAATGTCTTTCCAAATGTCATAGAGGTTCTTGAAGAAATGACAGGAAGACCCAACGAACCCTTCAACAGGTGATGCAGCAATTATTCTCCAGAGCATCAACTTTGAATTCTTCCTGTGTCTGGAAATCACCTGTCCAGTCTTCCAGGTGACTGCAATGGCCTCTGATTCTTTGCAGCAGAAAGGCATAGACCTGGCTCAAGCACACAAATTTGGTGATGAACTTTTACAGAGACTGGCCCACAGCAGAACAGAGATGGAGTTTGAGAAGGCGGCATCATTGGGCCTGGACCCCCCAACTGAGATGCCTGGTCAAGCTAGGAGGAGAACAATGCTAGCAAAGTGCAAAGTCACTGCTACAACAGCTACTGTAGTGACCATTTGTTTAAAAAACTCAAAGAAAATCAAAATATCAAACTGGAACTTTAACCCAACTTAAAGGATCACTGACGAACCGTGGGGATGTGATTTACTCAGGCAACAGAAGTTCAATGTTCAAAGTTCTGCAATATCCAATAGTTTATTTTTTGGCCAATGAGCAAACAAAATTTGTTTTGAATGTGACAATCGCTCTGTGTCCAGGAAGGTTAGATGACACTCTCTTAGAATTTGGTTTTATGAAGCAATGGCTATTGTAAACAGCCGTCCCTTTACCAAGACACCACTCTTCTGAGGCCCCTCCACCCCTCTCAAGCCCCTTCTGGCTGCAGACCACTCTTCTCAAGCCCCCCCACCTCTCCCACCTCCACCATCCTCAGGCCCCTGGCTGCAGACCACCACTCTCAAGCCCCCCAACCTCCACCGTCCTCAGGCCCCTGGCTGCAGACAACCCTTCTCGAGGCCCCCCACCACTCTCAAGCCCCTCCACCTCCAACCCCCCCAACTCTCCCACCTCCACCACTCTCAGGCTCCTAGCTGCAGACCACCCCTCTCAAGCCCCCCCACCTCTCCCACCTCTCCCACCTTCACCGTCCTCAGGCCCCTGGCTGCAGACCACCCCTCTCAAGCCCCCCCACCTCTCCCACCACCTTCCCTCAGGTCCATGGCTGTAGACCTCCCCTCTCAAGTCCCTCTACCTCTCTCAAGCCCCTTCACGACCTAATTTCAAAATAAAATGAAGGTCTTTCTGTTTTTGCCATTAAAACTTTTGTAAGACTTCAATCTCATTTGGGTTGCATGTGTATTTATTTTACATACAAACATATTTTATAAACATTTCTGCTAACATTTATTCACAAATATATATATACAATTGTAATATATACATTTTCAATGCAGCATAGCTTTATTTTTTTCACCATATTTTATATGTTGCTTTATATAGTTTGCAATCATAATGGAAAAAAAAGAATGCCCGTGTACTGGTTCTTAATCCTACATCCACAATATGCTAGGTGTCCTCTTTTTTGTTCACTGTCTCTTCACAAAATATCAACGTCTTCCACTTGAAATTTAAACTTGAATGGCTCCAAGATGTGTTCCCTGTCATCATCGTTAGTCTTTCATCTGAGGGTTCAGATCAGCTTAACATACTGCTTCACAGACTCCATCTGCAGGATGTCGGGCAGCTCAACAGCAGCAGCAAACAAATGTGGGTTTTCCTTTACCCACTGCAGCTTTCTTGCAGTCTTGGATATTTTTTCCTCTATGTTGGTCTTTGGAAAAGAGAGAAATGGAGGTTTCTGGGTTTTGAATAGGCAACATTAAACAATTAAATACTGTTTCCACCCTGTGGAAAAGGTGTTCCTCTTAAGTAAGATGCATAGACCTATGAAAAAAACTTACCACTTCCTCTTCTGTCTCAACATCTTTTTGGAGTGGAGATTCAATTTGCAGAGGCTGAGGGTGCTCTTCTTTCTTAAAAACAAAGGCAGCACATCTTAAGAACATGCAATGATCACATGAAAGCACAGTTTTAAACCACAGTAGAACTAAGTAATCTATGTAAACATCCGGCACATATGGGGTCAACATGGAGAGAATGTTCCCCTCTAACTTTAGAGAACTACAATATGTAAACCAATCACAGAGACTTAGCTGTTAAGCAAATGGTTGTCAAAATACTTAGTAAACTTCATTTTTAAAAGTTATAAAAAGCTGTACAACAACTTCAAAATTAAAACAATGTAAACTATCTTACAGTCTTAACTTCCAAGGGCAAAATTTTCCATTAACATTACCCACCACCATTTTCTCAAAGCTGGCATATCGGTCTAATAAAAATTTTAAAAAGAACACTTAATATATGATTAGCACAAGTAGATACTGAGCATAAGTCAAACGATAAGGTGAACAATGCTAAAGCATTTTGGGAGCATCCAAAACGATATACAGGGCATACTAAAAAATCAGAATAATTTAATGTTAATATCATCAAAGCACACAAGACAAAATAAGAATATCAATCTCACCTACCATCAACATGAAGACGCCACAGTCATTCCCAAATGACTGTTGAGGAAAACCCTGAAGCGAGAATAGACTGGGTCAGTGCCACTGAGTTTTGAGATCATCATAAAACATATACATGGTTTTAAAAATATCTCTATGTCTGCTCCAACCCTCTCTGTCCATGTCCAAAGATTTACAGACTGGCAAAAGTTTCTAAAATTGAAAAGACAGCTGCATTAGGAGTGAAACAGTCAATAACGTTAAACACAGACATCTTTCATGCACACACACACCACACGGATCAGGCAAGATCAAATCTTCATGCAAACACACACATGCAGTTTCAGCAGGATTTTTACAGTGAATTCTGTCCCAAATCATTTTGGTGCAATTCTGTGTGAATTTAAGAAGCACCATAAAAAGACTGCATCACAGATCAGAACATGATCTGTAAAAAAATCCAAACCAGGCCTTTTTAGAACGTCATGGTAAAGCGAATGCCGTCAAGAACTGAAACTAAATTTTGTTAGTGACCTCAGAAGTTCTCTCATCTCCTGATCATCGAATCTACATTTTGCATAAGCAAACTTGGAGTCCAGAAAGAGTATGTCTCTCTGTGATGGCTTCAAAACCTACAGTATATAGTTCATGTTGATGCGAGAAGACAAGACACCACAAAACACTTCTACATCATCAAAAAAATATTAAGCAGAAATAAAAGAGCAAAATAAAACATCATGATTTAAACTGGTTACAAATAATAAACAGCACTTTCAAAGAGCAATCTGTAGCAGACATGATCTCAGCAGGTTGGTAACCATAGAAAATGAGTTCAAGTGGGAGAAATGTAGCAGGGCAGTGGTCGCTGTTTGTTTGATATAGATGAGAGAACATCCATGTACATTTTATAGACTATTATTACTTACAGGCAAGACAAAGTGTCCAGGTTTCCAAATAGGAATTATAATGTCATCTCTCATGGAAACATCATCTTATTTACAAGACAAGTTAAAAAGAAAACCGTCAAAACACAACACAATAAATTTAATGAAATACTTGAAAACCTAAATAAAAAACACTTGTTTAATCTGATAACATTTTTTAGTGTTTGATTTTAAATTAAGACTTACAGGTAAACTTAAGAGTGGGTCACATGCTGTGGGCTGTCGCCATGCTGCCACCGAATAGAGGTCAGCCACAAATATGTTCCTTCCCTGAGAAGTTAAGTGCAAGTGTTTACATTTTTACACACACACACACACACACACACACACACACATATATATATATATATATATATATATATATATATATATATATACACACATATATATGTCTTAGGCCTGCACAATATATTGTTTGAACATAGCCATAGTAATGTGTGCATCAAATAGTCACATCGCGCATGCAATGTGACTATCGCATTTCCCCCATTTATTGGGGAAATGAAAAAAAGCAACTGAAACTGAAACTTATTCTATTAAGTACAGAGACATGGCCTCCTGGATCTCTTTTATATACAGCAATCTTCATCATTCACAGATGAACCCCCTTATCCTGGATTAAACGGTATTATCATAATGAGTCCACCAAATTCTTCCCAAACAGAGCTATTCAAGTCATCAGGTGAAAATTCTTCTATTTTTAATATCGCAATATATTGCACCCCGCCCCCCCCCCAAAATAGCAATGATGTCAGTTTTTTCCAATATCATGCAGCCCTAATATATACATATACATATATATATATATATGAAATGTTACTGTTTTTTATACCTTTGAACAAGCAATTTTTTGGATGAGCTCAAACCATGCGTTATCTAATGTCAAATAAAATACAACTTCCTTTAAAACTGTAATTTCCTGTCACTTTAAGTGTGACCACCAAGTGTCCTACCATGTCACTTTTTTGAGCACTGTTTTGTGGCAAAAAGGGCAATGAAAATGTGCTGCAGTCCTGCACTTCAGACTGCATCTGCATATCTTTTTGTCTGAGATAAAAAAACAAAGAAAAGGAAAAATGTTTTTTGTCAAACAGTGCAGCATGTCGATGTGGTGCTACACACACAGACACACACACTAAAAGGCTTCACTGCTTCATACACATACACACTTACCTTACGATAATGCCATACAAACGAAATAGCATTTTTAATGTGGACTTTAAGGTAACTTTGGATCCTATTCAATTTTGCTGGTTCAAATCCAGGGCACAGGGGACAGTGGTACAGTCTGCAACATGACGTGCAGCGGTCAGCTGCTGTTTGTGTGCCGATCAATGTGATAGAATGATGCATCTACGGAGGGAAGCACAAAACGGTTGGCAATGTCCGCATGAGAAAACTTCAGACTGAACATAATTTACCCATATAACTCTGAAACAGCTTTATGCTGATTTAAAATTACAACGGCTTTTCCCAGTGAACTCTTAGGCTGAACGCCCTAAATAACAGGACAAAGTTTTCCAGATATCTAACGAATTTCACACTTTTCTTTGCTCAGATAACTACCCAGAACCAAAGCTGACCAACTCAGCACGCTTTCAAAACACACACACTAATCCTCGGTCAAACGTTTATGTTCGGTTGAAGACGGTTGTGTATAGTTAACACAACATGGAGGCTATCAATGGCACTGGCAGCTGCTAACGCCGTTGTTCGCTGCCAACACAAGTCTATATTCTCGTAGACACAAAAATGTAAATAAAGTACAAGGCCAACAATACTATGTATACAGATGATCTAGAGCGACACACCCCAGTCAGAAGTGCAAATAAATGGATTATTACAGGAGCTAAATAACTGTTCACACTGGGGGCATCCATCTTCCATTGTCAACTCGGGGGTGGCGAGGTTCTCCCGAGTTCCTAGTCGGATATTCCGACCTCCAGGGGCGTTCCAGATAAAATTTGCTACTCGGAAGATGGAAATTCCGACCTCCGACTACAACTGGAACGCACCGTTAATGTTATCTGTGAGCCAGCAGCCCCTAGGTAAGATGGCCGCAGCATAGCGACCTCAGCCCTCATTGGTTCACAGTGTCTGCAATGCTGCGTTCCATTAACCTCGGAACTGGGAAATGGGCGTGACGTCATCCCCGACTTATCTGCATTCCTGTTGAAGTCGGAGAAAAAACATGCTGATCTACCAGGCTATTGTTAGCTGTTGTTAGCACGCCCTGCGTTGTTGTTCACAAATATCACATGAAGAATGTGACTATCACTATGTTAGCATTTTTGTAAATATAAGTCTAATACTATGTATACAGCTGATCTAGAGCGACACACCCCAGTCAGAAGTGACAATAAATTGATTATTACAGGAGCTAAATAACTGTTCACACTGGGGGCATCCATCTTTGATTGTCAACTCGGGGGTGCAGGTTTCACCGAGTTCCTAGTAGGATATTCCGACCTCAGGGGGCGTTCCAGATAAAATTTCCTACTCGGAAGTGAGAAATTCCGACCTCCGACTACAACTGGAACGTACCGTAAGCTATCTAGCCTTTCTTATGTATGACAAACTGCCCCCTACACACTACCCCTTCACTAACGAGTGTCACTCCAAATTTGAGTCACACTCGTAGCTGTGGAGGGCACTTCCACTGAAGGGGGAGAGTATGTAAAAAAGACGGGCAGGAATGGGAGGCTCTCTTCACTACACCGGAACAGGAAAACTTTGTGGCCATGGCAACTGAAAGATGCCCCGTGTAAGGCTGTTACACTGTGGCAAAGATTATGACCCGCCAGGACATGAGTTATATATATATATATATATATATATATATATATATATATATATATATATATATATATATTTATATATATATATATATATATTATAGCCTAATTCAAATAATTTAAGTGATTCCACACGTCTTTCAATCAGATTACCATCTGACAATTCCAATTTAAGAAATGAATAAATGTTGCCAATTGTGCTCACATTTTATGGCGCCAGGGCTGCACAATCATATCAAAGGTCAGCATGATTTGTTTGTTTCGTTTAAACTTTAAAACCACGCTTTATGTGATTTTCTGTCAGTGTGACAAAGTGTGGGGAGCATATGGACACCTGGGCGCTTACATTCATGTTGTTTCCTTTCCCATTTAGACGTTGCACTTCCTGCCAAAGTCGATGGAAGCCTGCATCGATGCAGACTCGCTGTTTAAGGGCTGAACGGTCCACTCCCCCTCCGCACTGCGTGGAATGGGACAGCCCTTAATATGGCGGACCCTTCGCGAGGACGCGCAAACGGAGGGGTAGTGGGTAGGGAGAGTGTGTAGGGGGTGGTTTGGGATTGGGCCTATTCTGGTTTGACTAACCAAATGCACCGGAAGCTCCATACGCGTGTGTCTATGCACGTGTCTTTGCATTGACTTTGTATGTAATCTCAACGCGCGTCTTTGCAATTTCGCATCCGGCATGGCCGTAGTATTAAAGCTGGGGTTGGCGATTTTGTAGAACTAGCTGTCTGTCTCTAGCCTGAAGGGGGTGGTAATGCTCCAAAATGATGGATGCTAACCACCGAAGAAGAAGAAGTCTCGCGAGAACTGCCACCTGCAGTAGCATGGATGGCAGTTCTCGCGAGATTAGAGCCAACAGCGGAACAAACTTAGAAAAACAGAGTTTATTTTAGATTTCTTGTACATCTGTCTTAAATGTGAGGGATACTGGAGCTTGGTTGGTGTTGTGGGACTGCTCACAGCGGACTTCCCTTATTTTCAAAGACAAAACTTGAAAGGTAAGCATTCTCCAGCAGAGTCTGTTCCCTACATGCTACATGCTACATGCTACATGCACTGTCGGTGCACGCCGGGAAAATGCACGCGCAGCAGGCACGCAGAATGGCGACGGGATTTGATTGGTGTAAAAACAGGTATCCCGGCAAGATTATTGGTTGGGGTTTTCCCTGTTTTACTCCTGCTGTAGATAGCGGATATTTTACGCTCTGTTTTAAGAACACATTATGAGTTGATTACCATCGGGTCATAAAGACCATTTTAACCAGTATTACAAAAAGTGTATCTAAATCAGATCGCCAACTCCAGCTTTAAACATTCCTGAGCTGATGCAGGCCGTCCACCATTGATGCCCCCTGCTAAACAGAGATAGCAACACTGCAGCCTAGTGGATGGAGGGCAAGGCTCTCCACACGTGAATATTTTCAACCTATATATGTGTGTGTGTGTGTGTGAACCTCTGTATGGAGCCAACCTGTCTCTGTGAAGAGCTACTCTTCTTCCCCTTGGCTGCAAAAGGACCCTTCACACTACCTCCCCCAACCTTTCCAACATCTCGCAAGGTCCCACCCAGTGGTAGTCTAACTTCGGGCACTGTCCTTTCTTTCTTTTTGGACTGTACACCCACACCAAGTTATCAGCCCTGAAGTCTCGCCCTCTGGACCTCAAGTCGTAGTTATTTATCCTCAGCTGGCCACAGCGTGAGCAGACCCAATCCTGTCCTGGAGCCTCCTGGCATATTCTGGACCTGGCGAAACAGCTGGGGCGTCAGGAGAATTTTCCAAAAGCCATCTCTGCTGGGGTCACAGCGCTAGTCCCAATATGAGTAGTGCAGGCGTACATGAGGTGGAATCTTGCACAGCAGATCTGTAGGCGGGGCCGGCTATAGGCAGGGGCAAGAGGGGGCAATGCCCCCTCAAATCAAATCCGCCGAAACAAGCACAAGTTTCGTCTTCTCTCTCTCTCTCCCTACATCCCTCCATCCTGTGAGCCGGCAGCGTCTGTCTGTAGTCAGCAACAACCCACCCCTAAGTAAACACCCAATCACTGTTTAATATGCAAAAAGAGCCCAGGGGTTAAAGTGGGCCGGAGCCCTCCGGAGCTCATCTCCAAGCTCCGCTACCTTTGTGCAGAGCTCCACCAACTTTGACCTGGGCTCCAGCTATGTCAAATAATTTAATTGACCAATTCAAAATAGCAGTAGCGCCGCAGATGACAGAGCATTTCCGCATGAACAGCCTGCGTGGGTAAGCACAGATTTACAACAAATCAGAGCGCAACATCACAAGGAAGGGGTGGGGGGATATGAAAGCGACATGATATTAGAGATTATCAGTGAACTGCCAATATGTGCACGTGCCTGAAAGGAGCCTTGCCTTCAATAAAAACATTAACTCTACAAGTGCGAGAGCATGTGGAGATATTAGTGCAAAGAGCTCCTCGTGGTGCCGGCGAGCATAAAGACGCACAGCACACAGGACAGGGGTCCTGAATCACTTTGTGTGTTTATTGTAACTCAAACGGTGTGTTATTTGCTCATGTGCACGGTTTTCAGTGAAAAGAGTGATCTATAACAATGACGAGGCCGTCTTGTGGGTAAGAAAAAGTCTACATTCCTGAGCAGTCCAGCTCTTGTTTTCTTGTTTTCAGCTTTTATAAATGATAAATGAATCCTGAGGTTTAATTCTCCGTGATGGCAGAGTAGGGATAAGATCAAGCTCCCAATGCAGTCTACTAGTGCAGTGGTTGTCAACCTGTGGGTCGAGGCCCAACAGTGGGTCTCAGAGCTATTTTCATTGGACCGCATATAAATCAGGTAAAAATGTGGCTAAAATGTCTTCAGTGTTTAGAGGCCCTGAGTAGACAAAATTCCATTCAGTTTATTTTACTCTGGTTTGCTGTATTAAGTAAATATCAGCTGTTCTCTCAGGATCTTGACACAGAAATTAACAGAAATTGGGTGTGTCCTATGATAAACTTTTGATTTGAGAAAACAACTCACGTATAAATGTTATGATGGGAAACAGTGCATTAAGATTTATAGATGTGTGGTCTCCCAGTTCTCTTATTATTATTTAATGTTTAAAACATTTTTTCTCCAGTCTATTTTTGCACAAAAAAATGTCAATGTTTTTTCCACTAAACAAATTAGGGTGGTTGATCTTTTTGAGATCTTGGTCATGATGACTAAACATGGTGAATGTCACTCAGGACAGAGCTGTAGTGTAGGAGCCATAATGCAGTGTGTCACGTGGTGTTTGTGGTTGCTATGGTAACCAGCGGAAGTTTGGGTCACGGGACACAGGTGGTGAATGCCGGGTAGATTTAGAGATGTGCTAACCTGCAGTCAGAGGGAGAGAGGGGAGCGGGGTAGCCGTAATTTTTGTTGACCGCAGCCGTTTTGCTTTGCTCACTTTGCCTTTGGTCGTTACTTGCTGTGCCTGGATTCGTTCAGTGTGTTTATGATTGGAAATCACTGCTTCATTAAAACCAACCTAAACTGGATTCCGTGCCTCGGTGTGTCTCTGTGGACAAGGCGGCAGCGTGTCAGACAAGACAGGACCCTTAACTTTCCTCTCAAGCAACAAGACAGGTTTGGAGTCACTACACAGAGACTTGAAGAGAATCAACAAACTGATCAAGAAAGCTGCTTCTGTGCTTGGAGTAACTCTGGAGCCGCTGGAGCTGATCGTCCAAAAAAGAATAGTGCACAAGCTGATGAAGATAATGGAGGACTCTTCACACCCTCTCCACAACACGGTGATGAGACAGAAGAGTGTGTTCAGTGAGAGGCTTCTTCAGGTCCAATGTAAGACTGAGAGGTACAGAAGATCATTCCTGCCAGCAGCCATCAGCCTCATGAACAAAGTCCAGAATTAATTCATGTTATTATTATTGTTATTATTTTTATTATTATTATTATTGAACACAATCTGAACTACTACAATCCTAAATTTCCCTTTGGGATAAATAAAGTATTTTTCATTTCATTCATTTCATTATCATGGGTAAAACATGAATCAACCCATCTTCAATATAAAAAATATAAAGAAGTTTTATGTGCCTTTAAGGTGTTAAGATTTGTAATTTATTTTTCAATGCTTGGTAGTTTTGAGCAGGGCAGAGGTGGATTAAGAGATTTATGTGAAAAAGTAGAAAAAATATTGATCTGATATGTTTGTAGAGCAGTCAAAACAGTTAGTGGCTGAAAACAGCCATAACAGTAACAGTGTAACTTTTTGCTTTAAATCGGATGCTACACAAGAACTAAAAAGACATCAAAGTCAATGATGTCACTAATCTTTGATATATCCCAGACCATGATACCCCGTAAAAAAATCTCCGGTCTCTGATGACATTTTATATAGAAAAAAGGTCATTTTGTGTTTAACCTTCCCACAATCAGTGGCGCTCTTTCTGTTAAATGGCCTTAAAGTCTTAAGATTTGTTATTTATTTTTTAATGCTTGGTATGTTTGAGCAGGGCAGAAGTGGATTAAGAGATTTATGTGAAAAAAGTAGAAAAAAATACTGGTCTGATATGTTTTTAGAGCAGTCAAAAAAGTTAGTGGCTGAAAACAGCCATAACAGTTCCTGTGTATAGTACACTTTAACAGTCCAGAAGGGTGAAGAACAATTTCTCTTAAAATGGAGATGTAGTATAATATTGAAGAGATGTTTGATCATTAGTGTGACTTTAGTGTCACTACAGTTACCAACAATAAAATCATCACAGTTATTATTTTCCATGCATATTAATTAACACAATTAAATAAACAAAACATCATTTTAATTAAATCAAAACATTCTTGCTGAAGAAAGAGCTGTGAAGAAAACATGAAGATCACCGTTCATGTTTTGTTATGACTTGGTTGGTAGATCTCATTACTTTGATGGCATTTGATTTATTTTCAATCAGAAAGTCCTGTAAAATAGTTTAATTCATAAGTCTAAAAGAAAATATGAACTGTTCTATGAATAACATATGATCCTCTGTATTTCCTGTGATTTTGAAAACTTTACTTCTCAGTATGGGGAAGTATATCCAAATATAGACATCCTCCCCATTACCCTTACCCTTACCCTAACCATAGATGACCCTAACCCTAACCCTCCCTGAACAAACCACAATGGCGTAGTGGATGTGGACGTAGGTGACATAGGTGGGGCTGGATGTCTAGCCCCGTCTTCCCGCAGGTCGCAGCCGTTAGTACTTGGAGCCATCAGCTTGACGGCTCGTTTGGTGGAAAACGAGTTTATAGCTCACAGTCTTCATTGCAGTGATCAAATAGAGGGGTCGGGTTTGGAACTACGTTCTTTTGTTGATGAGTTATTGAGCCGCAAAGTCTGAATCTGTGAATATCTTTCATACCCACGTAGATGTTTCCTAGTTTGATCTAAAAGATGAATTTATTCTCGTAACTGTACGACTTTATTCTCGTGCCCTTCCTTTTTTTAAGTTTTCAAAGGGCCCCTATCCTCCATTGAAAGGACAATATTACAAGTAACAAAAGTTAGTCAGGAGAAGGGAGGCTCTCCTGGGATCAGTCCTCCCCCACAGGGCTGTGTTATGTTGAATTTCAGGGTTACTCCGCCTATAGGCACGTTCACTTCTGTACGACCCCATTATTACTGCATGGTTATTACTGTCGTTATCACTGGTGATTCAGAGTTCATCAACACTGTGAAAAGTCTACCTTAATCTGCTCTCCAACATGTCCCCAAACTGTGAGAAATCGGTGCTGTGACACTGAGCTATTGAAGGTAATCCCTAAAAAGGCGAATGTTAAATATTAAATTATCTTCCCCCTGGTGATTGTTGTTTATGTTTATTGGACTGTGAAATGCCAGTATGAGCAGAAGAAAACAAATCAAGTCATGTGTGCCTCCTTTCACTTTCACTTATAACCTATTCCGCTCAGATTTACCTAGTTACCGCTCAACTTAAATTCCTATTGGCTGAGACGGTTGAGCTCATTTCCTTCCTCTCTTCTTTTCAGCGGTGAACACAAACACACAGAGGCTGGATCAGTTCAGACAGGAACAGAAAGACTGAAAGTTGGCTCAAAGATGAAGAAGACACTGGTCTAAATGAAGACTGTGGTGTTTTTGACTCTTGTGGGATTTTTCCTCCAGGACTCGACGGCTGGTGAGCAAACATTGATTTAAGTCCATTTACTGAGAGGACAGAAATGTTGCTCATCCTTCTGACTGAAGTATCAGAGGTTGTATTTTTAATTCAGTCTTCACACCAAACGCAACAATACTTTGATGATTTTACAGTCCAAGAAAGTATAAATAGAAAAAGTCACATATTAACAGGGTAGTTCAGGTCTTGTAGTGGGTTTGTGTGAGGTGTGGTGTGATCCTGAATGTGCGTTGCAGCATCGCAGTTCAGTCTGTTTTTCAGAAAAACTCTGCGGACACTGAAGTTATGTTCATGATCATGGTGTCAAACTTTGTGTAATTAAAACAATCATGGGGAAAAAGCCACAAAACAGCGTGGGGTCTTCAGAGTAAACAGCTCAGCCAGAACACTAATGCAGGCACTGCGTCAAGCTAGCCTCCACCTCGAAATCCTGTGTCACCCAAACCGCCACCCAATTTGGCGGTGCCAGTATACACGTGGTATTACGGTAATGAACATATTACAAAATAAAAGCTGTCTGCACGATCTCATGATTTCAACAGGTCTGTGTTTTAAATGATTGATGAACGATTCTGCTGTGTGTATCATTCATCCAACTTGAATATAAACACGGGAGGCGGGATGTGTGGTGGGGAATTGCTGAAAAAAGCCCATATAATAGTCAGTCATACAATTACAGGAAGATCTGATGTTGATTTTCAAAATTAAAGCCCACTGAAATAAGAGTAATTTGATCTTATTTCTCTATGATTTAATAATACATGTATTTTAAAAACTGCATGTTTTCACAAACTCATTTAACTTTAGATTTACAGTGCTCAACCCCAGTGACTCACTCATACAATTACACTAAGTTCTGATGTGGATTTTCAGAATTAAAGCTCACTAAAAAAGAGTCATTATCACATTTCCCTGATTTAATAACACACATATATAAATATATATTAGGAGTGGGAGAAAAAAATCAATACACCAAAGTATCGTGATTTTTTGTCTGCCGATCTTAAAATCTATATTTTTCTTCAAAAATCGATACCCCCGCCCCCAAACACACACACACACACACACGCACGCACACACACACACACACACACACACACACACACACACACACACACACACACACAGACACACACACACACACACACACACACACACACATATCTGTGCTTCATGTGCCTAACCTCATTTTGGGTAACTGAAGTCTAATTTAGGCGACACTATGGAGCTGTGACAGTGACACTGTGAAATAGTTCGGTAACAGGTATTCATGTGTTTTGGTCCTCTGTGACTTGATTAGTTGATTACCAGCACCTGGGTTCTGCTGTCATGGTAACAGGAACAGGTGCAGCAAGAGGCGGACACTTTAACTCAATTTTCTCAAGGCATTTTGGGCCTTTTGACAGTGTTGAACAGCTGCTCATTTCTTGGCAACAGTAAGAGATATGTTGATTCTAAAATTAACGTGAGCATCGGGCAAGTCTTGGGATCATGAATATGTAATTTTTGTGAAGATAGTGTGAGAAATGGCCGAGTTATCGCAATTTACAAACAGCTTGTCCACCATGGGGACTTCGTGTCAGGTTTGAATGGACGTCCATGGGAGAGATTGGTGGACTTTGGCGGGAACAGCTGGCTCGTGCGCACGTTTTACCTAAAACGTGCGCATGAAATAAAGTTATTTTCCATGTTTTGACTTGTCCTTATTCTCTACGGCTTCCCATAGGGACGTCGGATGTTTACAAACACACACAATGGAGAGGAGAAGTGAGCTAGTTAACTTTTACTTCCACCTCGGACTGTCATATAATGACATGCTTGCTACTCTTGTCATGAGAGATGGAATAATCTTAAGTAGGAGAGCTTTGCTGCTTATACTAAAAGACAACAGGGGGCGCTGCTGCAGTCTCTCCACTGCAGCCTTGTATTATTTTAGGAATAAGACGTCTTTAGCCATCAGATGGTCCTCAGTGTCTCTGAGTGTCTGAGAAAGAGCTTCTATCTCTCTGCTCAGAGCCTCCATCTGCTCCTTCATCCTCCAGCTCTTCTGCTCCTCTTCCTCCCTCAGAGCTCTCAGCTGGGCCTCCTCTTCCTCCTGCAGAAACTGATGAAGCCTCTTAAACTTCTCTTTAATCTGAGCCTCTGTGAGTCTGGCCTGGACCTTGATGTGCTGCAGAGTTTTATCAAACTTCCCTCTGATTCGCTCAAAGTCCATTAACTTCTTCTTAAAGGGCTTCAGAGTGTCCTGGAGGATCTTCTTGTGTTGTTGAGCAGCTTCATCGATGGGTCTGAACCTGTGCCCACCATGTTTCTCTGAATCTCTGCAGACGACACACACCGGCTCCTGATGTATGGAAGCGTATTGCTGCCAATGCTAAAATGAAAATGCAATACACTAAATGCATTTTCAATTCAAGATCAGAGGTGCATTATTTGCGTCAAAATGAAAATTAAATGTCAAATATACCATTATCATTTTCATTTTCATCTTCAAGACTGCAAACTGTGTGACATAATTCAAATGAAAATGAAAAAGGGTGTTTGCATTTTAATTTTCAAGAAATGGTCCAGTATATTCATGACATAATTCAAATGAAAATGCAAACATGAAAATGAAAATGCAATACTGACTTAACATTTACATTTCAGGGTCAAAGGTGCGTTAAGTGTGACAAAACTCAAATGAAAATTCAAATGACTCCTGGGTTGTACATCATATTCAACACTAGGTGGCAGTGTGTACATACGGCACTGTCATCAATCCAACAAGTAGCCTACCAAAAGAGGAGAAAAGGAAGCGCCAAGTTCCACCGCGAGCGGAAAGAGGACAGGCAGAGAGATGGCAAGTCAGCAGCAAAATATGTCATTCTTGGGCAGAATTAAACATTCCATTGAGGAAGTTGCTCTTTTGGTAGAGCAGAAAGAAATCGCCAAATCAGATGTCTGATAGTGTGTCTCAAGTACCCGGATGATGTACTCAAATCGGCCTGGATTTTGAGTATGCAGCTGTGGACACTCAGCGTACTCATTTCCTGCGGCAACGACGGCAGCGTTGAGCTGTGGCTCTGCACTGACTATGGTGGATGTGACTGCGCTGTTCAAATGTAAGTCATAAACACGTGTTGTTTCCACCAAGCACCATAAGCTGTTGTCCTTTTGAGTGCATTTTTTGTGTTTGTTGTTTTTTTTTGTTTGTTTTGTGCCACGAATGGTAGGCTATCAGTTATGCTAACGGTAGTTGGACTAGCAGCTATCTCGAATGCTAACGCTAGTTGGGCTAACAGCTGCCGGGGTCTGAGCATTAGCCTGAATAATCCGGTAAATAAAAATAACCAGCGGGTTAGCAGACCCTGCACAGGGGCTATATGATCAGAAGCACCACTCGGACATCTCTGTTTATTGGTGTATTTTAATTGTCGCGGCGCCCCTCGTAGCTCTCGGCTGCCTCAGTCAGCTGCAGATACCTGTAAACACAGGTATCTGTAAAACACCCATACCTGTAACTCTACACCGCTGTTTGTGATGTGGTTAATATGGGATTTATGTTCGCCTTCGCTGTAGAGGATACTGATGTTAGAAGTGCGGGGAGGGCTTTATCAGACATAAATACTCGTTAGATACGGCAGCTATAAGCTACCTTTAGCTTCGTAGATAGCCTGTGAATAAAGCCGGTATCAGCTACGGAGGTTTATCTGCAGCATGTCATATCATTACTGTCATGTTTCCCCTTCGATGTCAGTAAGGTTAAATGTTTTGCTCTTTCTAGGGACGGATGAGTAAACCAGGGGCCTGATAGACTGGAGGGTTGCTGCCTGTTCACGGGGAGGCAGAATGCCACGGGTACCTGCTATGAGTAAGTGACAGCTCAGGTTATAATACAACACAATTGTTATGGTTTGTATTTAACTTTTTGAATAACATCCTGTGGGGGGTTCATTTCAGAAAGGGGGCTGGAGGGGAAATTCACCCCAGCCCTTGTCAGTAAAAAACATGGGTAAACTTTGGTTTGCTGTGATGTGATCAACAAGTGGATTCTGTATGATGTGAGTGTACAGTCATAATTATATAATTCTGTTTTTCTGTATTGTGTTGTCCTTCCTGCACAGGACCTAAAGTGCCCCAAAACCAAAGATGGACCTCCACCTGGTCTTTGGGGTACCAAATGCTATCTCCACCACACATCTGGCTCTGGACAGGTGACCATTAAATTGCTGGTTTTCGAGAGGCTGTCCGTGGGGGGTGATGAGGGCACTGCTTGAGGCAGGGGTAGTCCCAATCACCAAGGATGCAGAAGCCCGGCAGAGGATACTTCTGCTGTAGGTAAATGGGGCTGTGCTTCAACACCCTCGTGTTGTGCTGACCTGGAAAGCCCACAAAAATGTCCTGAAGTTTTGTGATCACACACAGCCTGAAACTGAACTGAATACAAAAATTTACTGTGCAGGTAACATGCTGCATGCTGGGCTGATGGCTTCACCCACACATCAATGCTGCCAACAACCTTTCTGAAGGCTGCTGATCCAGCCAACCAGGTGAAACCTGCACCCAGTTAAAGTCAGTCTTCTGCTGATGGTCCCTTTGGGTGCCGGGGGGAACCATCAGACCCCCAAAGGACTCCCTGGTGAGGTGAAGTCTGGCCGCAGGTCACTGTCCCCATCGAAGAACATCAGCAGGAGTGTCACTGTGGCGTTAAGCTGGCAGTGCAGCCTGGGGTTTGGAGGCTGGGGAAATGCAGCACTAATGTCTTCAAATAAAATAAAATTAATATTGATGGTGGTGTGTTTGTCATATTCTTTGTGGTACATTTAACATGCTGATCTAACACTGATGCTTCAATATTAACCCTTTACTACCAGCTCAACAGCAGAGAATAAGACAAAGCAATCTATATCTATGTATTTCATAAATGTATATTCTATTTCTCATATGTATAAATATAAAATATATACCTAACAGTTTCTAAGTAGTTAAAGGTTAATTCTAATCAAATTTTTCATGTTTACTATTATTATTTTAATCTGTGATAGATAAAGGTCCGCATTGTATTTCCCCTGCACCGTGACTGTCGTCCTGGAACTTTTGAATAAATTTCACTGTGTATATATATATATATATTGGTTAGTATTTAATCAAATCAAATTGCCATGCTTTCATATATAAGTCATATTTCATTATAAAATAAAATCGATGATAGGTGGCAAAAGATATTGGACCAGATCCTTCTTTCTCTGGTCCCAGACTGTTATCCTGGAGATTAATTATGAAACATGACTAAAATAATCAGGCATCTCAATCCAATTTGAACAGATTACACCTAAAATAATGATTAAAACTATAACCTTAATGCTGTTAAAAAGTTCAGAGACGACTGTCAAGAGAGCGGGGGAGCTAGAATCCAGTTTAAGACCCTTGTCACCTATCACAGATCCTTTCAACCATATAACCTTTAACTACTTAGAAACTGTTCGGTAAAATCTACTGAAAATCTCCAGGATGACAGTCAGACACCAAAGAAAAGAATCCTGTGTGAGATTTTTGTCACCTATCACAGGTTTGGTTTTTTGATCAGAAATGAGAAAAATATCAGAGCTCTCATTGACATTTGACCGGACTGAAATAAGTTATATGTTAAAAACTTTTTGGACAGCTTTAAATGTGAAGGTCTTTATTAGTTGATTTGACTGTTTTGTTTCACCTCCGTGTCATATTCAATAATAACTAGTGCTGTCAGGCGATTAAAAAAATTAATCTAATTAATTACAGGATTTGTAATTAATTAATCTAATTAATCGCATTTTAATCTCACATCTGCTTTAAAGGTGCCGTAGGCAGGATTTTGCTAGTCAATGCTAATTTTTCTGTGCTTTGTTTGGCTCAAATGTAAGAATATCCATTGAGAACCTTTTATGAGTGTATTATAATTGTACTACAGCGAGATCGCTGCGTTTCCATCTGTCTCTGTTATGAGCTGACAAAGATTCTCGACCGCTCCAGGTATCTTTGAGCAATCAGAAGAGCCCCTGAGGGTTCTATCCTGATTGGTCCAGGGGCGGCGCTTCGTCCTACTTCGTGATTGGTTGTAAAGCTCTTCGTTCTCGTGAACGCGCATGAGGAAGTCCTGGTTCGCAGATTTACCTTGCTCGTCAGAAAAACAAGTCCGAACCAAAATGAGAACCAGCATATCACATCCAAAGTGCTGCAGGTCCTGCATGTAACTGGAGTGTATAACAAAATCTATTTAAAAGAAGACCAGCGGAGGGCAGTGATACGCTCTGCAGCGTCTATTCTGCCGGAAAAGGTAGTAGAAGAACAAGTCCGAGGAAGAAGGAGGAGAGCATGAAGAAAAACGGCATTAAACCTTGAACAATGGCGGACAGCAGTAATCCAGCGGGCAGCAGGAAGATGCAGATTCCCTCTTTACCCCAGACAGCTTCCACCAAAAAGTCAAGGATCGTAAAAACGTTTACAGGAAGAGTACAAGAAGGAGGACCGTGCGCGAAATAAAACAATCATGTCGGCGTTGTATCTGAGCGGAGGAGGACCCCTCAGTAGGACCTCAGGGGTTTCAAATCTACGTCTGATGGACAGGTGAGTTATTTTTTTCTCCTCTTATGTTGTTTACTCTGTTTTACGGTATTAAACAAATGTATTTAGATTCCCTCTTAGACCAGTATCTTATGGGCATTTACTCTATACGTGAAAGCACGGCCGGTTTTCCCCACGGGGCTTTGTAAACTCGGTAATCTGGTGAAATCCGAGACGTGCTATGTTTAATATGTCCCGAATATTGAAACACGTCGAGTGTCTTAGCACCAGGGTGTAAAAGTAAGACATTTCCTCTGATTTCAACCTCATCTACACCGTTCAAATGACAGAGAAAGAGTAGTGGTCCCTGCCCCCACCTCCCCAGTCCGGTGCAGAGACTCTTTCAGACAGGTAAACATATTATAAAATAGAGGTATCATTTAAGGGAGAGAGGGGTAAGCCACCCCCTGTTTCTGGTAAACAGTAAACTACTCTTTTCACGTGGTCCTAAATTCAGAAAGCCCTCATCATTTCTCCCCGTCTCTGATGAAAAGGAGAACCTGGCATAAATGGTTTGTACTTTTTAACACACAAAATAAAATCTTTTTCATGTGTCAACTTAAATTTTCTGCTTGTCAGGTATTTTGAGATTGGTATCAAATTCAATGTATTCAGATCTAAATGGTGTATTATACTTATATGTAATTTAACCACTGTAGTGTAAGTGTGTGACTTATTGGCCTAAAGATTAGTCTGAATAGCAAAGGTAGTAGCATTTTTGTCAAAATGTTGACTATGAGGCAAAATGAGCCATTGGTTCCTTTTATACCACCAAAACTTTGAAATGTTATATTGATACACTGAATCATAAAACACTATTTAATGTTATGTTAATTAACTGATATATCTGATCAGATGTTAAACACTATAGAAAATCATGTCGAGGGTAAACAAGAGGAAAACCAACTGGGGCTCAACACCCCCTGCTGTGATGGAGAAAACAATATAGGAGTGAAATATTGACAGTCAACCTTGCAGAGGTTTATGATGAAGAGGGATGTATAAACTGAGTTGTTTTAGCAAGTCTGAACTTGTAAAAATTTGTTTTTGTTGTATCTCTTTGTATTTCTCCTTGCCTCAGTGACAACAGCAGTAAAAATGGCTCATCTTTCCCCTCTGTCCTCTATATTTTCGTAGGTGGTGTCAGATGAGAAACCAGTACGCGTCTTCTGGTGAGGAAGAGCAGGAGGAGGAGGATGAGTGTATGCATGCTTGCAAGCGGCCCTCCTCCTACGACCCAGGATCTGCTCAGGACGAAAGTCAGCAGATTAATAGGTTTGAGCATTTTTTTATTATACCTTTCTATGTTTGTACTAAATCAATATTTATACCATACACTAACTACGTCTTTCTCTCAACAGGACAAGATCAGCAGAAGCAGTAAAATGTTCCATTTCGTGGTGTGATGGACCTGCCCCCTGTGTGTCAAGAAATGGATAAAATGGACAACAATTTCTTTAAATAAAATATTTTTTACCATATTTGTCTACAATGGAGCACTTCAGTTTTTTGACGTTATCTTATATAAAATATGACAGTGATGTTTGATGTAAATGCTTGGATTTGTTAAAATCTTTCTCAGGTTCATCCAATATGACTTCAGCATGTAAATTTCAATCATAACTTTACAAAAGGTTAAATTACCAAGACTCCAGTTCAGCAAACTTAAACAACTGAAGCAAATCTAGAGCCTAAGTTTCTCATAGGTTAGAAAAAAATTAAGATCTAATGTATATAATTGCAAACACAAAATTGTTTAACAATCATAGAAAAAGTCTCAAAAGAATTTGAATGTAGGAAAAAAACATATGCATACCATACTTGGGTCTTTTTAAAAATAGAGGCAGTATATCTACTGAGTTGTCTAAAGAGCATCTTCAACAAAGTGCTGTGGTCTAATAAATTCACTCCAAAGTGAAGCAGAGAAGTTGTTGTATTCAAAAACATCAACTCAGCAAGGATGTAAACTTACAGGATAGTAAAGACAATATTCAATTTTAGACTGAAAATCAACATAATGTATAAATAGAAATAAATACAAGAAGAAAGACAGTGCAACATATTTATTAATTTCTAAATTTCAAGTAAACAACAGTAATCAAAATCAGTGTAGTTTCACAAAAATGAATAATGGCAAATAAATGTGTATTTAAAAAGGTATCAAGTAAATAATGTAATTGTAGAAAGGAAAGGCAGGACTGTCCAAGTATATACTTCAGGTGTGTATCTCAAATACGATTTGCAGCAGATTTTAAACATGCACCACACTCAATGGAGTGTGATAGAATATAAATAACATCACTTCAAATTTAGCAAACTAAACACAGTTTCACTCCAACAACGATGACTATTACTAAGAAATAAAAACCTTTACAACTCAGTGCTCCTTGGGTATACTGATACAGCCCGCGGCCACGGCCTCTTCACCGTCCGCAGCCGCCTCCCCGGCCAACACCGCAGGTCCGCAGCAGCCTCCCCGGCCAACACCGCTGGTCCGCGGCAGCCTCCCCGGCCAACACCGCTGGTCCGCGGCAGCCTCCCCGGCTAACACCGCGGGTCCGCGGCAGCCTCCCCGGCTAACACCGCGGGTCCGCAGCAGCCTCCCCGGCTAACACCGTGGGTCGCGGCAGCCTCCCCGGCCAACACCGCGGGTCCGCGGCAGCCTCCCCGGCTAACACCGTGGGTCTGCGGCAGCCTCTCCGGCCAACACCGCGGGTCCGCGGCAGCCTCTCCGGCCAACACTGCGGGTCCGCGGCAGCCTCCCCGGCCAACACCGCGGCTCTGCGCCCTTTGTTGTGATTGTCTGCCTGTAGTTTGTCCCGCTCCATCTCACGTCCTAAAAATGAAAGAATAAACTTGATTTATCAGTTGACTAGCAGGCTAGCTGCTAACGTTGTCCAAATAAAGGATGCTGGTAGACGCTAATTCAGCTTTGTTCTATCAAGTATCGTCCAAAACAGTGATACGTAAAAGCTAAATATGAGCACAAGTTGTAATTACAATATTGCATTGAAAACTTACCTCAGAATCAGACACTGTTGCTGCACTTATCTTGCTCGTCGCTGAGAAGCTTTCACAGTTCACCGTACTGCTATGATACAGACGGCCTTAATGCAGCTCTCGCGCGCACGTCTTTGTGGGAGTGGCTAAACTCGCGTAAGGGCGTGATGTCAGAAAAAGCAGGACGGGAGGGGCTCTACTGGGTTTCAAATCGCCATCTTACATGGGTCAAATCGCCATCTTACCTAGGTAATCCTGCCTACGGCACCTTTAAGTCCCCACATAAAGAATTTGAATTCTAGGACATTACAAAATCACAGCGGATGATTAATCAAATGAATAAACTAAAAAGAGAAGATTATAAATCTAAATCTTTATTGGTGATTGAATAAAACCAAAGTCAGGGCATCTTGTCCAGAAAATTCTAAGCTCAATCAGGCAACTCAAATTACACTTTAAGTGTGTTTCTTAAATACAATTTTAAAAAAAAGAAAAAGGTCAGGACATCAAGCAAACCAATTAGGCCTGATGCATTATTAAAGAATGAAGTACAAATATAGATAAATAAATTCAAAAATAAAATAAAGGGGAGTCTCAAATATACCATTCCTGTTGTCACCTGGGCTTTGTTTGGTTTGACTAGAGACGCTGTGTGAAGTGACGTGCGATTAATTAATCTTGCGATTAATTTTTTTAATGCATTAATTTGCATTGTAATTAATTAATCTAATTAATGCACTAAAGTGACAGCCCTAATTATAACGTTTCGAAATACGGGACAATATTCATGCTTTTTGGCGGTTGTGAAAAAGTTTTTTTACGTGCTACCCCAGGTGCTCTGAGTATGAAAAATGCACAGAAACATACAAAGGTTCATGGACTTAAAATCCAGATGAGTGATCCACTCAGCGTGGCCGCGCGAGCCGATCCTTGTGTGAGCGCAGCCAAAACAAATGAAGAGCAGCGGCACAAGAGCATTTCCGATCGTGACGTCATCGTTGGAAAATTAAGTGTATAATATCTATAAAACCGTAGCAGCGGTTTGTGACGGGGCTGGTTAGTGACGGCACAAACCAGCACAAACGAAGCACTGACAAACGGCACCAATACCGGTCCGTTTGGAGGAAATGGGGGGTTGGGTGAACTCTGGATGACCTATAAAATAATATGTAATAACTTAAAAAACATAGCAGCACAAACGGGTCTTACAGCACAAACGAAATTGACTATTTTCCCGAAATTTTGCGTGGGGTGGGGGGCCAGCTTCACGCAGGTGATAGCAGAGTATTCTGCCAAGTTTTCAATCAGCATTGACACCCAGTCGTGGACATCTGATTTGGGGATTTCATTCTGCTCTACCAAAAGAGCCAATTCCTCAATGGAATGTTTAATTCTGCCCAAGTATGACATATTTTGTTGCTGACTCGCCATCTCTCTGCCTGTCCTCTTTCCGCTCTCGGTAGAACTTGGCGCTTCCTTTTCTCATCTTTTGATAGGCTACTTGTTGGATTGATGACAGTGCCGTATGTACACACTGCCACCTAGTGTTGAATATGATGTACAACCAAGGAGTCATTTGAATTTTCATTTGAGTTTTGTCACACTTAACGCACCTTTGATCCTGAAATGTAAATGTTAAGTCAGTATTGCATTTTCATTTTCATGTTTGCATCTTCATTTGAATTATGTCATGAATATACTGGACCATTTCTTGAAAATTAAAATGCAAAAACCCTTTTTCATTTTAACTTGAATTATGTCACACAGTTTGCAGTCTTGAAGATGAAAATGAAAATGATAATGGTATATTTGACATTTAATTTTCATTTTGACGCAAATAATGCACCTTTAATCTTGAATTGAAAATGCATGTAGTGTATTGCATTTTCATTTTAGTATTGGCAGCAATATGCTTCCATACTGATGGTCCAGAAAGAAGACCTTTAGTTTCTCAGCGTGCAGACTGCAGAGATCCTCTGAAGAGCTCTGATCTCTCTGCAGTAAGAAGTCCTCAGGTTCTTCAACACCAGGTTACACGGTGGGTCTGCTTTAGAGGATTTTCTCTTAAAGTGATATTCCGGGATGGAACAAGTTGGGTCCTATCACAAGGTTTAGAGCAGAAATTACCCCTACGGCAGTGTTTCTGTGTCACAGAAGCCCATGTCGTTGGGAGCACTCACCCCCGTACTCGTCGCCTCCTGCTCGTCTGCTGAGTTGGCTGCACTCACACGGGGCCATATTTTCCTTGATCAAAAACACAAATAAACGGACTCCCACTGAAAAAATCTGATATCGGTCTGCATTCACGCTTTATTTAGAGAATTTTCAGCACGTTACTTTCACACAAAACACTGCTAAATAAGGGTCTAGTTCTTGTAGCACCGTGAAACGGCCTCCGTGGAAGAGCCAGAGCTGCAGCGGGGGCCTTCCGCGGAGGCCGTTTCACGGTGCTACATCATATCACTTTAAAGAGAGGACACTGTCACGTTGGTTTCTGTCTCCACCAAGTCCGAACACAGGCCAGGACGACAGGATCTTTGAAGACGTCTGTACAGACTGGACAGCAGAGACCCTCCTCTGATCTGAAAGACATTTTGTCTGCAGGTGGAGCTGAAAATAGAAAAACATGCTATCAGACATTATTTTCTCCATCCCTGCCAAGGCATGTACAGTGTGGTGAGTCAAAAATGATCTGATAGTACTTTATCCTCTGCTCCTCGACCATCATCATCATAGCTGCACGTTTTGCTACAAAAACCAAAAATAAGAGAAGAGTGATGAGGAGATCCTGACGGAAAAGAATTGGGTTTATGTTGACTACCTTGTTTATGAGCAAGACCTGATAACAGTGTTGGGAGAAACGGCGTTAGAAATAACAGTGTTACTTTTTCCCAGTAACAGGTAATCTAATTAATTACTGTTCAAAATGTCAGAACGCATTACCGACTGTAAAATGTGGTACATTACTTTGCACCGATGTCTATCAGCTGATATCTGACCTGCCTTGCTCAACCAGACACAGACAGGAGCTGCACCGCTAACAGACAGACGAGAAAACTCAATGCCAGAGTTGCCAGGTTCGCTTATTATAAGCAAGTTTAGGCTTCTTCTTTTTCTAACTTGCATGTGTATATTGGGGGTTGTGGGCTGCACTTTTTGGGCTTGTTCCAATAGTGCAGTTGCTCATTTGGGCTTGTTGTGACCCCAAACCATCAATATAAACCCAATTCAGAAGTTATTAAAATTATTTTATCCCACCCGAACACAAATTTACAGTAAAAGGGTTTTCCACCTGAAAAAAATATATAGTCAAATTGAAACTGATTTCTAATGTGGCTACTACTGTTCTCATCATAATAAAGCTGTAGAGGATTAAGATAAAACTTAGATAAAACCTGACATGTCTGATTGGTTACAAAAATCAAGGTTAGCCTGTTTAGCAATAACAGAGTTATAAATAACAGCAGCCCCTCCCTTCACTTCTGTATAAAGAAAAGGATGTTCCACCTCCAAATTAAAGGATGTTTAAAAAATAAATTAAGAGACAAAAAAGAAAAAATATGACTTTGAAATCTACATGTAACATAGATAAAAACTAAAACACACTTCATGTAGGTGTTTCTCTTTAAAAATGCTTATTTCAATCGCAAAATCTGGCAACACAGCTAACTGCAGCAACGGTGAGTCTGGAGCGTCTGTGGAGTTAAAACTGGAGTTTTCAGGATGGAAGTAAAAGAAGTAAAAGTCAAGAACACACATGTGAAGTGTCCATTATGCCCTAAAGCAAAGTGTTTGTCTGTTGTTAGTAAATCTAAAATCTAGAGACCAAAAACAGCGAGAACTCTGCTGATGATGTCAGAGCTGCTGCAGCAGGTAACAACAAGGAAGGACACAGAGACGGAGACACACAGTTCAAGAGGAAAAGAGTTTTCAGAAAAGTAACACATCAGTTACTTTACCTGGTAACTTATTACATTTATGAAGGAGGAATTCTGTTAGTAATTCAATTACTTTTGGGGGAAAGTAACTAGTAACTATGAAGGCAGATCATTAACTTCATCTGTAGTAAAGGAAACGGGGAGGAGAGACTCTGAGGAGGTGAAACAGGTTTGAGTGAAAACACAATAAAACAATAAAGGTGATATCAGTCAGAGCTCAGACTCCATTTGAAGAGGACTAACTGAAGCAGAGGGACAAACACTGATCTGAGACAGGGTGAGTGTTGATGCAGTCTGAATATTTCTGCTCTGTTTTAATGTCTGGATGATCAGTTCAGTGAAGAGAGTGAATGCTGAGTGATGCTCTTTAAAATGAAACACAGACACTGATATAACAGACATGCTGCTCAGTCAATGTGAGGCTCTTTTTCTCATTTAATTCTGTTTTTTTTTTTTTTTTTTTGTATTTATGAAGCTCCAAATTAAAATAACGTCTCTGCACGGCGGCTCTATCACTGTGGCAGACTCCTCTCTCTGTCAGCCATGTGATTTGAGCAGATCTATTTAAAGAGTGTTTACAGAGTGAACTGCTATACACCCTGAAACATCCTCATTAATCTGAGCTCTCTTTGTCATGAACAGGAATGATCGTTTGGTCTCATGTTTTGATTTTTAAGGCAGTATTTTCCTGAACTCTTGTTGTCCTCATGATAGAATAATGTGACTCTTAAGGTGGTATCAGTAAATGGAGCCTCGTGATTCATCTGGAGCGACCAAAGGTCTGTTTTATGGTGCTCTACAAGCATGACGGACTTTGCTTCATATCCTTGGAGATACAATCACTGCTCCATAAATCATGACCATTGTTTAATTATTAACACATGGCTTAAACAGTTCAGGCTTAAAGGTACAGTGTGTAGTTTTTAGCGGCATCTAAAGGTGAGGTTTGAGATTGCAGCACTCTGGCGCTCCCCCCTCCCTGTCGGAGAACCTCTGGAGCTACGGTGGCCTTGGAAGGACAAAAAGTGTTTTTAGCTTAGTTATCAGCCTATGTTTTGTCTTACTGCCACAGAAAATCAATAAATCGTGGAGTTTTAGCTCGACGTTGTCTCCTTATTGTCTTTCAGTCTTGCTAACGCTCACACCGGTCGTTTGAAGGAGACAATCATTCCAAAATGCTTGTGGCCGTGAAATAAGCCTCTCATAGCAGATACATTCTCTGCGTCTTCCTCCGACTTCTCCCGAAAGTAAACAAATAAATTCGGCTCCATATAAGAGTACAATTCGACACTTAGTCTTACCTGACCAGCAAAAAACAGGCAACTTCTGTGTCTGTCTGCAAACTTATCCTTCAGGGACTTCCATCTGGGAAAGGCAGCGCCGATGTTGACCCTGTTTTTTTGTTTTTCTGTCCTGATTGCGTTTGGCTTCGTCCCGTTTTCGTTTCTTTGACAAAGATTCACGCTCCACTGATGGCAAATTGTACGCGTGGTCCTCCATGTTTGTTCGTATTAGCACAGCTGCTTGGTATTCACTCTCTTCTTCTTTGTCTATTTCAAAACTGTGCATTTCCGGTAGGCGTCAACAAAAAAACGTGAAAGCGTTTAGTTTGTCCGTTCTGAGTTACGGTAGAAAAGATGGCGACGCAAGATGGAAGCCACCATAAGAGACGACCCGCTCTGATGTAGAAATAAATGACTTATTCTAAGGTAACGAAAACAAAACATTACTTATTTAGGGCTGATTAGAAACTAATTTAAATATAATTTTAAGTAATCTATACCATTTTTTACCAAGTCTGTTATTTTAGATAGCATTTAAAAATACACACTGTACCTTTAAATTCATGTGCCACTAGAGGGTTCTCCATCAAAACAATAACAAAAGATGACTGTTAGGTTATCAGGGAATCATGGGAGTGATTTCCTTTTGATCCCAAAACAACATGACATGTTTAGGTTTGTAACTTTAATGGACGAAACAGCGTCATGTTACAGTACGAGTCTGCGTGTGCTGCCATCATTTTAGATTATTTCATCTCACAGACTGAGCCAAGCTAATGTTTACTCTTAACATTAGCTATCAGGGTCAACACAAGGGACACAACAACTCAATAAATAGAAGAGAAGTCTATTGACTGTCAGCTCTCTGATTGGAGAGTCTATTTTGGTGCATTGTGTTGAAATTGTTTTATCATTTTACTTCAACTGTGAAAATTTCTCAAAGTAAACTTGTCTTCACTCAAAGGTCAGAGGGAACATTTCTAATCTGACAGCATTTGGTGTTCCAGGAACATTCAAAGGAAATAATGAAGCATTTTGTTGATGTGAACAGCTGATGATGGATGACCTCACATAGCTCAATAGGATCAAATAAATTAGATATGAAGACGAGCTTGAGACATCGTGAGTTACTGTCAGTGGTCTGAAATGGGATAGGGGTGAGCAGCAGCTGAGTTTGTCTAGCCAAGCAACAGTTACTAAGGAGGCGGGGCTTGGCAGAGGATCACTTCCTGTAAAGGGCGGGGCTTGATAATAGGTCAGTTACCTGTGCTGGTGTGACAGCAAATGATTCCAAACTCTGAAATCAGTGAATTAAAATGACTCCTTTCTGTCCAAACATGGACTTTACTGTCAAATCTCTGCTTCTTCAACTTCATGGTTCAAAAGTTTGATTCATTATTTTTCAAACAAACATCAGCTGAGGATGAATGTTTCATGTGAGATCATGAAGAAAACCATCCATTAAAGTGTTTCCCTGTTTCCGTCCTCTGACTCCTGTTCACAGACGCTGCCCGTTGACCCTCAGTGGGAGGAGCTTCTAGCAGAGGTGAAAGTAAGTCAGAATGCACCGGAACACCTCTGAAAAGCAACTTTCTCTCATGCATACAATGCTAGCCCTTTCTTTTTTCAAGAGAATTTTACTGAAATAAATGTAAAATTGATGAATACATAAAAATCACCTCCAGAATATGGCTTCTGTGATGTGTTGAGCAAGGTTTTAATGCGCCTGCAAACTCTAGGCTATAATTTCTAGGCTACGGTACTCGCTTACCGTGATAGGTTCTAACTTGTAGTAGGCAGTCACTCGCTGTAGTGTAAATCAGTCAATACAGTTGGCACATTTTGACCCTCTATCTGAGGGAAATGTCAGCAGGGCGATGCTGCTATGTGGCTATGTCCAGTACTTGCCCTGAGAGCATAGGTGGACAGCACAGCAGGTATACGTAGATCTGACCAAGTTTTGTGTGTCATAGTGGCCCAAGAAAAAAGGCTAACTGCCTCTAAACAGTGGTTGTATCATTGGATTTTGGAGGTGATCAACCAAAGGTATTAGGCAGCTGGGTGCACTTTGCCAGCTGGTGTGCTAGCTATCTACATGTCGTGGGCAGCCCTCCAGGGTGTACCCCTGGAGGCAATCTATGCTGCGGCTTTTTGGGTATCACCGAGCACCTTCTCAAGTTCTACAAAGTTAAACATTCACAGCCTCCATCCACTGGCAGGGATTGTTTTGACGCCTCCTTCAGCCTCAATGCAATGCTTTGTGTAAGGTGATTCCTCGTGACCATGTTGGTATAAGGTCATCCAGTGTTTTGAAGGAAGGATGAAATTGAACGAAGGTTACGTATGTAACCAAAGTTCTATGAATCCTGGATGACCGCCACTCAGAAATCACTCGGAATCACGTGATCTCGAGAGAAGATTCAGCAGGAACAGATCCCCTGATGACACCGGAATAAGTAGTCCGGGTCAACAGGGGTCACACGTAACTTTGTTGGTATAACTACTCGACCTGCACATGTGCGATGTGTCATCCAGTGCTTTGAAGCACCGTCTCTGGTGGTCATCCAGGATTCAAAGAACCGTGGTTACATACGTAGCCTTCACTTTTACGTGTTCTGAAATACTCTCTGTCTCTCTGTCACGCGAGCAGGACCACTCCTTCCACAAACAAGCACACGTGGAAGTAAGAAAACTCAATGCATTCTTTTCATTGGATGGCTGGTTGCCTAGGTGATGTAAGGTCCCCCAGACAGTCAAGACAGGTCAAAGAAATGCAAAGAAAAATTGACTGTATGATCAAGTGAAAGAGGGATGACAGGCAGGTTGGGGAAAAGAGAGCGGAAAGTGAAGAGGAAGCACATGGAGAAGGTAGGCTATGCAGTAGACCAGAGATGAGCCATGAAGTCTATCCTTCTGTCAAAAATGGCTGACAATGTTACTAGACCAGAACACAAAAGTAGGCTGTATGATTTTTTTGTGTAGTCTACATTAACTGTGGGCCTAGGATGTAAGACACATAGACTGTAAAAAACATGGACGCCATGTCGCTGGGCTCAAATTGAAGCCTCCACGAAAACTGCTCCCCCTGGTGACTGGCTGCAGTATCGGTCAAATTTCCGTCTCCTCCATTCATCTGGACAGGCCCGAGTGAAACTTCAAAACATTATTACACCTCATATAAATATGTCTCCCATCTGTATACTGTGGTGATATGAAAGTATAATTGGACTGCGTGTTTTCCAAGTCCTCTTTTTTCTGAAAGTTTCTTTTTTATAAGTTATTAGAGTTTAAAAATAACCGCGGTTTACGGCAGCTTCACAATGATTGTGTACGCCGTATGCTGCGGAGTGTTGCGACCATTTACGACAGCTGCGTCTGGATTATGGCCCAGATTCTCTACTGGCTGCACAATGGCGGCGCCCTGACGGGGGATATTCTGGCTTCAAATCCGTTACATGGTAGAAGGCGGAGCCACACTATCCAGTTCTTATAATACATCCATGGTAAGCCAGCTGTGCAGCTCACAGCTAGAACACTGCTGCACCTGCAGCATGAGATAGCCTACATTTTTATTATGACACTGAATTAACCTTTGGGTACTGTTCCAATTCCCATCCTTTCATTTGGGCCATAAACAGCCACTAACAAAAACTGCTGTAAAAATATATCAGATTTTTTTATACTTTTTTTTGCATAGGTGTGTTAATTTACTTCAGTTTTGATAAAAAATAAACATTAATTATTTAATTTCAATATTTTAAATGCCAATTTTCTAAGAGGTTTCACTGATTTTGGGAAAGAACACACACAAAATGACTGATTTTCAATAGTCTGGAGATATTTTTTTATCTGTTACCACTGTCTTGGATATAACAAAGATTAGTAACATCACTGACTTTGATGCATTATTAGTTTTTGTGCATCATCAAATTTGAACTTTTTCTCCCTTTCGTTCCATTAATGCCAAAAACAGCCACTATTAAAACTGCTGTAAAAAATTGACATATAACTTCTTTTTTTGGATAGATGTGTCAAGCAGGCGAGAAGTCTAATTTTAGCAGGCTCATAATTCAGTAATTTCTTTTTTTTTCCACCACAGTTGAGAGTGAGAGAGTGGAGACAGGAGAAGGCAAAGTGTGCAACAGAAAAAAAATTTTTGGAGTTGCACAGTTCCTGCAAGAGTCTTATCTTACTTTCACACCTGGCTTCTAGTCTCAGTTACATCAGTTAATAGTCCATGGGCCAGACCAGATATCAGTACCACTCAAGGTGACGAAACTTGCTTATGATTTTTGAAAACCTCTATGTCTGTAGATGATATTTTGGTATGATAACCCTTCCTGAGTGGCAGCTGTATTATAGTTAACAGCCAATGAAGTTACCCACCCCCTTCAGAAAATTACATTTTAGACGATGGTGCATCCTCTTGTTTAGACTCATGTACAGGACATCTGTCAGTGTTTCACTATATTGTCTTTGGTATCATTTTAAAGAGAACCTTTGAAGCTTTCATTCAAGCCAAGTTGTGAAGTTTCCTGACCAGTATAGAGGTCACTGTAGCTCTTTAAACTATAAACAACACTCATTTTTACACAATTTTCGCCTAAGTGATATATTATCTTTTAGCCCTGTGTCATCTAGGAATGGCAGGGATATAAAATATAAGAACTAGAATACTCACAGAACCATAAGGATTCAGGAAATGTATAATACACCCCTACTCTATCATTGTTACAGGTCATTGTGAGCCTTAAACTAGACAGCATTATTAACTAGAAAAGCACTCGGAGAGCACAGACCTCCGCCAGCGCCACAGTCCTCACCCATATTGTGATTTTCACAATAAATATTAGTCCTACCTTTATGTCATCTAAATATTTAGATTCCTTGACCATGAAAACAAAACATTAGCAATTGGATTCATAATGATATCTATTTTAGTTCAGTGGTTATTCACAAAAATCACATTTTTCGTCATGGCGGCCAGACGCTGATCTGGATCAAGACCAAAACCGTATCAGTTCTTCCATTTCCCATGCTGAACATTTCCTGAGAATTTCATCAAAATCCATCCATAACTATTTGAATTATTTTGTTCACTGACAGACGGACAGACAAACAAACTCCCTGGAAAACATACACGTTGAAAAAATTGTTGGTACCCTTCATTTAATGAAAGAAAAACCCACATGGTCAGTGAAATAACTTGAAAATAACAAAAGTAATAATAAATAAAAATTTACTGAAAATCAGCTGATGAAAATCAGACATTGATTTAAAATTTTGGTTCAACAGAAATATTTTAAAAAACAAAATAATGAAACTGGCTTGGACAAAAATGATGGCACCCCTACAAAGGATTGAAAATGATGTGGCCATAGGGACATGTTATACTAAGGTGTGCCCTGTAATTATCACCACAGGTGTCTCCAACCTTGTAATCAGTCAGTGTGCCTATTGCCTACATATATGTATATATAACACACAGCTAAAAACACCCAAGAATGGCTCAGAACAAAACACTGGACTATTCTGAAGTGGCCTTCTATGATCCCTGATCTAAATCCTGTTGAGCATTTGTGGAAGGAGCTGAAACATGCAGTCTGGAGAAGACAGCCTTCAAACCTGAGACAGCTGGAGCAGTTTGCTCATGAGGAGTGGGCTAAAATACCTGTGGACAGGTGCAGGAGTCTCACTGAGTTACAGGAATCCTTTGATTGCAGTGATTGCCTCAAAAGGTTTTGCAACGAAATATTAAGTTAAGGGTACCATCATTTTTGTCCAGGCCAGTTTCATGAGTTCATTTTTTAAATAATTCTGTTGAAGCATGGTTGAAAAGCAATGTCTGACTTTCATTGGTTAAATTTCATAGAATTTTTAATTATTTTTTACTTTTGTCAGATTCAAGTTGTTTCTCTGACCACTGTGAATTTTTCTTTCATTAAACGAAGGGTACCAACAATTTTGTCAACGTGTGTATCATCCATTGTTCTTATGTTTCATTAAAAAGTGTTGACTCCTGGAAAACACTGCTCAGGGCAGCTCAAATACGAAATCATGCACCAGTTTTGGAACTGGCAGAGGACGTTCCTGAAGGACAGATTCCAGCAATCTACTACCACAGAAAGTGCTGCACTATCTTTACTATGAAGAAACTCCTTGATGGCATCCTTGAAAAAGAAAAGCCAAGTGCCAGTAGCTGTGCTGAAGAGAAAGACTTGAAAAGAAATGCTCAGCGTGTCCCAAGTACCTCTAGGACATATGCCATGGAGTGTATCTTTTGTCAGAAAAGTTCCAGATATCTGAAAGGGCAGAATACTAGAGAAGCACTGGTACAATGATGCCAAATGCGTGCTAAGATCAGCCCAAAAGAAAATGGTTGGCCCAATCCTTGCCCAAGTGAGTAGAGACCTTGTAGCAGCTGAAGGGCACTACCACAATTCATGCTATAAACTGTACACCAAAGAGGTTTCCAGAAAAGAGGTTGCCATCAATGAAGATGGTGGTGAATCTGCCGATGATGCCCAGTATGAAGCTGCTGTGAAACAGTCATACAATGAGCTGTTCCTCTTCATCAGAACACAGCTTTTATTTTCAAGGATGCCATCAAGGAGTTTCTTCATAGTGAAGATAGTGCAACACTTTCTGTGGTAGTAGATTGCTGGAATCTTTCCTTCAGGAATGCCCTCTGCCTGTTCCAAAACTGGTGCATGATTTTGTATTGCTGCCCTGAGCAGTGTTTTCCAGGAGTCAACACTTATTAATGAAACCAGCTTATCTTCATCATCAGAACAATGGATGGTACACTCCACCTGTGGTTGCTTTGCTAGCGGGTTGTTATGTGCTTGTTCACCAGTGGCCATTGTCAGGCAGTTTAAACTGCAACACACAAGATCAGATGTAGCCTTGTGACATTAATATACACACAAAACAAGTTCAAATCAGATTTTTTCTAATTACTTTAAAAGAAAGTAATATTAAATATACTTTAAAAATTTAAGTGACTACGCTTACCAATGAAAAACGTGTAAATAAATTGTAAAAGCAGGTACTATGAGGAGAATCTGTTACCGGTGAAATAAAGACTCTGCTACCCATGAGCCCGTGCGGCGACTGTCTTAATGCTGCGTTCCAGTAACCTCGGAACTGGGAGTGACATCATCTCCGACTTATCGGCGTTCCAGTTGAAGTCGGAAAAAAGCATGCCGATCTACCAGGCTATTGTTAGCTGTTGTTAGCACGCCCTGTGTTGATGTTCACAAATATCACATGAAGAATGCGATTATCACTATGGCAGCATTTTTGTAAATATAAGTCTAACAATACTATGTATACAGCTGATCTAGAGCGACACACCCCAGTCAGAAGTGCAAATAAATGGATTATTACAGGAGCTAAATAACTGTTCACACTGGGGGCATCCATCTTCCATTGTCAACTCGGGGGTGGCGAGGTTTCACCGAGTTCCCAGTAGGAAATTCCGACTTCGGGGGATGTTCCAGTTGCAGTGTCCTACTCGGAACTCGGATATTCCTACTTCTGACTACAACTGGAACGCACCAAAAGACGTGACCCAAGCCAGTTTGTTGTGATGCTAATGAATGCAGCTCGGACCTTCCTCAGAACTCTGCATTGCTTTACAACTTCTTTTTTCAACAACTTACAGGATGCAAAGCCACGAGGTAATGTATCTCTGTCTAGTTACGTAGCGGTAGTTTTTGATGTGTGACAACAAGCAATTTTTGGAAAACTTAGTATTGTAGTTTTGTAGCCGGCTATATATCTCTACTTACAGCCCGGTGCTCTAAGACGTGTCTGAATAATATAAATTTGCTCTAGTTTTAATTGTCTTGTTCCTGAAGTTGAGTATCCAGGCCAGTCCAGCCCTGTCCGACCCGACCATGAAGCTAAGGAATAGCATTTATAGATAACCTATTTTGATGCTATAAAACTCATCTTAAAGTGTGTATTTCCATCAGGCATATATCTAAAAGGGAGACTTTTTTGTAATTACTTAGAAACTCCTCACAGTCCCTTTAAAATACTTTCAAAGACTGTTCGAAAATGTGCTAGCATCTGTCTTCAGCCTTAGCAATGAGGGATATTGTTAACATATCTGTATAGATCCTCTATACTTTCCACAATCATATCCATTAAAATCTTTTGGTCATTTATTTCAGATGATCATTGTAATGCACATTACCTTGTTTGAAGAGAGCAACTTCACAAGAACACAGCTGAAAAAAAAATGTTTTGCTCTTCTTGTCTTCTCTCATATTGGTGCTGCATTTCACTAACAGCCAGGTACAGGGCCATCTAGTGACTATTGGAACACAGTTTCCACTTGCTCACAGTTTCCAGTTGCTACACAGAAATCACCATTTGTTGCAAAACATGAATTAATCAAATGAAGATGAAGCCAAGATAAAGCCCAGTTTGTGACGTCGTACTGACTTTGGTCTAGTTACATCCACCACGGAGGTTACTAACGTGGACAAAATTGTTGGTACCCTTCCATCAAATAGAGAAAAACTCACATGGTCAGTCACTGAAATAAGCTAGAACTGACAAAAGTAGTAATAAATAAAAATTTGCTGAAAATAAACTAATGAAAATCAGACTTTGCTTTTGAATTGTAGTCCAAGACCTTTTAATTAATGTGTTGTTGCACAACCTTTTGAGTCAGTCTCTGCAAACAGGCAATTTCTGTGACTCACAATGAGACTCCTGCACCTGTCCACAGGTATGTTGGTCCACTCCTCATGAACAAACGTCTCCAGCTGTCTCAGGTTTGAAGGCTGTCTTCTCCAGACTGCATGTTTCAGCTCCTTCCACAAATGTTCAACAGGATTTAGATCAGGGATCATAGAAGGCCAGTTCAGAATAGTCCAGTGTTTAGTTCTGAGCCATTCTTGGGTGTTTTTAGCTGTGTGATTGGCTCATTATCCTGTTGGAGGACCCATGAGCTGTGACTGAGACCAAGCTTTCTGACACTGGGCAGCACATTTCACTCCAGAATGTCTTGATAGTCTTCAGATTTCATTGTACCTGCACAGATTCAAGACACCCTGTGTCAGATGCAGCAAAGCAGCCCCAGAACATAACTGAGCCTCCTCCATGTTTCACAGTAGGTACAGTGCTCTTTTCTTTGTATGCTTCATTTTTGTGTCTGTGAACATAGAGCTGATGTGACTTACCAAAAAGCTCCAGTTTTGTCCCATCTGTCCAAAGGACATTCTCCCAGAAGCTTTGTGGACTGTCAATATGCATTTTGGAAAATTCCAGTCTCACTTTTTTATGATTTACTTTCAACAGTGACGTCCTTCATTCAGTCCACTTTGGCTCAAACAGTGATGGATGGTGTGATCTGACTCTGATGTACCTTGACCTTGGAGTTCTCCTCTAATCTCTTTGAAGTTGTTCTGGGCTCTTTGGTTTCCATTCGTATTCTCCGTCTCTTCAGTTTGTCATCAGTTTTCCTCCTGCAGCCACATCCAGGGAGGTTGGCTACAGTCCTGTGGACCTTAAACTTCTGAATAATCTGTGCAGCTGTAGTCACAGGAACATCAAGCTGCTTGGAGATGGTCTTATAGCCTTTACCTTTAACATGCTTGTCTATCATTTTATTTCTAATCTCCTGAGACAGCTCTCTCCTTAGCTTTCTGTGGTCCATGTTCAGTGTGGTACACACCATGATACCAAACAGCACAGTGACCACTTTTCAGCCTTTAAATAGGCACACTGTCTTCTCCAGACTGCATGTTTCAGCTCCTTCCACAAATGCTCAACAGGATTTAGATCAGGGATCATAGAAGGCCACTTCAGAATAGTCCAGTGTTTTGTTCTGAGCCATTCTTGGGTGTTTTTAGCTGTGTGTTATATATACATATATGTAGGCAATAGGCACACTGACTGATTACAAGGTTGGAGACACCTGTGGTGATAATTACAGGGCACACCTTAGTATAACATGTCCCTATGGCCACATCATTTTCAATCCTTTGTAGGGGTGCCATCATTTTTGTCCAAGCCAGTTTCATTATTTTGTTTTTTAAAATATTTCTGTTGAACCAAAATTTTAAATCAATGTCTGATTTTCATCAGCTGATTTTCAGTAAATTTTTATTTATTATTACTTTTGTTATTTTCAAGTTATTTCACTGACCATGTGGGTTTTTCTTTCATTAAATGAAGGGTACCAACAATTTTTTCAACGTGTGTATGTTTTCCAGGGAGTTTGTTTGTCTGTCCGTCTGTCAGTGAACAAAATAATTCAAATAGTTATGGATGGATTTTGATGAAATTCTCAGGAAATGTTCAGCATGGGAAATGGAAGAACTGATACGGTTTTGGTCTTGATCCAGATCAGCGTCTGGCCGCCATGACGAAAAATGTGATTTTTGTGAATAACCACTGAACTAAAATAGATATCATTATGAATCCAATTGCTAATGTTTTGTTTTCATGGTCAAGGAATCTAAATATTTAGATGACATAAAGGTAGGACTAATATTTATTGTGAAAATCACAATATGGGTGAGGACTGTGGCGCTGGCGGAGGTCTGTGCTCTCCGAGTGCTTTTCTAGTTAATAATGCTGTCTAGTTTAAGGCTCACAATGACCTGTAACAATGATAGAGTAGGGGTGTATTATACATTTCCTGAATCCTTATGGTTCTGTGAGTATTCTAGTTCTTATATTTTATATCCCTGCCATTCCTAGATGACACAGGGCTAAAAGATAATATATCATTTAGGCGAAAATTGTGTAAAAATGAGTGTTGTTTATAGTTTAAAGAGCTACAGTGACCTCTATACTGGTCAGGAAACTTCACAACTTGGCTTGAATGAAAGCTTCAAAGGTTCTCTTTAAAATGATACCAAAGACAATATAGTGAAACACTGACAGATGTCCTGTACATGAGTCTAAACAAGAGGATGCACCATCGTCTAAAATGTAATTTTCTGAAGGGGGTGGGTAACTTCATTGGCTGTTAACTATAATACAGCTGCCACTCAGGAAGGGTTATCATACCAAAATATCATCTACAGACATAGAGGTTTTCAAAAATCATAAGCAAGTTTCGTCACCTTGAGTGGTACTGACAAGTGAAATTTTGGGCTCTGGCCCATGGACTATTAACACCCTCTGTTGTTTTCTGCACATGCTCAGTAGGATTTTCTCTGCTGACTGAAGTGTAGTGAGGTTATTTGCCACAGCTGATTAAACCAAAGACATGTTTGAACAGAGTTGTGATCTTTATTGACCTCATTAAACTGATTCAGTCCTTCCTCACAGCTCTAAATGATCAGAACACCGTGTTTCCTCAAACAGAGACCGCTGCTCAGTCAGCAGCCCTGTGCTTCTGCTGCAAATGGCCAAGGTCAAATGACCTCGGCCAGACCGAAGGCCGATGCTCGTACTCGAGGTAGAGTTTTGGAAATGTGGAAATCCGGGTTACTCTTGGTTGTGAATGCTGTTTCAATATTTTTCTGTCTTCCTCTGTGTGGCCCTGTGATTTGCTGGTCCAGGGTGTCCTCTGCCTTTCCTCTTATGTAAACTGGGACAGGCTCCAGCCCCACAACCCTGAAAGGTTAAGTGGTGTAGCAGGCTCGTGTTAATCTAATATATTTTTCTGTCATTGACAGATTTGTTGATAAATGACAGAATGTTCTGGAGGCTGTCTGTCATTATAACAGAAAAAGAGGGAGATCCAGTGTGCCATCATACTCCTGCAGACACTCAAACCATCACTGTTTTTCTTACCACTAGATCCTGGAGGAGGTCATTTATGCAAACAAAGACCCCCTCAGAGTCGGTGGACACAATCACAATGCTGACACTCAGAGCTGCTGACTGTGTCACTCTATCCACATAGTAGCTGTGGGCTCAGGAGCTGTGAGCCCCATGGGTCAGGCACAGGGTTCTGGACCTGCCCTCGTAGGATCAGCCAGAAGTAAAAAGTGTTTGATGCCCATTTATTTTGCTTTTTATCCAAAACACTCAGATGAATGGACTGCACTGATTTTCAGATCAGTACAATAATTCATTGCTGTATCTGGGCCACCTCTGCAGTGGGGAGTGTTTGCTAACTCTGCTAACACCCGCTACAGCAGGCTAGATAACTGTGGCTGCAGATGAAGGTTTAGTCTCAGAGGTACAGAGCTGCTTCTCCAGATCAGTGACCCTCACCTCCAGAGCTGAAAACAAGCCACACTTCATACAGCTACCACCATCAGGAAATGAGGATGAAGAGGAAGTGAACAAATGGCACATCAGGCAGGAGAGGAAGAGGCAGAGAGAAGCTAAATGCTAAGCGAGGCTAGGCTAGGCTCAGAGCAGGAGACAGAAAATGAACTAAATCACTGCCGCTGAGCAACTAACTGGAGCAATTAATTGAACCTTAGTATGTTTAAAGTTTGACAAACAGAGTAGGTATGTTTCAGAGTTAAATGTTAAATAGCTGTGATTAGCATTAGCTGTAATTAGCATTAGCAGTATGAGACAAACACACAGCCAAAGACACAAACAGGAAGTGACGGAGAAGTCAGGAAGCAGCAGTGAGCAGGGACAGACTAAACATTTGTGCAATCACCTTCCAAATGTTGAAGACCCTCCTGCAGGAAGAGTTTGTTGTTCACGCTCTGCTCTCTGACTCCTTCATCACAGCTGACAGACAGCAGGGGGCGCTCTGCTATGGACCAGACTGAAGAACCAGAGGAGGGGGTCCCTCCATCTAAAACCTCTCTGATTAAAGAAGACCAGGGTCTGAGGTGAGATGAAGATCTGAACCATCACACTCTGACACCATCACTACATCATCTTCATCATGATCTTCATCATCATCAGTCCATTATCAGCAGATAGTTTGGTTAATTGTTCATTATTGATTTTGTCTTAGGGAAAGCAGATATTTCTCTGGACCAAAAATGTAGAAACTCAGACTCAAACATCATTTTTATGTGTTTAAAGATGATAGTTGGTGGGTTATTTCTTAAAGATGCTATGAGGAGTTTCTTAGTAATTACAAAAAAGTCTCCCTTTTAGATATATGCCTGATCAAATACACACTTTAAGATGAGTTATAGCATCAAAATAGATCATCTATAAATGCTATTCCTTAGCTTCACGGTCGGGTCGGACAGAGCTGGACTGGCCTGGATACTCAACTTCAGGGATAAGACAATTAAAACTAGAGCAAATTTATATTATTCAGACACGTCTTAGAGCACTGGGCTGTAAGTAGAGATATAGGCTATAGCCGGCTACAAAACTACTAACTTTTCAAAAAACTGCTTGTTGTCACACATCAAAAACTACCGCTATGTAACTAGAAAGAGATACATTACCTTGTGGCTTTGCATCCTGTAAGTTGTTAAAAAAAGAAGTTGCAAAGCGATGCAGAGCTCTGAGGAAGGTCCAAGCTACATTCATTACAGAGATGGGCACTCGAGTTGAAGACTCGTACTCGAGTGGCACTCGAGTCGCATTTTTGGAGACTCCAGACTTGACTTGACTCAACCCACAAACTTCCAACAGCACGGCTACTACTACTTACTTCTTTCTATTTTATTGTATTGTTAAATGCCATATAGTTTCTTTTGGCTGCTCATGGCGAAGTTTGTTCTCGAGGATCAGCCTGAACATGAGTATGCGCGCTGACTCTGCTAAGCTGCAAAACTTGTCTGTCGGAGCAAAACCACGCTGCGGCTTTCATGGAATTTGGCTGAGTCCCCCACATATAAAATACAATGCATGGACTCTGTTGTCATTACGTCAAAACCGGAGGCAGGAGCATCAGGTCAGCAGCCGGTCAGAGAGTCCCAGAGACAACATGACACCATGGACGAAGAAAAGTGAACCACAGAGGTACAGAAATATATAACACTGTGTACATGACACGGATATAGATGGATAGAAGTTGAATAAATCATGAGGCTGTGTTGTTGGGACCAGCAAAGGGACCTCAGAGAAGTGAAGCGAGGTGTTGTTTATTTCTTTTCTCAGTCTATTACATGTTTTATGAGCGTGTGACATCGCTATTCTAATGTGAGCTTGTGGCTCTCCGGGGATCAGCCCTCCCCCCACAGGGCTGCACGCCGCGGCTCTGCTAGGCGCTTTCAGTTTGTCTGTCGGAGCAAAACCACGCTGCACGGCTTTCATGGAATTTGGAGTTCCATCCCCCCACATATATAAATATCAGTCATAATCAGTCATCATGGCAAGCACAAATGGAGCAGCTGCTGGAGGAACTCCACCGCCAGCTTTGCTTCTCCTCATAGCTATAGACCTACTGCTACACAAACTTCCAACAGCACGGCTACTACTACTTACTTCTTTATTTTATTGTATTGTTAAATGCCATATAGTTTCTTTTTGGCTGCTCATGGCAAGTTTGTTTTGCACCTGAACATGGTATGCATGTGCACTGCAGAAACTTTTTCAGAAAGAAAAAAAAGGCTGAGTAAAAATTGGAAAATACTGTAAATTTGCCAGAGGCTACATCATATTTATATATACCTATACACACACACACACACACACACATATCTGTGCTTCATGCGCCTAACCTCATTTTGGGTAACTCAAGTCAAATTTAGGCTACACTATGAAGCTGGGACAGTGACACTGTGAAACAGTTAGGTAACACTGTACAGATGGCAATTGACTTTATTCGAAATGAAGGATTTGTGTGCGTTTTAGCTCAATGCTTGATTTTGCACTGTTCTATCAGGTTCGCTTCAGACGCTAATCTTTGCAAACACACACAATGGAGAGAAGAAGTGAGTTAACTTACTTCCACCTCGGACTGTCATATAATGACATTCTTGCTACTCTTGTCATGAGAGATGGAATAATCTTAAGTAGGAGAACTTTGCTGCTTATACTAAAAGACAACAGGCTCTGCCAGTGTACCGTATTAAATTAACAGGTGACCATCCAGGCAGATGTGAGGGGGGCGTGTATGAAGGACCCTTTGTTTACTATCTGAACACCTCCCGAATCCATTTTATACACAAAAATGAGCTCTTTACACCCATTTTCTTAGTGGTGAGAGTTACTTCACAACATTTAGCGTGACGACGAAAGGTTTTGAAGAACTGCGGACTTATTTGACAGCGGAAATATACGTAAGGTAAGATATAGGTAAATATCTTTGATGCCTGATCAAAATGACAAATTTTCCACTGTGTCAACTTGTGATGGCCCCGAAACCCACATTTTACCGTCACTTTGGCGTATCAACAAACAATGTCTTCATGTTCAACGTATAACAGAGTCGGGAGGACTTGAAAATAGGTACAGAGGAGTAGGTTTTTTACAATGTGGAGGAAATTTTCGCTTCATCTTGGGATCAAACTGATGGCACATTTGTCTGCATTAAGTGTAAGCACAAGAGTGCATTTCTGTAAGCATGCTGAATTCCCTGTGAATATTCTACTGTAGTGTGTGTGTGGTGTTGTTGACGACAAAATGACTCGTCCTTGTAACTCATAGTAGAAAATTAATCCCCGTTAAGATCTTCATAATGTGATGGTCGAGTGATACTTTGTAAACTGTGCAGCCTTTTAAGAGTTTGACGATCACTGGCTTTTGACATCAGATCGGGACACGTAGCGTTGTTGAATGCTGTTTGAATCAAATGGTGATCTCAATAAATGTTTTAACTGTTAAACGTTGGTCACATCAGCCGTCTCTCGATTTCACGTGGTCAAGCCAGCCGCTCCAACATTTCAAGTGCGCTCTTATTACAGACTTTATGGCAAGCACACAGACATAAGTGGAAAAGTCAGCACTAACTTACAAGAGCGTTTATGAACTTCCGGCTTTCAAAATAAAAAGTGGTTGTGAAATACAATAAGATTTTCTAAAAAATATGTGAACTACATTAAAATGCAATTTTCATATTTACAGTATGGAATACATTAAAATTTTATAAAACTGTATTAAATGTGTCCAAATGCAATATAAAGAGGTGTGTGTCATAGCAGGCTTAAATCTACTGTCCTACACTTATTTTGAACCAACAGATCACATGACCTGGAAATTATTGAGCTATAATGCCCATATTTACATTATAAAATACATAAAAATTCATACAAATATGAAACATGTCCAAATGCAAAAATAAGTGGTGTTTCTCATCGAGCAGGCTTAAATCTACTGTCCTACGTGATTCTGAGCCAACAGGTCACGTGACCTGGGAGGTATTGGGCTCTAATGCTCATATTTATACGTACATTAAAAGATGAGTTAAAAATTCATAAAAAAAACATAGTGAGTCTAAATGCAATTAAAAATGGTGTGTCTCACAGAACAGGCTCAGATCTACCAGTCTGTGTTGATTCTGAGCCAACAAGTCACATGACCTGGGACTTTTTGAGCTGTAATGCTCATATTTACAGTATTGAATACATTAAAAATTCATATAATGTTTTAATTGTTTTCAACTGCAATAAAAAGTGGTGTGTGTCAAGGAGCAGTATTAGATCTAACATTCTGTCTTTATTTTGAGCAAACAGATCCCATGGCCTGGACTTATCCATGGACTTATTGAGCTAAAATACTCATATTTACAGTATAAAATACATTAAAAATTCATAGCTCAATAAGTCTCAGGCTGTGTGACCTATTTGCCCAGAATCAGTGTAGGACAGTTAGCATGCTCAATAACACACCACTTTTTATTGCATTTGGGCATATTTCAAATTGTTTTTTTATAAGTTTTAATGTATTTTATAATGCAAATCTGAGCATTATAGGTCAATGAGTCGCTGGTCATGTGACCTATTGGCTCAAAATTAATAATACTGACTCTATGACACATACCACTTTTTATTGCATTTGGACACATTTCATATGTTTTTTTGTGAATTTGTAATGTATTTTATAAAATAAATATGGGCATTATAGTTCAATAGTCCCTTGTCATGTGACCTATTGGCTCAAAATCAGTGTAGGACAGTAGATCTAAGCCTGCTCTATGACACACAGCACTTTTTATTGCATTTGGACACATTTAATATATTTTTTATAAATTTTAATGTATTCTATACTGTAAATATGAACATTATATCTTAATGCAGTTCTCATATTTTTTTTAGAATAAAATCTTATTGTATTTCACAACCACTTTTTATTTTGTAAACTGGAATTTAACACACGCTTTTATAAGTAAGTTAGTGCTGACTTTTCCACTTATTTTTGTGCACTTGCCATAAAGTCTGTAATAAGAGCGCACTTGAAAATGTTGAGCGGCTGACTTGACCACGCGTAATCGAGAGACGGCTGACTTGACCGCAGTTGTAAATGTTGACATATCACAAAAACCTTCAAGGTAACAGAACTATAATAAAGTTGTATTTTCGCAATCACATTCACAACTGATTTGCTGTTTATCAATGTCAGTAAGAAAAAGGTAATTAAATATATTTTCAACAGGACTGCATGAGCAGATTAAAGACAGCACAATGTTTAACAGTTAAAACATTTATTGAGATCACCATTTGATTCAAACAGCATTCAACAACGCTACGTGCCCCGATCTGATGTCAAAAGCCAGTGATCGTCAAACTCTTAAAAGGCTGCAAAGTTTACAAAGTATCATTCGACCATCACATTATGAAGATCCTAAAGGAGATTAATTTTCTACTATGGGTTACAAGGACGAGTCATTTTGTCGTCAACAACACCACACACACTACAGTAGAATATTCACAGGGAATTCAGCATGCTTACAGAAATGCACTTTTGTGCTTACACTTAATGCAGACAAATGTGCCATCAGCTTGATCCCAAGATGAAGCGAAAATTTCCTCCACATTGTAAAAAACCTACTTCTCTGTACCTATTTTCAAGTCCTCCCGACTCTGTTATACGTTGAACAAGAACAAATTGTTTGTTGATACGCCAAAGTGACAGTAAAATGCGGGTTTCGGGGCTATCACAAGTTGACACAGTGGAAAATTTGTCATTTTGATCAGGCATCAAAGATATTTACCTATATATTACCTTCTGTATATTTCCGCTGTCAAATAAGTCTGTAGTTCTTCAAAACCTTTCGTCGTCACGCTAAATGCTGTGAAGTAACTCTCACCACTAAGTAAATGGGTGTAAAGAGCCAATATAAAATGGATTCGGGAGGTGTTCAGATAGTAAACAAAAGGGTCCTTCATACACGCCCCCCTCACATCCGCCTGGACGGTCACCTGTTAATTTAATACGGTACACTGGCGGAGCCTGTTGTCTTTTATTATAAGCAGCAAAGTTCTCCTACTTAAGATTATTCCATCTCTCATGACAAGAGCAGCAAGAATGTCATTATATGACAGTCCGAGGTGGAAGTAAAAGTTAACTAGCTCACTTCTTCTCTCCATTGTGTGTGTTTATAAACATCCGACGTCCGCTACGGGAAGCCGTAGCGGACAAGAATAAGAACAAGTCAAAACGTGGTAAATAACTTGCGTACGTTTAAGTATCTCGTGCGCACGTTTTAGTGTGTCGTGCGTACGCTTGAGCTAAAACGTACACACAAAAAAGTATTTCGAGCGCACTGTGTGTTCATTGATGGAGATTCTGTGTGAAGATTAGGTCTTGAGTGGGAGTCCTGTTTAAACTGAGCTCCAATATTCTTGATAAACACACACACTCACACACATACATGCCTGCTTTGCATGCACTCCAAAAACAAGCAAACACTGTGTGTTTATTGGTGGAAATTCTGTGTGAAGAAAAGGTCCCTTTAACTTTATCAAAACACACATACACATAAATATATTTGTTCTTCATGCCCCTGGCATCGCCACAAGCCACACCTCAGCATTGTTATGCTGATGTGTGGCTCATTGCAATACCCAAGTCCCAAATTCACAAATTCACACCTAGTTGTAATGCTGGCTCAGCATTTCAACTAAGTAAATGATCCAGGATGGCGTAAGATGAATTTGGACATTAAGTGAGTGAAAACAGCAACTCAGAGCTGGACCGCTGAAGATTTCTGAGTTTTGATTCATCAAAAGCCTGACTTCTCATTTTAAGTGTGTGTCCATTTCAACCATACTAATGAATGATCAAGATACCATTTGAAAAATAAACTCTTGCAAAGTGACTGCACCTTACAGTCACTGTTGCACAGAGGACCGTGTGCACACAGAAGCTGAGTGAAACTGAAAGTTGAAGTCACACAACTATGCTTTATACATTTTGTAGCGGTTACACAGTATTTCTGGGTGTTTTCTAGTGAGTATATGGCATATACCTGTGTACACAACTACACAACTGCCTCAAATCACACACTGAAAAAACCTTTTTGAAAAGAAATTTAAGTACAATCTGTGTCTTAGAAAATCAAGAGATCCTTGACTTAGGTGGTGGAGCCCACATTAGAGAGCTCCTATCTACTTTAAGCCCTTATTGGAAATATTATTGTCAGTTATTATTATTATCATGACAATTGTATTGTTGTAACATTGTCCTAATGATCATGTTGATTACAATTACAATGATCTTTTTTCAAATGATCATGATGGCTAAGATGAAAATTATTAATAACACATTTTCAAAATGTTTTTAGAGCAAATCCTGACTTAAAATGAATCTCATAATTTGTCCCTAAACTAACATTGAATGAATGATTAGTTGTAAAGGCACACAGCCCAGGGAAGACCTTCTGTTAGCAGGACAGGAGATCCAGATCAGATCCAGACTCATGCTGAACATCCACCTGCTGAAGCTGTGCAGGTGTGAGAGGACAGAGAGAGACGGAGGATCTGAGAGTCCACCAAGGATGAGGACTTAGAGACACAAATAAAAGAACAGAGAAATAAGGTCATAGTAATAAAACCTCAGAAACACCATCATAGAAATATGACCATAAATGAGGTCATAGAAATACAATCATAGACATAACACCATGTCTTCAGACCATCAGAGTTTGTTGGTAACACTCTGCTCTCTGACTCCATCACAGCTGACAGACAGCAGAGGGCGCTCTGCTATGGACCAAACTGAAGAACCAGAGGAGATCAGACCACCCAAAACCAGTTCAGTAACAGTTCATTGTGTCTGATGATGATGATGTTTGTTTGTATCAGGATGAAGAGACCAGAGTCCCCTGAGCCCAGCGGTGTGTCCTTGAAAAGTGACCAGTCCAAAGATCAACCGATTCTCTTTAAGGGGGATCGACCTGCTGACACCAGGTGAGAATTTAGAGAAATTATGAAATTTGCCCGACATGTTTTAGCCACTCAGAGGTGATGAAGATGACGTTTGTTTGTATCAGGATGAAGAGACCAGAGTCCCCTGAGCCCAGCGGTGTGTCCTTGAAAAGTGACCAGTCCAAAGATCAACCGATTCTCTTTAAGGGGGATCGACCTGCTGACACCAGGTGAGAATTTAGAGAAATTATGAAATTTGCCCGACATGTTTTAGCCACTCAGAGGTGATAAAGATGATGTTTGTTTGTATCAGGCTGAAGAGACCAGAGTCCCCTGAGCCCAGCGGTGTGTCCTTGAAAAGTGACCAGTCCAAAGATCAACCGATTCTCTTTAAGGGGAATCGACCTGCTGACACCAGGTGAGAATTTAGAAAACCAATTAGCTTTGACCTTCATGTTTTATTTTATTTTATTTTATTTTTTTCCCCTTGTCTGCATTATCTTTTTAGCTGAGCACCATGTCTGGTGACAGCATTTAAAAGACAAATGCCTTTTTTTTTTATTCTAGCAGTGATAGCTATGAGGGAAAAAAGAAAAAAAAGAAATTCATTGCTATCAGTGAACATCACCATCGCCCTGTGGGCTACACCATCAAATCAAACTTTATTTAAACCCTGATATAAGCTGAGGGGGAGGGCTGTGTTACACCACAGAGTGAAAGAAGGGGAAACAGTGAAATAAATGACAAGACAAGACAAAGGGGGTAGAGGACAAACAAAAAAATCTAAAATATTCATTTAAGATTGAAGTCCAGGTGCCGTGCATATCTACCTCTTTTTACGGGGGGTAGAGGGTGTATGTAGCCAGGGACACCAGAGATGTGGGGTCTTGATAGTCAGGGGTGGGCTAACAGGGACAGGAAAAGGAGGGAGCATGCCTCACAGGGGATGAGAAAATGACCCCTGAAGCCACAGGACCCAGGGGTAGTCCCAGGGTCCAAGGGGGCACCAGCACGCTCCCCCAGCTGCACCAAGGGCAACACCTGGGGGTCCAGGGCAGGGGACCCCCATTGGCGCAAGCCGCCCCCACTAACCACCTGCCCACCTAGGCCCACGCCACCCCCACCCCCCACACCCGTCCTCCCCCCACGGGAGGCAGGGGGCACCCAGCCCCCCCAGGAGCCCACTCACCCAGGACCCCTCCCCGCTCTGCCTGCCCCCAGTGAGTGGATGTCATGGTGCAATAAAAACAGAGGGGAGGCAAGGTAGGCAAGAGGCAGGGAAAGAGGGGCCACAAGCTAAGGCAGATTGCAGCCCCCTCCCCCCACCTCCCCTCAGAGATTGTGTATGTAGTGCAATTAAAATTGGAGGACAAGAGAGGCAAGGGGGGCGAGGTTGTCGCTCCCCCGCCACCCCCTACTCCAAGAACCCTAAATGTTGTGTGTGTGCCCAAAGGTGAAATTATATACAGGAGTGCAATGTTAACTGGTGAAGTGCAAATTAGGAGGCTAGGCAGAAGAGGGCCCAGATGTCCCCTCAGGACAGCAAGCCCCAGGACCCCCAGACGACAACCAGAACAGGCTTCAGAGACCAGACAGGCCCAACAGGGACCCCTGGCGCACTGCGGCAGGAGAGCCACCGACCCAACACCGACCGAAGACCAGACCAAAGTGGGCCACCCCCAGGATGCCGCTCCCCACGGGGAGACCACAGGACCCCCCCCCCCAGTGCATGGAGCCGGCAAGTCCCCACGCCCACCCCAGGCCCGGACCCATCCAGGGAGGCAGGTCAGGCACCAGAGCCGCCCCACACAGGCCTAGGTACCCACCCCAAGCATGCTAATGAGGGGTTGGGTCCAAATGCTGCGATGATGGAGCCTCCCCCCGGAGGCAAGCCCTGCCCCAGAGGCAGACTCCAAGGTGAGCAGAGGCCCCCAGCCCTCCGCGAGAGGAAGGAGGGCAGGCGAGGCAGGGGGAAGAGGGGGAGGAGCCCCAGGGCAGACAGCAGAGAGGCAGAGGCACGGGAGCACCGCATAGGTAGCCCCCCCGAAGCCCCTGGGCTGACCAAGGTACCACCATGGAAAGCCGCCGGCGCCGTCCCGAGACCCCGCCGACCACACACAGACCCAGCCACTCCAGGGCGCAGGAGGCAAGGCAACCAACAAGGCACCCCGGTATCTCGCGAGGAGGCCACCAGACAGCGGGCCCCACAGGATGTTGGGGCAAGTCTAGGTACCTAGATGGATAGATGCCACAACTATCATCACCAGAGTATACTTACTGTCTCGTCTTATACTACCCTTATTGCTGCACTTGGAGTGTATAACATGAAATTCTGTAAATATAATACTAAGATGAAAAAGAAAAAAAAATAACTTGACAAGAAACAAAACAAAATAAACAAGACAAAGCAAAACAAATTCTCCTCCTTATAAAAAAAAACAAACCAGCCAGAGAGAGAGAGGAAAAAGAGACCTTGGCCAGCTCAAGCTGTGGCATTTGCTTATGCTGTAGCGTTAACTCATCAGCACCGAGGTCCTGAAATTACAGTGAGAGTTGTGGAGAGTATATTACTGAGTTCCAATTGATTCTCGTGAGTTGCTGATTGTTGTTCCATTGATATATGCTGTGTAAAGAGGTCTAGACACTTTGCTGTTGATGTGTTTTTCTGTTTTTCCAGTTAAGCAGGATTGTTTTCTTGGCGATACTTAGGGCTATGAGTAGGGGTATTGTGATTTGTGTTGAGTTTGTATTGAGGTCGTCTAAGTTTCAGAGTACACAAATGGAGGGGGATAGGGGGATGTTGTGGCCGAGGAATCGGGATAAGGTAGTTGTTACTTGTTTCCAGAAGTATTGTATGGGTGGGCAGAGCCAGAGTGCATGGAGGACCTACATGTTTAGCCATTCATAAGTGATGATGATGATGTTTGTTTGTAATCAGGATTAAGTAAGTAAGCAGGATTCCTGCTGCTTAACAGAAGGTTTTTTCTTGCCGCCATGATGGAGGGATCCATGATTGGCTATTTGGATTCATGTTGGGTGTTGGATGTATATATTTGTATATATATGTATATGTGTATTTTATATGTATATATGTATCTATGCATATATGTGTATCCATAAAATGGAGAGCCTTATGCTCTATTGTAAAGTGTCTTGAGATAACACTTGTTATGAATTGGCGCTATACAAATAAAGATTGATTGATTGATTGATTGATTGATTGATTGATTGATTGATCGATTAAGAGACCAGAGTCTCTACAGCTCAGCTGTGTGTCCTTGAAGAGTGACTGGTCCAAACATCATCCTCGTTAAGGGGGGCCTACCTACTGATGACAGGTAGACCAGTTTTACCATCAGAACGTCTTAACCCTTTAATCTTCCAGTTTGATGGTGGTCGTGTGACTTCCTGCAGTCAGGTCTCTTTCCCTCCTCCTTTCCTGCTCCTCTCTGCCGTGGGTGTGGCTATTTCCCTCTCCTTGTTTCCCTCTCCTCACACCTGCTTCAGATCAGCAATTAGGCTCACACTTAAGCTTCCAGGAATGGATGCCTGGAAGAGCTCTCCCACCAGGTGGTACAAATCAGTGATTCTCAGTCAGTTCTGGTTTTGGTTCAAACTCTGTCTGCCTCTTGCACCCCCCCATGTTCCAGATGAGCCCATGCACTTGGGTAAGACAAGATTGACCCCCAGGGAAAGACAGCGTCATCTTGAGGAACAGTTGTGCCTTTACTGTGGTTGTTGTGATCACTCGTTTCAATCCTTCCCTAATCAGCTAAAAGGGCAGTGTTGGGATCAATATGTCCCTGTAGAAGCCTGCACCAAAGTTTGGCTCCCCCAAGGTTTCACACGTAGGTGTGAACCCTCTGATAAGAACAAAAGACCCTGCCCTGCTCTGCAGTTTTTTTTTCTCTTTCTGAAGAGGATACAGGTCCTCTCTCTCAGTCTCTCTTCCTCAATCATGGAGTGAAGCTCAGTCTCTCCTTCTGAACCATGGAGTGAAGGGGACAAAGCTCCTCTTTCACAACTCTTTCTCAGGAAACAACCTCAAGACTTCTTCCACAGTCCTGCTCAATGCAGACTGTAGCACCATAGGCGACACAAGAGCCTTAAGAAACAGGAGTTCCTGATCCGAAACAAGAAACAACACCACAGAGTTAGCATCAAGCTGCTAACTCAAGGGACAAAGGAGAAACCAGTGGACTTCAGAGCCAGGAGCTGGAGGGACAGACCAGCCTGGGACCCACTGAGAAACCATCAAACGTGCAGTACTGGACTTTGCAGAGCAGAACCCGAAAGGACACTTTTCCTCCCATGGACTTGGTAATGCAACTGGGCCTTACAGACTTTAGCATAGCACGGCTAAGCACAGGACTATTCAGTTTAAACAATCACGGCATTGCGTTATTGAATATGTTCTTAGAGCTTTAAGCTATAGCTAACTTCTGCGTAGTTACATTACTGTTTCAAGTAGAGGCGCAATCTAACAAAAAGAGACCATTTCTGACCTCCACACTCCCCATGTGGTCTTGGTCGTAAATGCCTTTGAGCCATGCGGCATTAAGACACCCTTTAGAGGCAGCCATCTTGCCTTTGTTTGGTACACACACACACACACACATACACACACACACTTATAGGACTTTGTTAGCTTAGGTATTGAATGTTTCCATGTTTTATTTGTTAATAAATGATTCTGAACATAAAGTCAGTTGCTGGTCTGTTAATGTTGTATAAGAATTAATTTTACCAACCCCTTCTCTGCAGAACTACCAAATCCTTTAACTGTGACTTACAATTCACTAGGTAACTTTGGTTATTTTTATTAAGTTAATTATAAATCATGGTTCCAAATCAATAGTCAGTAACCTTAATGAAACAAACTTAATAAAGTGACTATCATTTCCCCTTTTATAGGTGGTTCCTCGAGGTTTAATGTAAATTAAATACCATTACTTCATTTAAGTAATTATTTCTGAAAGCCAATATTATTAAGTAAAACAGTGAATAGTTGTCCACTGATCATAAAGCACAACAGCGGACTCATCGTTTGTGAAGGGATTAATGGTGAGTCAGTCCACTTCTTCTCCTGTACCTTCATCTCGTGTTTCTTTTCTTGCGAGTTTATCCTGGTCTAACTTTTCAGTTAAATTGGAAGTTTTCTTAGACTCAGGTGCTGATGACAACTTCATTCATACCGGTTTTGTTTCAGCTCACAACATTTCTCTTGTCCCCTTACCTTCACCTAAGAATCTCGACACTCTTGATTATAGGCTTATTACCACCAACACTAAATGCACTATACCTTACTCTTTATTGATCTCTGGTAATCATTTGGAGTCAGTTAGCTTCTTTGTCATCCCTTCACCTCACTCTCTGGTCTCATGGTTTAAACAGCACAATACCCACATTAACTGGTCTAACGCAACTATTGTTAGTAGGATGTTAAAGCTATGGCCTACGATTTGGAAGCTTGGTACATCTTAATAACACTGTTTATAAGGCTGTTATGGTCCCAGTATGCATTTCCACAAAGCCCATGGAAATGCATACTGAAACACTAATGAATCAACAAAAGGACAACCATTGCCATTTTTCTTTTTGTTTTTTATTTAACTCTCCCCCTTCACATATGGCCATGGGTGCTCTGGTGTGAAATTGTCGTCTTTATCTGCCATAGTAGCCATCATTACTGCCAAGACGAACTGTAACCACTTACATCAGCTCAACCTTCACCTGCCCAATCACAGTAGCACATGCACGTCCTCTTCTTCTTTGTTGTTAAATGGCAGTTGGCAAACCAACTCAAAACTACCACCAACTGGACTGGAGTGTGTAACGGGATGCACAAAGTATAGATAACACCACTTGAACAATTCACGTTTTAGAAGAGAAAATAAATTTCATCCACTGACTTCATACTTGTACCAAAAAGTAACGAGGCAATTTATAGAAATGTAGTGGAGTTAAAAGTAGAATATTTGTCTTTAAAATGTAGTGAAGTAAAAGTCCCCCCCCCCCCCCCCCCAAAAAAAACCCCCTCAAGAACAGATACCCAAAAAATGTACTCAAGTACAGTACTCAAGTAAATCTACTTTGTTACTGTCCACTCCTGCTGCAAACCTGTTAGTTTTGCTTGTATTCAAGTTGCATGGCATCTCTTTGGACATTGTTTCATACTGAGGTCCTCAGTTCTTCTCGGGTCTGGAGGGAGTTTTGCAGAGCCCTTGGTGCAGTAGCCAGCCTTTCCTACAGATTCAGACCGCAGTCCAACGACAAGACAGAGCGGGCTAACCAGGACCTGGAGAGCACCTTACGCTGCGTGGCTGCAAGACATCCTGCATCCTGGAGTGACCATCTGCTGTGGATTGAATATTGCCCACAACTCCTTTTCCTGCTCAGCTATGGGTATGTCTCCATTCAAAGCATGTTATAGCTTCCAACCCCCCATTTTACCAGAACAGTCAGAAGTTGCTGGCTCGTCTGTAGGGGCTCATCTCAGATGCATCAAAGAGGTCTTGAGAAATGTGATATGTCCTATTGAACTCAGCAGAGTGAAACAAGAAACTGTTTGATCTACATTGTTGACCTATTAGCCTGGGAAGAAAGTGTGGCTCCTTTCACGGGATCTTCCTCTTCAAGTGGAATCATGTGAGCTTGCTTCTCGTTTTATTGGTCCCTTCCCAGTTGAGATGGTCACCAAACCTTCTGCTGGATGGCTCAAACTTCTTGCCTCCCTGAGAATCCATCCTACCTTCCATATGAAACCTGTGGCATCCTGTGAGCTCTGACCTCCGGCCGAGTCCCCTCCACCACACCTGCTGGTCAATGATTGCCCTGCCTTCTCCGTCTCCAGGATCATGGATGTGAGACCTAGAGAGCATGGTTTTTAGTATCTCATGGATTGGGAAAGGCAGGTTCTAATGCTCCTGGATCTCCTCACCTCTCTCCACATCCCTCTGCTGCCACGTGCCTCCACATGATCACCTAATCACCAGCAGTATATAAGCTCCATGGAGTCACCTTGTCCTCACAGGTGGATTTCTTCACATTCAAGATGGTTTGTTGGTTGTATGTTCTCTTCATTTTTTTAACTCCCTGCTTGACTTTTAGCCTTTGTTCTCCCTTGGGAGGTTTTTTGCCTGTTTGGAGAGTGTTTTTTGAATGCCTACAGAAATCGCTGTTGGACACTTACATCTTTTTTCTGCTCCCTTCTCTCCACAGTGTCTCATTAAGTCTCCTCACTGCCCACCTGTAAATACTCACTTTATTCACTGAAAACTCCCTCATGAACACTGGACTGTCCCCTTCCCTTGTTGTTTTGGAGCTGTGTTCAATAAATCTGTGTAAAACATGATCAGTCTTCTGTATTCTTCAGGTTTGGGTCAAACATTTACACACTGAGTGGAGGTATATCCTGACATTAGCTGTAATTAGCATTAGCAGAACAAGACTACATGATGGACAAATAGCCAGTGTGTCTAACAGATAAAGATCATGTTATAACTGTTAAAGCTGAGTTACTCTGGTTATCTTTATGCTGAGTCATTTAATCTCCCTGTTGTTTTAATTCACAGAGTTAAGCAAGAAACATCTGAACTCCACAGTGATGGACATAAACTACATGAATTAGACCTGGACTCAATATTTATGGTAAGAACATTACACAATGTATCTTAAAGATTTTGTAGAGACATACATCTCTTTTCAAAAGCTTTTGGTTCAGGCCAGTTCACACTGGGTTCCTCCCTCTCCATCTCTCTCTGTTTCTCTAACTCTCTCAAAGTCCTATTTCTATATCTGCTTTGCCCCTTTTGATTTGCTTCTGTACTTGTCTCTGGTTCTTGCCTTGAAGGCCACATGGGATCTTTAATGCAGACTGCCTTTAGTGTAGACTGTCTGCCACGATGGACCTCAGAAGCTTAAATTACTATAACTACAAATATTTGGCCTTTCCTTTGGCCCCATTCCATAATCATTAGAGCTCATCTTGACTTATATTAACTTTAGAGAGATCAACAAAATTAATAAAATAAAATAAAAGATGGTAGTTCCTGCAACCAGCTCACATATATTAGTGTGACCTTGACAAACACTCATGGATGACCTGCTGCTATCGACATGCTGCACTCCAGGGCCCGTATTCATTTCCAGATCATTTTATCTTCCCACTAGGAGAACTCCTAAATGACAATAAAAGTTCCTAGCTAAGAGTTTTCTCTCAAAATCTGTTCACATGGGGTGCTGGTTTGGTGGAATGGTTGGCAGCCAGACACCCCATGTACTTGCTTCTGCTGGTCCGGGTCCAAATCCCAACTGTGACCAGTTTGCAGAGTTTTTTCCCCCACTCTTTCACCCCCTTTCACAAACTTATCAACTGGCTCTCTCCTATCAATCAAGGCACAAAATGCCCAAAATATACATTTAAAAAAAAACTATTCACAAAGATTCTGAGACTAACTTTTACGAAGGAAGTCAGAGAGCTCTTAAGCTAAAAGAAAGGAGCGGAGCTGAACCTGTTGCTATGGGTGATGTTAAGTTTCAGACCCTGTTGCTATGAATGGTGTCAGGGATTGTGCCTTTATTGATAGGAGGGAGACAGTGGACAGGCTTGCAAAGGGGGCAAGAGAGTAGGAGAAGACACTGAAAATTGGTCACAGGCTGGATTCGAACACAGACTGGCAGGAGCATGAATATGGGACAAGCATGGTTGCTAACCACTCCGCCAAACCACCTCCCCAGCAGAGAGAAATATGATGAAGGCAGGTCTATGATTGGTCCATGGATCAGTCATTGGCTTCAGTTCCTACATTAGTCTACTTGTCTCCGTAGCCTTGCAGAGCAGACTAAGCCGCCTGATTCTGAAATCATGCAAATCAGTCTTGCCAGGCTTCATTGTCCAATGGTTTCACTCAGCTTAATGCTTAATGGCCCAATCAGGGAACAGAGGTGTGAGAAGCTGGAGCTGCAGACAAAACGCCAACAGGACGTGACTTAACAGGAAGTCAAGTTACTTCCCTTTGTACAAATATTGGCTGCTAATGCCGGTTAGCGTGTTGTCAGCATGGTTTTCTCAGTGATTCTTGGAGAAATATGCTCTCCTCAGAAGTTTACTTTGTTGGGATTGTCTTTCACCAGGTTCATGTAACATATAGGTGTTAAGTGATATATTTGTGTGTATAATTAAACATGAAACAATTGTCTTAAGGTAGTTAAGCTAATGGCTAACAGCCATTAGTCGCTGAAGCTAATGGCCAACAAGGGCACCCATTAACTTTTAGCCGCTAACAAAAGGTAGCCGCTACGGCTAACGGTCATGTTGTTTGACCTTGTTAGCCATTAGCCATAGTGGCTAACACTATGGCTATTGATTGACTTTAACAAACTCCATGATCTTTAGATTTTATGGTCCACCATCATCCAGTCTCTGTGCTGGTCTGTTTTAGAAGACTTCAGGTTGTCAGATGATTCAGGCTTTGATTTACACTTTTAATCTCCACTCTGTCATTGTTCTCTAGCTGCTGGAGGAGGACATCATCACCTTTACGAAGAACCAGCTGAGGAAAATTAAGAAAGCTTCACGTCTGGATTACCCAGAATATTTAGAGGGTCAGAGTGAGGATGTGTTGGATGGTAAAGATGATGAGCAGAGGAGCAGCAGAGAGGCATTTCTGGAGATCACACTGGACTTCCTGAGGAGGAGGAATCAGGACAAGCTGGCTGACAGTCTGTGGAACAGTAAGAACTTTTTTTCTGATTTAATATGATGGAGAGAGGAAGTGGAGGTTCACATTTTGAAATCTGCTTAACTCTGATGTTCATACCCACCATGTTTATAAAAAAATTATTGTAGTCTAATCTGAAGATCTGAGCAGCTCTCAGTGATGTCAGGAATTTGTTGAGGTTTCAGACTTTAATTTCATTTGTTGGTTTTTCCTTCAGGATCTCAGGCTGGACTGTGCCGACAAAAACTCAAGTCCAACCTGAAGCAGAAGTTCCAGACTGTGTTTGAGGGGATCACTAAAGCAGGAACTTTAACCCTGCTGAACCAGATCTACACAGAGCTCTACATCACAGAGGGAGAGGCTGGAGGGGTCAATGAGGAACATGAAGTCCGACAGATCGAGACCACATCCAGGAGACCACATGGACCAGAGAAAACCATCAGCAGAGAAGACATCTTTAGAAGATCACCTGGAGAAGATGGATCAATCAGAACAGTGATGACGAAGGGCGTGGCTGGCATTGGTAAAACAGTCCTCACTCAGAAGTTCACCCTGGACTGGGCTGAAGACAAAGCCCACCAGGACATACACTTCATGTTTCCATTCACCTTCAGAGAGCTGAATCTGCTGAAGGGGCAGAAGTTCAGCTTGGTTGAGCTTGTTCATCACTTCTTCAATGAAACCAAAGAAGCAGGAATCTGCAGGTTTGAGAAGTTCCAGGTCTTGTTCATCTTTGATGGTCTGGATGAGTGTCGGCCTCCTCTGGACTTCCACCAAACCAGAATCCTGACTGATGTCTCAGAGTCCACCTCAGTGGATGTGCTGCTGACCAACCTCATCAGGGGGAACCTGCTCCCATCTGCTCTAATCTGGATCACCACACGCCCTGCAGCAGCCAATCAGATCCCTCCTAGCTGTGTTGACATGGTGACGGAGGTCAGAGGGTTCACTGACCAGCAGAAGGAGGAGTACTTCAGGAAACGGTTCAGAGATGAGGAGCAGGCCAACAGAATCATCTCCCACATCAAGAAGTCCAGAAGCCTTCACATCATGTGCCACATCCCGGTCTTCTGCTGGATCACTGCCACAGTCCTGGACCATGTGCAGAAGACCAGAGAGGAAGGAGAGCTGCCCAAGACCCTGACTGAGATGTACATCCACTTCCTGGTGGTTCAGTCCAAAGTGAAGAGCATCAAGTATGATGGAGGAGCAGAGACTGATCCTCACTGGAGTCCAGAGAGCAGGGAGATGATCCAGTCTCTGGGTAAACTGGCTTTTGAGCAGCTGCAGAGAGGAAACCTGATCTTCTATGAACCAGACCTGACAGAGTGTGGCATCAACATCACAGCAGCCTCAGTGTACTCTGGAGTGTTCACACAGATCTTTAAAGAGGAGAGGGGACTGTACCAGGACAAGGTGTTCTGCTTCATCCATCTGAGCGTTCAGGAGTTCCTGGCTGCTCTTCATGTCCATCTGACCTTCATCAACTCTGGAGCCAACCTGATGGCAGAAGAACAGAGACCATCCAAGGTTCTTAAAATCTTTACTGTGAAACCTGACCTGAAACATCTCCACCAGGGAGCTGTGGACCAGGCCTTACAGAGTCCAAACGGACACCTGGACCTGTTCCTGCGCTTCCTCCTGGGTCTTTCACTGCAGACCAATCAAAACCTTCTAAGAGGTCTGATGACACAAACAGGAAGTCGCTCACAGACCAATCAGGAAATAGTTGAGTACATCAAGTCAAAGATCAGTGAGGACGTGTCCATAGAGAAGAGCATCAATCTGTTCCACTGTCTGAATGAACTGAATGATCGTTCTCTGGTGGAGGAGATCCAACAGGCCCTGACATCAGGAGGTCTCTCCACAGATAGACTGTCTCCTGCTCAGTGGTCTGCTCTGGTCTTCATCTTACTGTCCTCAGAGAAGGACCTGGACGTGTTTGACCTGAAGAAATACTCTGCTTCAGAGGAGGCTCTTCTGAGGCTGCTGCCAGTGGTCAAAGCCTCCAGCAAAGCTCTGTAGGTGCACCTACCTGCACAGGTTACATCAGATCTCTGTTTCTTTACAAGTGTGATCATAAACTGTTTGCTCTTTATACTCTTCTGATTCTTATTTCAGGCTGAGTGGATGTGGGCTGTCAGAGAGAAGCTGTGGAGCTCTGTCCTCAGTCCTCAGCTCACAGTCCTCTGGTCTGAGACACCTGGACCTGCGTAACAACGACCCGAAGGATTCAGGAGTAAAGCTGCTGTCTGATGGACTGAAGAGTCCAAACTGCAGACTGGAGACTCTCGGGTAAACATTCAAAATCCCCTTTACATTGAAATATGAAATCAGAGCTGAAGCAAAGTTCTAGAGTCATTTTACTTTTGTTCATTTTAACTTTGCTTTTGTTTTTGAGGCACAAGATGAAAAATGGAGGTCTATTTGCAGGACATACTTAGAAGTTGACTTACATCAGAGAAATATCCCAGACTATTTTTGAAACTGACTGAAGATCTTTTCCCAGGCTGAGTGGATGTGCACTATCAGAGAGAAGCTGTGGCGCTCTGTCCTCAGTCCTCAGCTCACAGTCCTCTGGTCTGAGACACCTGGACCTGAGTAACAACAACCTGCAGGATTCAGGAGTGACTCTGTTGTCTGATGGACTGAAGAGTCCACACTGCAGACTGGAGACTCTCAGGTAAACATTCAAAATCCCTTTTACATTTACAACTCAGAGTTTAGCCAAAGTTCTAAAGTGTTTTTTCTTCTTTTTTTCATTTTAACTTTGCTTTTGTTTTTGGTGAGTGAGGCACAAGATGAAAAAAGGATGATCCATCTGTAGGGGTTACTTATAGTAGAGGTTGACTTACACAGGTAGACAAAATTGTTGGTACTGTGTGTATTTCACCTCAAGAAATTGAAAATCGACCAAAAAGAAAGAAGAGATCAAGAAACGCAATGGATCCTGATTCCTTTATCCCAGAAACGTGCAGCATGTAGAGGAGACCTGGAGAGGTGTCCTCTGCAGACAACACAGTTTACCACTCTGTTTTTTTTTTAAATTCACTTTTTATTTGTTTACAACCATAAAAAACATGTCACAATTCGAAACAAAGACAAAAAGGAACATCCGAAAGAAAACAAATGAACGAACACACAGAGGGAGTCCTATGGAGACAGTGTATTAACCTACATAGGGCCTACATACAAAAATGTTCATACAAGTGTAGACTGATTAGAAAAGAGCAGTGAGGGTGCAATTCACTATTATATCAAGCCACTGCTGTAAAAGGACCCCATATTTGCATGCATAGCTCTTCCTTGTCCATCATCCTGTAACAAAGTCTCTCATATGAAGCAATCTTTGCCATTTCATCAAACCATTCCTTCACAGATATATCTCCTTTGGTTTTCCAGTGTCGCAACACTATCCTGCATCCAGTAATAAGTGGCTGTTCTGAAACATGCAATCTGGTGAACATTTAGTCCACTTCCTTTCGGTAGCACACCCAACAAACAGAGCAGTGGTTGTTGTACAAGCGTAGAGCACATCACAATGTAAATACAGGAGATAATTTTAGACCATAGTAAGTCTATCCTGGGACATGAATACAGTATATGAACCAAAGTACCACACATAGCATCACATCTCCAACACAAGTAAGAATTTCTCAGTCTCATCCGTGCCATTTAACATGGAGTCCAAGAAGTTATATTAAGAATTTCATAACTAATCAACCGGGTCTGCATTTCCCTCGATACTTTAAACCATGACCCAATGATCTGTGGCCACATTTCACCAGATATCTCTTCTCCTGTGTCCCTCTCCCAGCATTTCTTAAGGCCCTCAAAGCTGGGTGACTGTGAGCCCCTTAAAAGGTCATAAAAGCATGCAGTTTTCCTTTTAAAGTGACCATCCTGTTCCAATCTAGTTTGTATTTCAGTTGTATAGGTATAAGTGGGAACTGCTTAAGGTGTGACAGGATGCAACTCCACAACTGTAGATATTTCCAGAAATCCCTGTTAGAGAGTTTATACTGTCCTCTAAGTTTTTCAAAGGACAGAAACTGATCTCCGTCAAATAAATCACTAATATAAACAATTCCCATGCTGACCCAGCTAATCCATGAAAATATTTTTTTTTACCTATCCTCTGGTTTTTGTTATGCCATATAGATGTTTTCTTAGTAAAATTAGGATTTAAACTCATGATTTTATGTGACGCTTGCCATGTCTCCTGTGAGAAGCTAAGAACTGGATTATCATGTGGGATTACATCACAAGTTTGAGTAATAAAGGCCTGTAATGGGAAAGGGTATGTAAGTTCCTTCTCTATAGACACCCATACTGGAGCTTGATCAGCAGTCATGTATAATTTTGACAACTGTTTCGAACAGAACGCATAATGATACCAGGCTATGTGTGGGAGTCCCAGTCCTCCATCCTCAATACTGGCATAGAGTTTTTTCTGATTTATATATGTTTTTTTACCCACCCATAAAAAGTTGTACACAGCTTCATTATATTTTAATAAATGCTGTGTGGCAACTTTAATGGCAACATACTATTTATGTAATTAATTTTGGGAACTATTACCATCTTCAAAATATTAATTTTACCCAGAAGTGACAATCCCAGTTTTGTCCAATTTTGTAATATAAGCTCAATTTTACGGATTATAGGAAGAAGATTGATTGTCATAATATTGTCCAGCCGTGGAGTGATCTTTATACCCAGGTATGTCAGACCAGGTGGCTGCCAAGAAAACTGCCATCCCTGCCTAACACTAGGGGGACAGACTCTCGATAGGGGCATTGCCTCAGACTTAAACCAGTTTATTTTATAACCAGAAACAGCTGAGAATGAGTTGATCAAAGTGAGGATGTGAGGTATAGTTGTTGAAGGGTGTCTGCAAAGTAACAAGATGACGTCTGCATATAAAAGCAATTTATGCTCCTTGCCACCTGCCTTAGTACCGATTATTTTGTCATTTTGTCTGATGGAAATTGCTAACGGTTCAAGAAATAGAATAGCCATTTGTCACAACAGATGCCTTGGGACTGTAATATAATAATTTAACCCAATTAATAAAAGAGGGACCCACCCCAAATTTTTCTAAAGCCTGGAAAAGAAACATCCATTCCACTCTGTCAAATGCTTTTTCAGCATCCAGTGAAAAAGCTACTGTTATGTCTGTTTCATTTCCAGATAAGGTGGAGCAATCTGTGAATATTATCAGAAGACGTCCTATTCTTAATGAAGCCCACCTGGTCCGGGTGAATGAGTTTTGGTAGAAAAACCTCCAATCTAGATGCTAAAATCTTAGAGAAGAGCTTAGCATCAACATTAATCAGTGGTACAGGGCGGTAGCTGCCACACTGCAGTGGATCTCTATCTTTTTTATAAATTAGAGTTATTATAGCTGTTTGCATACTATCTGGAAGAGAGCCTTTTTTAAGGCGTCCTTGTAGACTTTAAGCAGTTTTGGGGCAAGAATGTCTGAAAAAACCTGATAAAATATGGAAGGGAGATCGTCCTCACCTGGAGATTTCCCACTCTCAGGTTCTGTATAGCCTTTTTAACCTCTTCCAAGGTAATATCTGCACCGAGTTGATCCTGTTCCTTCTGTGATAAAGTTGGGCAATTTACAGTTGATAAGAAAGAGCTAATTTCTTGAGTATTAGGGTTGTCTGAATTATAAAGACTTTGATAAAATGTGGTAAAAATAGAATTTATGTCCACATCATCTGTTCTCAGCTCGCCTCTATCATTCTGCACCTCAGATATAATTGATTGAGTATACTGCTGCTTTGCCCTCTGTGCAAGAAACCGCCCTGTCCTCTCCCCTTGCTCATAATATTTTTGTTTAGTTCTGAATAGTGTGTGTTCAACTTTCTTCTGTAATATTGAGTTGTATTCCACTCTCAGTTTATTTAATTCGAGAAGAACTGAGCAATCAAATCGAGTGGAGTGTGTATTTCCATTTTTTAATTTCCCCCTCCAGCTCACAAAGATCTTTTCTTCAAATATGAACAATGCTGAAGGAGTCAACCTCTTATAACCACCTTAAAAGAATCCCATTCCACGGCTGGGTTTGACACCGAGTCCTCATTGTTCTGCCAATAATCCAGTATCTCATTTCTTATCAGTTCCACTGAGTGTTCATCCCTAAACAGGGATGAGTTAAATCTCCACCGAGTGTGCCGGCGCTTTGAAAGCTGGCCTAGACGTAGTGCTAACGCTACCGGTGCATGATCTGTTATTAAGATAGTTCCAATAGTTGTTTGCTCAGTGATGTAAATCAATGATTTTGAAACTAGAAAATAATCTATTCTTGAATAAGAAGTTTGAGGGTGCGAATAAAAAGTAAATTCCTTGTCTGAAGGGTGAAAAAGTCTCCAAGCATCTACTAAGTCTAACTCCTCTTCCAATGTATCCATTGCTTTTCGTGCCTGTGAGGGTCGTTTAGCACCCCATTTGTAAGTTTTATCGACCTTAGGGTCCTGAACATTGTTAAAGGCTCCACCTAGTACTACATATAAATTTCCAAGCTGTGTAATTACATTGCTAATGTCTACAAAGAAGCCAGGTGTGTCTGCTGTTGGGGCGTATATGTTCATAAAAGTACACTTTATACCAGAGAGTTCAGCATCCAGAGCTATCCATCTCCCCTCTTCATCTGATTGTTGTTTGTGTATTTTAATATTAAAATTCTTCCAGATTAAAATGAAACTCCTCTCTGATTAGAAGAACCAGCACTGTAAAAGACTTTACCAACCCAGTCCCTTTGCAGTAGTAATGAATCTTTCTTTTCTAAATGAATCTCCTGCAGGAAGACCAGATCTGGATTTTTTTGTTTAAGGTAAAATAGATTTTCCTTCTTTTGATGGCGGAGTTTGCACCCTTAACGTTGAGTGATATCAGTCTAACCAATTCACCCATCATCTGTTATTAAATGTATGATGAAACAAATAATTAACATTTATCAGGAAATATTTACAAACCTCCTGTCTTTTAAGAGAACTCCCCCTGTGAAACAACTGTTCAGAAAAATTTACACTGATCATTAAAACACAACATATACAACAGAAAACCTTGAGCCAGAACACAATATGAGGCTCTCCTACTCTGACTAAACTATAATATGAAAGAGCACCTGACCTGTCCTACACCACCCCTCCCCTTTTTTTTAAGTTTTATTTTATATCATCATATGGATGTACTTTTCATACAATGACCCCTTAGGACTTGTTGACCACTTCTGAATATTCTTATATCATCCAGGATGAAAATTAAATAAAGTAGGTATCCTGGTAATACCTTCCATTTAAAAACAAACAAACAAACAAACAAAAAAAAAAACTTTAAAGTAGGAATACCATACTAAATATAAAATATAAAAGGGCACATACAGATCAAAAAAAGAAGAAAAATCTCTATATATAAGGCCACACGTACATAACTTTACCTTTATACCTATATAGATTATTCAGAGTCAAGATAAATAAAAATAAAAGTCTTGGCATTCAGTGCATGAAAATGCAAATATATCCATCAAAATAATAATACTCAAATGTGAGCATGCATGACCATATAAAGGCAGTCGACCTCAAAAACAGTAAATAAACCCCTCTGGAGACAATGTATTAGTCAAAACGAAGTGGAGATAACAAGCTTTAAGCCCAGTGTTTTAAAAGAAACACTCTGGAAAATATCCAATGCACACACCAATATCGACCATCATATATTCCAATCTGATACTCTGTCCTTTACTTTGATATTCATCCCTGCGTTTTAAGGAAAGCATCAGCATCCTGAGGAGAGGTGAAGGTGTGGGACCTGTTGTTTACAGAGACTTTCAGGGTGGCAGGATACAGCATGGAGTATGGCATTCCCCGCTCCTTAAGTTGTTTTTTCGCCGTGTCGAACCTCCTCCGCTGCTGAAGCAGATCTTGAGAAAGATCCTGGAAGAAGGAAATTCTGTTGCCTTGCCATTCAACTCTCCTTCTCACGGGCCGCTCGAAGAACTGCTTCCCTCAAACTGAATCTCAAAAAGCGAGCCAGGACATGACGATTGCAGCCATCATCCCGCTTCGGGCCGACACGATGGGCTCTTTCCAGTTCAAATCCCGCTGCCACGTCCAGGTCCAATTCCTTGGCTAGTATATGGAGCAAGAAGCCACTCAGATCCTGTTTCTCTGCGTTTTCAGTAATGCCGGTCACGCGTACATTATTCCGTCTGCCTGCATCTTCAAGATACGTGACTTTATCATGGAGCTTTTTTAAGTTCACCATGGTGGAGTCTATACCAGCAGCTCGGCTATTATTAGCATCCTCTAAATCAGAGATCCAGGTTTCAGTCTCTGCTACCCTCACCCCCAGCTGCTCCACAGTGGCTTGTAACTTTTCCAGGCCTGTTTTCATACTACTCACATCAGCAGCGATTTCATGCAAAAGGTTCTTGATGCTAGCAAGCTCAGACATCGTATTATCAGGTGTGGTCGGTCTTTGGTCTTGCGCCTCCATCTTATTATCCGTCGCGGTCTTTTTGGATTGTTTTAATGAACGCGGGTTGTTCTGCCGCGGGTCTTGAGACATATTTGTTGATGACCCTTTCCGAGGTTTTCTGTTAAAGTTCAGTCGATATATGACGGCTATAACATTCAGGTAGGGGAGCTAGGTAGAGCGGAGCTGGAAGCTATGCGGCCATGTTGGTGTCGTGCTTCAGCAGAAGTCGACAGTTTACCACTCTTAAATACAGCTCCCTTGATGAGTCATTACACAATCACATGGCAAAACCCCCCATAAATTTAGACATTAGCAGCGGTGGTGAGATGAAGCCTCATGAGGTATTGAACCACTTGAGCCAATTGGTTAGATACAGGGTTCATGTCTTGAAGCTTCATGTGCACACAAAACCACCTGCTGGCCAGGTGTATAATCACAGGCAGCTTCATCTTAAACACATAATGTGTAATGCATTGTCTGTTATGACTCTTGGGAATGATTACGAACTAAAAAATATATGACAGATTCTCAACATAGTTTAACATGTGTGTAATAAAAAAAATGTTTTAATGTACTGTGTGTTGAATTTATGTGTTTTCTTATTTTCATTGTCAATTGCATTTGTCTTTTTTTTGAGGAGTGGGGCATCAGGAGGACTGAGAACTGTTTTTGTTGGGTTGTATTTTTGTGCTTTTTGAGATTTTGAATTGACAAAGAACTTTGGATTTGTTGAATTTTGGATTTGAATGTTTTTGGACATCTTTGGGTTTGATGAACTGCTTGCGACATTCTGAATTTTTCTCTTTGATGGACTGAGAACAAGCTTAAAGACTTGCTTTGATAAACTTTATACTTTATGAACATTTTGGACTTCATTGCTTAGCTTGTTGGGGCTATTTACATTTGAATGAAACTGAAATGTTTTGGAATTGTTTTTTAATTGTTTTAAGATAAAGTTTAATTTTTGTAGGCCTAACCCTGAGAATTATGTTTTTCCTTAAAAACAGATTCAGTCATCTGTCTGGTGCCCAATTCATGTCAATTTCACAATTTTGGCCCTTACCAACACTACAGTAGCAGCAAAACATATGATATGGCAGGTTGTGTTTGTCTGTCACTTCAGGAGAGTGTCATGTGCTTAAGCAGAGGACAGTGAAAGTGCTTGTGGAACTTTGAAGAGGGCACTTCATGTTGTAACTTGGACAGTGAAGCACAGAACAGGAAGCACAAAACAGGGGAGGTTTTATTCATTTTTATTCATAAAAAGCAGTTTTTTTTAACAAATTTTGGTTTTAAACGATTCCTTTTGGACACAACCTAATGTGTCTGAAATATTGTTTAATGTTATTCACTTTCCGTATTTGGGTTAATCGAATTAAAATGTTCTCATACAAGTTAAATCCTCCTCTTCCTATCTGGCTCCATCCTCTCACTTATCCTCTCCTTACTCTCCTAAATATCCAATCTATCTCTGTAACTCTCTTTCTTTGTGGGTTTCTATGTGGGTATTTCTTTCTTTACCATAAGGGTACCAACATTTTTATCCACATGTACATCAGAGGTCAACTCCTAGAATGTTTTTGAAACTAACTGAAGATCTTTTTCAGGCTGAGTGGATGTGGACTGTCAGAGAGAAGCTGTGGAGCTCTGTCCTCAGTCCGCAGCTCACAGTCCTCTGGTCTGAGACACCTGGACCTGAGTAACAATGACCTGAAGGATTCAGGAGTGAAGCTGATGTCTGATGGACTGAAGAGTCCAAACTGCAGACTGGAGACTCTCAGGTAATTATTCAAAATCCCCTTTACATTGAAAACTAAGATTACAGTTGAGCCAGAGTTCTAGAGGCTGGAGACACAAATCAAAGCTGTGACCAACATCTGAGCTCCTGAACACCTTCAACATGAAGGAGCTCCCAATGTTTTCTAAACAGACTGAGGGCCTTAGTAATGAAACAGAAGACATTCAGGAAGGAGACGCTCATGATCCTCACAGTCTCCCTGAAGGTTAAAGGTCAGAGGAGGGCAGTGGATCAGGTTCCTCTAAAACCTCTGCAGGGAAAGACCAACAGCTCTGAGACCTTTCAGGAAGGTCAGAACTGTTTGAGAAGAACATGCCTGAGTCTTTGAAATGATGGACCCATCAATCAGCAGCACATCCAAACCATTCATCATTTTATAGAAACCAAACTAGGACAGAGTCCTTCAATCTGTGGTCTTCAGCCCAGTCCCTGAGGAGCTGGACTTGTTCTGAGCTGTATCAGTAAAATAGGAGGTTTACATCCTGCTCTCAGAGAGGGGGTCTCCCTGGACTATAAAGGACTTTAAAGTTCCTGATGGTTAAAGGCTCCTCCTCCCATACTACTTTAGAGACTGAAGGTACCACAGACAGGCCTTCATTCTGGACCTGATTCTGTGATGTTAAACTGTGGATTCACCTGTCTGTCTGTCTGTCTGTCTGTCTGTCTGTCTGTCTGTCTGTCTGCAGTCTGTCCGGCTGTCTGGTCACAGAGGAGGGCTGTGTGTCTCTGGACTCTGCTCTAAGCTCGTCCTCTCTGACAGAGCTGGACCTGAGCTACAATCATCCAGGAGAACGAGGAGAGAAGCTGCTGTCTGCTCGACGGGAGGATCCACGCTGCAGCCTGAACATCCTGAGGTACACTGACACCATAGAAGAAGAAAGAATCACATGTTGATGTTCATCAGCCTGAAAAGTGAGATTACTCAGAGTCAGAGACATCAGGGCTGCAGAGAGAGACCGGAGACTGGTTTGAGTTTGGACAGGAAGTCAGACTACGGCTGCAAACTCTGTATTCATTATTTTAATTTGTATTAATGGAGACTGAGAGGGGGTGAATCTGAGGGGTTAATGATTTAACATCATCCAGGGGTACGAGGTAACAGAGACTGATTATTGATTTGATCTGTAAATCCTGCCTTATGTTTGACCTGGATTGCCCTTTTCCTTTTGATCTGTGTGTTTTGGCTTCTTTCTTATTTTCAAATCAATCAATCAATCAAACTCTATTTGTAAAGTGCTTTTCATACAAATGAATGCGACTCAAAGTGCTTTACATAGAAACTTAAAACATTCCCTTAAACCCACCTTCCCACCCCTGTTTAACATTAATTACCCACACGCATGGACATAAGGCTTCACTCACGGACGCACTCACTAACAGACACACACACGCACACTCACCCACACACACACTTATACACATACACACATACAGACTAAAATAGGGCAAGAAATTAAGAACAAGAACAAAGGCTGAGTACAGACGAACCAGGTGAGAAAGAGTCATCGGAGGAGCCGTCTGCACCAGGAGCTGAGAGTCGACCACAGCCACAGGACACCGATGCAGAACCCAGAGGAGAGACGATGGACCTCAAAACTCCTCCAGGAACCTACGAGACAGAGTCCTGCAGCCATAGCTGATCACAGCTCCTGGTGCAGAGGGCTGCCACAGAGGAAACACTGGAGATCCTAGTGATAAAATAATAAAATAAGTAAATCAGTAATAAGTAAAACTATATAAAAAAAACTAAGAACCAGATCATAAAATAGTACTACTAAAACATTAAGAAAAGAAATGAGTAAAATCCCTAAATAAAAACAAAGTGGGAACCTATTAAAAATAAATGTGATAAATAAAATCTTAATTAAAAGCTAAGCCAAAAAGGTGTGTCTTGAGCCTGCTCTTAAAAACATGAATGGTCGTCCGGCAGGCTGTTCCAGAGTCGAGGGCCATAAAACTGGAAAGACGCCTCGCCGTGTGTGTGTCCTGACTTTTGGGATGACTAGGAGTCCACTGCCAGAGGAGCGCAGGGTCCGTAAGGGTTCATAAGGGAAAAGAAGTGTGATGGTATGAAACCAGGTGTTTTAGTGTAGGACCCAAAAGCTGAGATCGGAGGCAGGTTGAAGGTGCAATGAAAAGGTATTTATTGAACCGGGTTGAAGGTGAATGAAAATGACGATGGTTGGAGTGGTGTGGGCTCGTGGAAGCACTGCGGAGAGAGAGAGCAGAGGCAGGATGAGTAGGCTGGCAACAATTCCCAAAAAACACACAAAATAAGCACAAAGGCAAAAAGACTCAAAGTCAGAGATAAAGTTAGCTTAGCTCAAATAACCATAAGCTACTTAAAGGGCCAACAAACCACAGGAGATGTGGAAATCCACTGGCAAAGGTGAAGTCTCCACAAGCCGGTTTTGTAGGTGAGTGATGAGGTGATCTCCTCCAGGTGTGCAGCTGCAGAGGATCTGTGCAGGGAGTTGATTCTCCTCAGGTGTGCAGCTGCAGAGGCTCTGTGCAGGAGCCACGCCCACTCCTCATGCAGTAGAGGAGCAAAGGTGCAAGAGATGCAGGGATTTTATGAGGGGGGAATCCCCACAGTACCCCCCCCCCCCCCCTCGACGGACGTCTCCTGACGTTCGCCCAGCCTTGGTAGGATGCAACCTGTAGAAGTCATGGAGGAGGGACTCGTCCAGGATGAGCTTTCGGGAAACCCAGGACCGCTCTTCTGGACCATAACCCTCCCAGTCAACCAGGTATTGGAATCCCCGCCCCCTAGGTCTGACGTCCAGAATCTTGGAGACGGAGAAGGCTGGGTGGTCATCGATGAGTAGGGGGGGTGGAGGGGGCTCGGCCGGAGGGCTGAGCTCACTGGTGGCAACAGGCTTCAGGAGAGACACATGGAAGGTGGGGTGGATCTTGAGAGAAGCTGGCAACCTGAGCCTGACCGCTGTGGGATTGATGACCCTGTCCACAGGGAAAGGACCGACGTACTGAGGGGCCAGCTTACTGGATTCCACCTGCAGGGGAAGGTCACGAGATGAGAGCCACACCATCTGTCCTGGCTTGTACTCAGGGGCTGTAGAGCGATGTAGGTCTGCCAGACGCTTGTTTCGTTCAGCGGATCGTGTGAGGGCCGCCCTGACATTCCTCCAGACTTCTTTGATGCGCTGAAGGTGCTCCTTGACTGATGGCACAGCTACCTCAGCCTCCTGCTCAGAGAAAAGGGGGGGCTGATAGCCATAACAGGCCATAAATGGGGACATACCTGAGGCAGAACATGTCAGGGAGTTGTGGGCATACTCGATCCATGGCAGATGTTCGCTCCAGGAAGAAGGATGATGAGCCGCCACACAGCGGAGAGCGCTCTCCAAGTCCTGATTCGCCCGCTCAGTTTGGCCGTTGGTCTGGGGATGGAAACCAGATGACAGGCTGGCTGCTGCGCCCACCGCCTTGCAGAACTCCTTCCAGACTCGTGATGAGAACTGGGGACCGCGATCTGAAACAATATCACTGGGAATGCCATGAAGTTTGAAAACATGCAACACCAGGAGGTTAGCTGTTTCTAGAGCAGAAGGTAACTTTGTCAGGGGAATGTAATGAACCATCTTAGAGAATCGGTCAACAATAGTTAGTATGACAGAGTTACCCTGTGAAGGGGAGAGACCAGTGATGAAGTCTGCAGCGATATGAGACCAAGGGCGATTCGGGATGGGCAAGGGGCGCAGCAAACCAGCAGGGGACTTGTGGCTAGCCTTCCCTCGGGCACAAACTGAGCAGGCAGCCACAAACTCACGAGTGTCCCGGGCCATGTTGGGCCACCAAAAGTTCTGCTGGAGGAAATGGAGAGTCCTATTCGCTCCTGGATGACACGTGAGCTTAGATGCATGACCCCACTGTAGAACCTGAGAGCGGGTGGACTCAGGCACATAGAGTCGGTTAGGAGGCCCCGAACCTGAATCAGACTGATCCTTTTGGGCCTCTTTAACAGCTCTCTCAACCTCCCATCTTGCCGCTCCAAGGATACAAGAGGGGGGGACAATAGGTGCTGGCTCCATGCACTCAGAGGGGGGAGAAAATACCCTAGAGAGGGCATCTGGCTTAGCGTTTTTAGACCCAGGACGGTAGGAAAGGGTGTTATTGAACCGACTGAGAAAGAGGGACCACCTGACCTGGCGGGGGTTAAGTCGTCTTGCTGAGCGGAGGTAGGAAAGGTTCTTATGATCCGTCCATATGATGAAGGGGACTTCGGATCCTTCGAGCCAGTGCCTCCACTCTTGAAGAGCCCACACCACTGCCAACAGCTCCCGGTTGCCCACATCATAGTTCTTCTCTGCTTGTGAAAGACGGCGGGAAAAGAAGGCGCAGGGATGCAGCTTTTGGGTCTGGGGGCTGCATTGAGACAGGATGGCTCCCACTCCTGTCTCCGAGGCATCCACCTCCACCACGAACTGCAAGGAGGGGTTAGGGTGTAGGAGGACAGGTGCCTTGGTGAACAGCTCTTTCAGTTTGCTGAAGGAGTTGTCTGCCTCCTTGGTCCAGACAAAGGGGGTGTTAATAGAGGTGAGACTGTTGAAGGGGGAAGCTACCTTGCTGTAGTCCCGGATGAAACGCCGATAGAAATTGGCAAAGCCAAGGAAGCGCTGAAGCTCCTTTCGGGTTGTGGGGGTGGGCCACTCAGCCACGGCCTGAATCTTCCCAGGGTCGGGGCGAAGTTGGCCAGCCTCAATGATGTATCCTAGGAAGCTTACAGAGGGGGAATGGAAGTCGCACTTCTCTGGCTTAACGAAAAGGCGATTCTCCATAAGGCGCTGAAGGACCAGGCGAACATGTTGTTGATGTTCATGGAGGGTGCGGGAAAAGATGAGAATGTCATCAAGATAAACAAAAACAAACCTGTTCAGCATGTCTCTCAGGATGTCGTTCATCAGGCTTTGGAAGACTGCTGGGGTGTTAGTTAGCCCGAATGGCATCACTAAATACTCAAAGTGCCCCAGGGGTGTGTTGAAGGCTGTCTTCCACTCGTCTCCCTCACGAATTCTGATGAGGTGGTATGCGTTGCGGAGGTCCAACTTAGTGAAGACCTGTGCGTGGCAGAGTGGTTCAAATGAGGGATCAATTAATGGGAGTGGAGACTTGTCCTTGATTGTAATCTCATTGAGTCCACGGAAATCAATGCATGGCCTGAGGGAGGTGTCCTTCTTTTTAGCGAAAAAGAAACCCGCACCAACAGGGGATGAGGAGGGACGGATCAGGCCAGCGGCAAGGGACTCCTTCAGATATGTCTCCATCGCCTCCTTCTCAGGACGAGACAGGTTGTACAGACGACTGGAGGGAAGAGGAGCACCTGGGAGGAGATTGATGGCACAATCATAGGGTCGGTGGGGGGGTAGAGAGCGTGCCAAGTCTTTGCTGAAAACAGGAGCCAGGTCATGATAAGTTTGAGGGACATTGGATAAATCAGGAGGAGTCGGGATGAGACTTGAGGACTTGGAGCTGGGAATGGCTGACTGAAGACACAAAGAATGACAATTTGTGCTCCAATTTATAATGGTGGAACTAAACCAGTTAATGTGGGGGTTGTGTTGTCTTAGCCAAGGCAGACCAAGGACCAGAGGGGAATGAGGTGAGGGAATTACAAAAAAATGAATTTCTTCACGATGGTTACCAGAGAGAATGAGTGTGAGGGAAATAGTTTGGTGAGTGACCAGGGAAATGAGACGGCCATCAAGAGCATTAACTCTCTTGGGGTGTGGCAATGGCTCTAGAGGGATATTATGTTCCTTGATGAAATCTTCATGAACAAAATTATCATCTGCTCCAGAGTCCAAAAAAACCTGTGCCTGAGCAGAGTCTTGTGGCCATAAAAGGGTGCATGAGAATGAAACTCTAGATGGAGAGTTAAAGGAAGAGGTCTGACTCACCACTAAACTCTCCTCTAGTGATGAGTCTGGTCTTTTAGTGAATGAGAACATGTAGGACAGGGGTTGTGGTCTCCTCCATAATTATTGCGTCGCTGTCTCTCCTTGGGACTCAGCCGAGTCTTTCCAAGCTGCATGGGTTCCTCTTGGGCAGTAGGGGGCATCCGAGGAAAGGGAGAGGATGAGACAGAAGGAAGCCCCTCAGGGGGGTTAACCCGGCCAGCAGAGGGAGCCTTCCTGCCAAGACCTGCTGCTCTTTCTCTGGCTCTCTCTCTCAACCTATTATCAAGCCTAATACTTAACGATATTAGATCCTCAAGAGAGGTTGGGTCATCCCGAGTAGCCAATTCATCTTTAAGATTTTCAGAAAGTCCCCTCATGAAAATGGCCTTGAGCGCCTGGTTGTCCCACCCACACTCATAAGCTAAAGTCTGAAAATGGACGGCATATGAAGCTACGGTTTGTGAACCCTGATTGAGCGACAACAAACGTTTGGCAGCCTCCTGCCCCTGAACGGGGTGATCAAACATTTTGCGTAAATGGGAACTAAATTCAGAAAAAGAATTTAACACAGGTGATCCCCCCTCCCAAAGAGCAGTGGCCCATTTAGCTGCATTACCCCTGAGCAAATTAACCATATAGGCTATTTTAGCTTCATCAGAGGAATAACTGGAGGGTTGTAACTTAAACACTAACTCACAATTAAACAGAAATCGTCCACAGGACCCAAAATCCCCAGCATAAGGCTCTGGTGGAGACACAAAAGGTTCTCTACAAGGTTGGGGGGTATGAGAGAGAGAAGCAGGGTCAGAAGCAGCAGGAGTACTCACAGGAGAAGCTGAAGGGATCTGCAGTGAGAGTTCACGGAGCCGAGTGTGGAGCTGAACAACCTGATTAGAGAGCTCCTCCAGGGAGCCAGCTACGCTACGTAGCATGCTGTCATGCTGTCCCAGCAGGGCTCCTTGGTTGGAGAGGGCCTCAGATATCTTGTCTGATTTAGGTGGATCCATTTGTAGAGGCCAGTGGATTACTGTGATGGTATGAAACCAGGTGTTTTAGTGTAGGACCCAAAAGCTGAGATCGGAGGCAGGTTGAAGGTGCAATGAAAAGGTATTTATTGAACCGGGTTGAAGGTGAATGAAAATGACGATGGTTGGAGTGGTGTGGGCTCGTGGAAGCACTGCGGAGAGAGAGAGCAGAGGCAGGATGAGTAGGCTGGCAACAATTCCCAAAAAACACACAAAATAAGCACAAAGGCAAAAAGACTCAAAGTCAGAGATAAAGTTAGCTTAGCTCAAATAACCATAAGCTACTTAAAGGGCCAACAAACCACAGGAGATGTGGAAATCCACTGGCAAAGGTGAAGTCTCCACAAGCCGGTTTTGTAGGTGAGTGATGAGGTGATCTCCTCCAGGTGTGCAGCTGCAGAGGATCTGTGCAGGGAGTTGATTCTCCTCAGGTGTGCAGCTGCAGAGGCTCTGTGCAGGAGCCACGCCCACTCCTCATGCAGTAGAGGAGCAAAGGTGCAAGAGATGCAGGGATTTTATGAGGGGGGAATCCCCACAAGAAGTTTTGAAAGATAAGAAGGCCCAAGACCATTAAGACATTAAAAAACCAATAAAAAAACTTTAAAATCAAGAGACATTTTTGAGCAGGAAACACAAAGGAGGCACTGGAGGAAAAAAAGAACACAAAGATGTTAAATACTCGAATAATCAGACCAACAATCACAAAAAAGCTTACGTGACACATTTAAAGTGCAGCTGAAATACCACTGATGAAGAACAATTCTCCACCACCCATCCTTCCATGAGGAGACGCCTAAAGACTCTGGTGGATGAGTTTGATTCAGCACAGGTGCGGTATGCAGCACAGGTACGGGAGCGGATTAATCAGGTAGCAGCCCAGACTCAGGGAGGGAGGGGAGAGAAGCTCAGCTAAAGCTGGGTATCCACTGCACGAGTGAATCGCAGGGGTTGACAGTTTACAGCTCACGATTCTTCTTCTCACACTTTACGACCCGATGCTCGTATACGATCTGACTGCTCACACCAGAGTCCTGCACGGGTCCAGTTTTCAAGATCCGCCCCGCCCCGACCCGGGGACTTTCAAACCCGCACCTGAACCGCAAACCCGCACTTCAGCCTGATTAGTACCGCAACCCGATCCGACCCGTTGAAACACGACCCGCAGCCCGACCCGTATGCCGTATTTAAAGTAATCATTTTGGGTCATATTGTCTGAAAATTGAACGGTATATCGCCATAGTTCAGATGCCAGTGAGTAAACAAGGCACCTGAATGAAGCAACTCTTCCAATAAAAGCCTGACTTCAGCTCCATCATCAACTCTCTGTGATCTTCTCCCATACAACTGTAAAATCACTCGTTTTTTTACGTTTAATGCTTTTCAACTTATTATCTCTTAAAAGGACCTTTACATGTGTAATAGTAGATTTACTTTCTGTCCAGACTAAAGCAATGCTCAGCAGGTACGAGCCGTCAGTAGGGTGGCCATACGTCCAGATTTAGGCCGGACAGTCCAGAATTTAAATGCCTTGTCCGGCGTCCGGCGCAGCCTCAAGCCGGACGCTTATTTGTCCTCCTTTTTGGAGTTGCACCTTCCACCATGTAACGGATTTGAAGCCAAAATATCCCCCGTCAGGGCGCCGCCATTATGCAGCCAGTAGAGAATCTGGACCATAATCCGGACGCAGCTGTCGTAAACAGTCGCAACACCCCGCAGCACACGCCGTACACAATCATTGTGAAGCTGCCGTAAACCGCGGCCATTTTTAATCTCTAATAACTGATAAAAAAGAAACTTTTCAGAAAAAAAGAGGACTTGGAAAACATGCAGCCCAATAACACTTTCATATCACCACAGCATACGGATGGGAGAAATATTTCTACGAGGTGTATTAATTTTTTGAAGTTTCACTTCAGCCCGTCCAGATGAATGGGGGAGACGGAGAGTTGACCTATACTGCAGCCAGTCACCAGGGGGAACAGTTTTTGTTGAGGCTTCAATTTGAGCCCAGTGACATGGCGTCTGTGTTTTTTACAGTCTATATGGTCACAGCCTTACAACCAGCTTACAACTTTTTTTTTTATTTTATTGTATTTATTATTATTTTATATTAATTTTGATGTGTCAAACTAAAACCCGCGACCCGACCCGCCTGTTATTTATTCCACCCAGATCCGAACCCGGGAAAAAAAAAGTTTTTAAAAACCACCCGCAAATCAGCTGTTTTTGCGGGTACCCGATGGGTACCCGACCCAGTGCAGGACTCTAGCTCACACTGTTCGTTCATGTATGACATAGGGGTGTAATGGTCCATCGATACCGATACATCGATTGGCTAAGCAATGATCCAGTCACATCGATGGAAACTCAGAACATCGATCATCATCGTGGTCTTTAATTTACGCTTTAATTTTGAAATCCCGACCGGACATGCATGTCCGTTTCCAGCCAACCGTGCGTCGTTCTGAAGTTTCCTCTCAAGTCTTACGCGTAGCGTATGAGACACACATTTGAACCTTTTCACTCTCTGACACGCCACGCCTGATATTTCTCCTGCTGTAAAATGTATTGTGAAGCGCCCACCGAACACCGCTGTAGGTGAATGTGTAGCAAGACGCTGTTAGCATCAGAGCTAAGCGGGAGCCAGACATATCGGCCAACCATAAAATAGCTCTGCTGTATCCGGGTAAAATACGGTTGACCTGACAGCAGGGGATACATGCTGCACGCACGACAGGAGAGCTTTATCACACGGCTGCAGTGAGTTATCTCATTAGATTTTGTAACGCACTGATTGAAGAAATTTCATGAAGTTATAAAGTAAAACAGCGAGAGCTTAGTGTCATTCCTCCTCCACATCGACCATTAAACAGTTAAAGTCTGATCACATTGACAAACAATCTGTGGTTACCAGTCATCACAATAAAACAAAGTCATCAATGGTGAGTTAGTTAATAGCTCTTATTTTGAACATGAGAAATTTTTGGATGTAATAGGGCTTGAAAGGTCACGTGATTGCGCAATGCATTGTGGGTCGCAAGCGCCATGTTTGCGGGCAACGTTCCAGTGTTTACAGAGAGAGTTGCTAGGTGATGAGACAGCCAGTGAAAATTCTGTCAAAATATGAACTGATGCAAAGAATTGTCAATCGGACCGTACTGAGAAAAGCTGGATTCTGACCCAAAGGCTCGGTTAATAGAAAAAGATAAGAAAATTGACGGGACGGATCCATATGAGGACCGTGAGTGGAGTACCGATTTAAATATCCTGCCGCCATGGTCCGAGGGGTAGCTAGTCCTGTATCTCGTCAACAGGACAAGTTTCTACACCGGCGAGGAATTCCGGAATGCAAAGGCTCTGAAAGTGTTTGGGCAAACCAACCTATCTGGTGGATCTCCAGATTTTCACCCAGAGAGATATGACTGTCGGCAATTCAGAGGTATGTAGCCCTAAACTTTGTGATGATGCTAACGTTAGCCCCCAATTGTGGGTAGAGCTGCTCTGTATTTTTTATTTATTTTTTTTTTTGCTGTGTGCTATCATCATTTATTGTCATTTACGTTAGGACATGAAAAAGCGACTTAATGTGTTTCACACCAGAAATGCTCCAAAAAATCCTCAAGTCTCAGGGTGGCTGTTTGTAGCCACTTTGGTGAAATTTTAAAACTATTTTAAGCGTGAATTTAACTCTGAGAGAGTAAATAAGGTCGGTGAATGTTTCATACTTAAGAAATTGGGAAAATGTAGTTTTGAATATGTTCAAAAAATACATAGTTGACAAACTGACTACCCTTTGCTCCTGAAGTGATTGTGATTGACAGCCACTAGTTTTGCCCCCATTAAAATTATACTAGATAAATGTATTTACAACTTTTTGAATCCATCTCTTAATCATACTCAGTCCCAAACATTGGGGTTTTTTTGTATTTAGGGGTTTAAACCCTTTAACTGTCAATATCATCATAAGCCACTGCATAATGTTTAATTATGCAGTGACATGGTCGTAAATTACAAAAAAATGTAGTTACAATTGGAGTCAGCAGGGAGTAAAAAATCTAACCTGCTCCTGCATAATAAATGATAATGCATCAAAGCCAGTGTTTCAACTAATGTTGTACATATGCAAGTGTGATAGCAGGTAAAAAAAATCAAAATTTTTGTCAAATGGGTCATTTTTAGTGTTTTCCTCCTTGATGTCAGTGACTCCAAACATTAAATCACCATTTAAAGGTTTAAAATTCATGGTTAAAAAAATATTTGATTTTTTTTTAACAGGACTGAGATCGATAAAGAGATCTGTGCAAAAAAATATTTATCTGATATGTCTTTATTGAGGCCAAAGTTAGTGGCTGTTGACAGCCAATTCAGCACCAAAATATTTGTTTCAATTCAGTACACATAGGTTAATGCTGTATGTTTTTATAATTACAGATACCTTTAACAAAAGACATAATTGACAACAGCCTTGTTGTTTTGGTTAATCAAGTTGCCATTAAACGGATGCTTTTCTTTTTATGTTGTTCTAATTTCAAATCTTTTTGAACCCAGGTTTTGCACTCTCATCCTTGACCACTGCAAAAGAGAAAATCATCTTATGGACTGGGACAAGGCCATCCACACCGAGGACAACAAACATCAGTGCTGGATTAGGGAAGCCATCAAGATCAGAAAACGGGGCCCAGGGAAGATGAACAGGGACGAGGGGGCATATATGCTTTCACACACCTGGAGCAGCGTCCTGCAGAGGCGAGCGGACAGCGGGAGGCATGACCCTCCTGTTAGAAAATTTGACAGGACATTCACACCTCCGTAATGCCAGCTGATTTAACACGTCACACCTATCATCTGGTGACACTTCTGAGAAAGGCAGAAGTTTCCACCGAAACATGTCAGGGTATGGGAAGAATCTACATGTCTGAGATAAAAGAAAGACAACTATATGTATGTAACTTAAAGACATAATGAACACTATTCAACCATTTGTAAATTACTGTTTTATTCTATTTTGTCAGTTGCTTTCTACTTAGCCTTGAACTGTGTGACTGCACTGAACAGAAATGTTTGCAATAAAAAGAATTGAAGTGGTGGACTTGATAAGAAGTGTTCTGATTTTTCCCAAGGAAATGGTTTCACACAGGACCTATTAATAGTGTTTATTATCGTGTACCTTACATTGAAATTAAATGACTTACCAGATACATCAGGGTATGGAATCCAAGTATTTACTTTAATATTCATGAATAGGCCACAGAATAAACAGTACAACATTGAGATCAAAGTTATGACATGTTTTTACGCCCCCCCTGTTGCGTTCCAAACCTATTACTCTTTCCACATGGACTCTAAGGTGAGCAATCTGCCGTGTCTCCTCCACAGACTTGGGATCCATTTGAGCACGACCTCTTGAGAAACCTGGGATTTTCACCTCAGCACACATTAATTCAACTTGAGCCCCAAAACGCTTGGTATCTGGACTTTTCACCTCCGTGTGTCCAAGTCTGGATGGGTGTCATTCATCTCATAAGCAGGCTTCCCTAGAAAACACACATCCTTGCATTACATTACTGCATTTAATGTAATATATATATTACTTTTATAACAATAACTACTGATTATTATTAAGATCAGTAAAATAAGTGCAAAATATGTCAGCTGATATGCAAAGCTTTGCCTTACAGCATTGACTGTGAAAGAGTTACTCTGCCAATTGTTAGCTGTTTTCTAGATTAAAAACTGCAACAATCTCTGAAAAGTTTCGCACATTTAACCCTTGTGAGTCACTCATTTACAGCCCTTTGAGGTCAGAGAACAAAAATGTCCTCTTCCAGAACTGCTATGAAAAATAACAGATTAATATTTTTGTTAATTTTTTTTCTCGAATCATTCAACTAATGTCATTCCTTGATGAAAAATGTACATAATTATTATAAAAGGTAGGAAATACTGGATATCGAAATATTAAATTATTCCTGTTCAGTTTTATGGAACAGAATTTTTTTTTTTATATTATAAATGGAGAATTATTTAAAAAGATCAGGCTTTATATACATAAGTTTACTCAAGGAATATAATACACGAAATATGTCTATGACTGACTGATTACTTCATTCTGATAAGCAACATTAACATTATATTGATAAACTAATGCTTATTTTAAATTTATTTCAGGGAAAAGTGGAAAATAGCACTTTCATAGTTATTTTCACCATTAAGAAATGACAAGTGTTTCATCCGTGGACATAAATGTGTGTTTTTTCATTAAAAGAAAGTGACATTATGGAATCAAATCGGCATTTAAATGGTTGCAATAAAATCCATCATTGAACATTTCCTTTTTTGATTTGGACTGATGTTAGCTGAATGGGCAAAAAAATAGAAAAAAAGTATAAATCTGTTATGTTGTACAGCAGTTTTTGGGGGAGGATACGAATGTCCTGTGGACTTCGATGGGCTGTAAATTAACTGAAAGAACAAGCATGTCCTTGATTACCACCTGAAGCTTAACATAGCACATGCTTATAACTTACCAGTATGAAAATGTAACGCACACACCAACGTGTCAAGTATTGTTGTGAAAGGCAAGCTCCGGTCGTCTCACCGCTGAAATCCAAGCCATCCGGCGCTCCTTCGTTAGCTCGGCGATCCAACGTCCCCGTTTTTTTCACATTGGAAAAGAGAAAAATCTCAGACCGTCAGTTGTTTTTCTATGTCGATCGTGAGACCGTTTGTGGCAAAGGATGACACAAGTCTGGACCATTGTAAATTGCTGAGAGCGTCACGCAATGTAAACAGAGTAACCAGAGTACCAGTAGACAGATTTTCAGCTTTTTCCAATTGCCCGCTGAACCCACAATGCATTGCGGTTTCCGCACTTCCGCTACGTCACCCTTTCAAGCCCTATTAAAATCATACTACACATTTTTGGTTTGATAGAGCATGGTCAAATGTTGGAGGTCAATATAATGAAATTTAACTAATAATTCAATGATTTTTATTAAAGTGTTGCATCATTACTTGATATAATAAACAAACATTACAATGTAACAATAAGACCCATAAGGTAAAAGTGGGGGCAAAAAAGCACCTTACCTGAATTAAACCAGTTTTAATTTTAAACATGATTGGATCATACAGATGGTTATAATCTTCTATGAACTGTCATACCCAAAGGTCAGCACATCGTTCCACATTTCAGTAATAAAACTATCAAAATTTTTTTCGTATTTATTTCTTGCTTCAGGTGAAATGTAGCTGATTGTGTTCAGTGAGGACATAGCATCGTCTTAAATCGATCGAAGGCCCCTGAATCATATCGTATCGTATCGTGACACACTTGTTATATCGGCAAATATTGTATCGTCCAAAGAATCGATATTGTATCTTATCATCATGAAACTGGTGATTTACACCCCTAGTATGACACGCATGGATAAAGTCTTATAATACATGACTACACATCAGACTCTTGTATCCTGAAATGCAACATTAAAAGTAGTAGAAGAAGAAGAAGTGGAAAGTGGTCGGATGCTCACAGATGTGAATGAATAACAAACAAAAACTCATTGCCTGAATAAGCTCCAGTGTGCCTGCCACAGCTCAAGAGGTCGACCCTCCATTGTTTGGGTCCAGGTCCGCTGTGATGCCATGCTGCTCCGTCTTGTGTATTTATTTTCTCTTCTGTATCTACGTTTGCACATGTGTAGTGTGACATAGCCTCACGAGGGGTGACCAGGATTTCAAACAGGTTTGATATTCATCAGATCGATTGGGAGGTGGTTGTGAGGTGTTAATCGCTTCTCGTTACCTCGTGTCGATGTGAAACGCACGATTGAGCTAAAACTCGGCCCCGATCCCCAAAAAGGTTGCACGGGTGAAAAATCGTGTGAAAAAGGGCTAAAAATCATACAGTGGATGCCCGGCTTAAGTGGAGGAAGGGGCTCATCATAGCAGACCACAACAACTATGGTTTCACATGTTTTCAAGTGCACTTTGGACATGTTGATATGTAATACTAACAGCACATTATGTAGCCCTAAAATAGACCAAATAGACAGAATACTGAAGTTAGTGTGTAGTTCAGACCAGCTTCCACAAGACCTGTGTAGATTTAATGCTGGACTGGAAGAGCACACATAAATAAATAAATAAATAAATAAAAAAATAAGAAGTGGTCTAGGAGACTTAGCCCAGAAAATTCTAAATTAAGATGTCATTTGCAGTATTCCAGTGCATTCAGACATGGAAATGGGTCAAGAGTGAGAAAAGATACAGTGGGCATGCTCCCACAGAGGAAAATTTTAATATTTCATATTTAAAATCTTCAATCTGATGCATTTTGACATAACAGTTAAGCAGAACTACAGGACAGCATGAATGAATAATAAAGGACCCTGATGAATGAAGAACTGATCCCAGCTTTGGTTTCTGTCTCCAGGTTGGACCATGGTGGACCACACAGACTGAGACCTGGTGTGAAGAAGTGTGAGTGTTTTTAATCTTTGATTTAATGATGATTATTCAACTTTTTACTCTCATCAACTTTTCATCTGAAGGATTGTGTCAGAGCTCCAGAGATAAAACAGCATCAGGAGGATAAAGCATGGAGACATGAAGGTCAGAGGTCATCAGTCTGAGGAACAGGTCACATGATCAAAGTGAAGATGAGGAACAAAAATCAGCAGAGATGGTGTGTTGGTGTGATCAGAGAAATGCTCCATCACACCATGAGCTGAACGTGAGCTGTACATGAGAGCCTCAGGCCAACCCAGGGGATTATGGGTAATATCTATTTGTCCCTTTGGCTCCAGGATGTTCACATTGAGGAGCTCAGAGGGTTCAGTGTGTGATCATTGATTTGAACATGGAGAATAATCAGCAGGACAGAAGTCCCTGACAGACTGAAGTCATGTGGATGAAAACTGCTCTCTACTGTGTCAGACTTTTGGCCTGTTATTCTGGCAGCTCCACTTTTTGGGCTCTGGCTCCATGTTTGACATTTGAGTTCAAATCAGAGCCTGTGCACAAAAAAGCTTCAAATCAATAAAGTAGTGAATCAATGACATGTCCCAGACGCTGACAGACAGACAGAGAACATTACCCACGGGCTCTTTGTTGATGAAATGATTCCTGTTTTTCTATTTTCTGTCTAATTTAGTGAGCGTTGTGTGCTGAGTGTGAGTGGGACTGAAAGGGTTCAAACAGAATCACTGATCAGGATTTTCTATTTGTGAAAGGACGAGGGTTCATTCAGAGATTCAGACAGTTTGGATTGAACATGTTGTTAATAAGTGAGGGCTTGTTCCTCTTCTGGGTCAATATTTGGACCCCAGACCCTTTGTGTCCTCACATTTGACACAAAATCTGAGCCTGCACAAAAAAACCAGATTAAAAATATCATCAAATCAAAAGAGTTGTTCATCAACAGGCCTCAGACTGAGAGAGAAAAACTTGAGCCACAGGCTCTTTTATTTCAGGAAATCCTTTATTAGAGGAAAAGATTCTTTTCTTTGTGTCTGTGTGAAAGTTAGAGAGCACTGGGTGCTGTGTGTGAGCGCCATGGAAAGAGTTCAACATCCAAGAATCATCAGGATTTCAGATTTTTGGACAGAACTGAAGGAAGAAAACATGTCCACTATTTTCTCTGAACATCTGTTTTTATTTCAATAAATGGACTGGACACCAGACCAGGTCCTCTTCTCTGGTCCAGACTGAAGACCGTGGTGGTTCACTGGTCCATAACTAGACCAGGTCCTCTTCTGTGGTCCAGACTGAAGACCGTGGTGGTTCACTGGTCCATAACTAGACCAGATCCTCTTCTGTGGTCCAGACTGAAGACCGTGGTGGTTCACTGGTCCATAACTAGACCAGATCCTCTTCTGTGGTCCAGACTTTAGACCCTGGTGGTTCACTGGTCCATAACTAGACCAGGTCCTCTTCTGTGGTCCAGACTGAAGACCGTGGTGGTTCACTGGTCCACAACTAGACCAGGTCCTCTTCTGTGGTCCAGACTGAAGACCGTGGTGGTTCACTGGTCCATAACTAGACCAGGTCCTCTTCTGTGGTCCAGACTGAAGACCCTGGTGGTTCACTGGTCCATAACTAGACCAGGTCCTCTTCTGTGGTCCAGACTGAAGACCGTGGTGGTTCACTGGTCCAAAACTCGGCCAGGTCCTTTTCTCTGGTCCAGACTGAAGACCCTGGTGGTTCACTGGTCCAAAACTAGACCTGGTCCTCTTCTGTGGTCAAGAATGAAGATTGGGTGGTTCACTGGTCCAAAACTAGACCAGGTCCTCTTCTCTGGTCCAGACTGAAGACCTTGGTGGTTCACTGGTCCATAACTAGACCAGGTCCAGGAAAAACTGAAGGTGGACCATGGAACCACAAACACAGAATCAAACTGGTTCAGATGGAGCAGAGTTTGGGGTCAGGGGTCAAACATGGCTGACTCAGCAGGAGGTCAAAGGTCAGACCATCAGAGACCTCAGATGGTTGTAGATGATCAGATGATGACCTGCTGCTCTGATGTTTCTGCTTCTCTCCATCAGACGCCTGTGAGCTGGAGGTGGACACAAACACAGTGAGCAGAGAACTCAGACTGTCTGAAGACAACAGGATGGTGACACGTGTGTACGAGCTTCAGTCATATCCTGATCATCCAGACAGATTTGATCGTCAACAGCTGCTGTGCAGGTCTGCTCTGAGCGGTCGCTGTTACTGGGAGGTCCAGTGGAGAGGAGAAGTTTATGTATCAGTGAGTTACAGAAGAATCAGGAGGAAAGGAGATGGAGTTGAATGTTTGTTTGGAGGTAATGATCATTCCTGGACTCTGAGGTGCTCTGGTCGTGGTTACTCTGTCCTTCACAATGACAGAGCAACATTCTCCTCCTCCTCCTCCTCCTCTTCATCCTCTGGTAGAGTCGGGGTGTATGTGGACGTTCCTGCTGGATCTCTGTCCTTCTATGAAGTCTCCTCTGGTGGACTGATCCACCTCCACACCACAGAGACCACGTTCACCGAGCCCCTCTATCCTGGGTTTCTGTTATTTTATAGTTCCTGGTTTTCTCTGTGTGGTCTGTAGTCCAAACGTGCAGGTGATTCAAAGACCTGAGACGTCTTGTCCTCTGAAGAGACGTCTGCTTGTGCTGACAGGAAACAGCTGATCATCATCAGCTGATGTCACCTATGAACAGCTGATTGTTCTGCACAAAAACAGACTGAAATAATTCAAATAAAATCAAGAAAATAAATGTTTCATGTCTTTATTTACCTGAAGATGAACATCTGAACACCAAGAACCAGCTGAAGACTGATCTATGTATTTATTACACTGATAAATATATTTATTTAGCAGATAAATATACTTATTATACTCATTAATATATTTAGTGTACTGATAAATATTTTTATAAATCTGATAAAAACATTGATTACACACACATAAACATGTTTCTTTTATTGCAATTGAAATTAGAAATAATAATAAATACAATTCATGTCCATAAGCAGCTTCAAAATAATGCTTGTTTCTGAAAACATAAAATATTTCACAAAATCAAATGCATTCAATATAACAGGACAAAAGACAAAAAAAGAAAATTTAAACATTTAACTATACAATCAGAAAACATTACATTTTAAACTCTGTAGTGGCTCATTTTATTAAATCCTTTAATGAAATTATAGATTTTTATTTAATTAATGTCATTATATTATACTGTTTGTTTAATTAAAGATTATTTCATTGATGCTCTTTATATTGAACTGTTTAATGAGATAATACTGATAATTAATAATATTCAAGGAGTGTGGGAACGAGCCACAGAATAAGTGGGACTGAACAGTACCCCCGTATTGTTCAGTCCCACTCCCAAAACAAAAAGAGCAGGGGACAATAAAAGAGGAAAAACAACCAAGGCAAAGAATCCAGAGCAGATAGGGATGTATCATGCAGGACATCCTTCTCCAACAAGCTCTGAACCTCCTCAAGGACTCTTCACAGCCCGGACACACTCTGTTTGAGCTGCTGTCCTCAGGTAGATGGTACAGATCAGTCCAAACAGAGAGCAACACATTTCAGACTGAGCCAATACACTGTTCACCAAGAACAACATATCAAATATATCAGAACAACAACACAGTGAAGACAGGAAAGAAGACAGATACAACCAACACTATATACAAGGTCATAATAATAATAATAATAATAATAATAATAATAATAATAATAATATTTAATTGCAATGTCTGAAGTCTGATTCAAAGAGAAACCAGGTAAATGAAAATAAAAGTAACACTCATTCATTTACATGTAGTCATATAATATTTTGAAGGATTCTTTGATTCTTCAAGAGATTTTTCCACCTCTGGTCCCCAAAAGAAACAGTTTTAAATTGAATTAAATTAACCCTTATTTATCTCAAATATATTCAACAGAGAGATATGAACAGAAATCCCAGAAAAAAAAAAGTGAAGTCATTACAAACAATATATTTGAAACGTAGTGGGAGGAAGTATCAAGTCCCACGCCTTTCTCCATCAATTTTACAAACAAAAAACAGTTTTGACAAAATCATTTAGTGATCTAACAACACACAAAAACAAAGTAGTCCTCCTCAGTTTGGTGTTCTACCTCCAGTTTTATCCATAGATCCACTGAAATGTATATTTTTAGACATTATTTTAAATTTCATCAGGTTTAAGCATTGCTTTGGATCCTGTTGTAACCCAGTCCATAACTGAACACCACAGCATCAAACACTAAAGTTTGTTTTCATTCTTGTGTATGACCTATGAATTTGAAAATAAAATGTCTTCTTAAATTATAATCCTCATCTCCATCTCTAAAAATGTTTTGGACTGTAGGTGGTATTGAATTATTCTTGACCCTGTATATTTTAGTGCTGTTTGCAGTTCAACAATATCCATGAATTTAAAAAGTTTGACCTTAAAAAATGAACTGGTGTGATCTAGATATCCGACTTTATGGATGATTCTTATTGTTTTTTTGTAGAGTAGGTGCAGTGATTTCTTTGTAGTTGTTGCCCCATACTTCCACACAGTGACTTATATTTGGTAGATCAAGTGCACAGTAAAGAATCTGCAGTGATTTGTAGTCCACTTCATGTTTTGCTGTGTTTAATACTGAGATGCTTCTTGATATTTTCTCTGTACATGTTTTATGTGTGGTTTCCAGCTGATACGTTCATCTATTAGAACAAAGAGTCATTTAATTTGATGCAGCCCTTCTCCCTGGACCTGCACCTGTGAAGCACCCCTACATCTACCAATAACATCATTTTTGTCTGACTTCAGTTTAATGAGAACTTACTGTCATGGAATCAGATCTCTATTTTACTGAATTCTTGCTTCACTGCCTTGTTCACCTCTTGTAATGCGTCTCCTGAATAAAAATATTGGTGTCATCAGCTAAAAACACCCTGACAGTAGTTTGATGATAAGCGCTCTATCATAGGGCTGGGTATCCATTCAGATTTTCTGGATCAATTTGATTTGATATTAAGAGGTCTCAAATTGATTCGATTCATGATTCTAAATGTGTTCAGTCTGGGTTATCTCAGTAAAAATAATGCTGTAAATGACTTTTTGACCTGGTACATTATTAAAAACTGTTTTTACATTAAGAACTGAACCCAAAGCAGTTACATTAATCACATATTAATGATATGCATTAATGAATATTCTGCATGTCACTTTTTTTGTCCAACTCGTCTTTTCTTTCATGCTTGTTAAATCTGAAATGTCCAGACGTTAATCATTAAACTCTCCGGTGGTGCCCCTGTAGTGCTTCTCACTTCTGCCATGTTTTTTTTTTTACTGCTTGCAGTAACATCTCACAAGGGCTGTGTCTGAAATGGCATATTAACGTCCTACTCATACTAAGTGTGACGTCAAAATGAGTATGTAGTGCGTTCACATTAGATAGTATGAAAAGATTGAGAGTGTGAGAAATACCCAGATGTATACTATATCGGAAAAATTTTAACTATGCAAGGTGGGCAGACTAGTCACACTCAAATGCCCCATAATGCATTGCACCATGCATTAAGACCGACCCGCATTCAGCTAAAAATCAGCTACTAGCAAACTTCCCATTTTCAAAATAAAAGCATCTTTTATTATCTCCTTTTAGTTCTTTAACGCTTTTGTAAACTGGGCTCTTGTTTTGAAGTTTCTTTGATAGCATAATGGCGCACATAACAGAATGTCCAAAATGTGGAAATGAAATTTGTATCTGTGCGTTTTATGGCTCAAATGACCACATTTTGGTATTCTACGTGGTGACTTTCTCTCCTAAAATGCTCTCTGAACTTTCAAATGTGGTGAATCAACAGAGATATTTGATAGCCTGGTGTGCTTCTGATTTTTGTCGTCAGAGGTTTGAAATGCATCATGGGAAACTTAGTAGTATACTACAGTGTGAACGGTTGGCATTCTAATCATACTTATAGTATGTAGTATACAGTATATACACATGAGTTTGTAGTATGTAGTACGTTAGTATGCCATTTCAGACACAGTCAAGATCTTGTTCAGTGGAAAGCAGAGCTAAACACAAGACTAGCAGAGTTGATACCACAGGCTGCTTCTCAGACCGTCCAATGAAGAAAAAAACTACCCATGTTAAAGATCGATCTTTGGATTTTAGGGATCGATTATGAACCATTTAAAGGAAATGATTAAAATCAATTAAATTGATTTTTAACCCAGCCCTACTCTATAATGAAATCATTTTAAGCTCTTTTAAAATCTGTCCTTCAGCCTCTGTAGGAAACTGGCTCTGGTTCATCACAAATTAAATTATTAATAATAATCTCAGTCTTAAAAACAGAGTAGAGAGGGGAGAACAAAAGATATGATAAAGCAATAATTACATTAGTACAATGTTGAGAGGCTAAATGAACAAACAGAGGCCTACATCAGGACAGAGCAGGATCTTATTCAGGAACAAGTGGAAAAATAATCTTTTCTGCAGAAGCAAGAAAAGGGCCCCACACCTCTGAATTCATGGGAGGATCCTTTTAATGGATCCCACATTTATTTTCAAGTTTGAAATGATTAAAAATCTCTTTTACTCACAGTGTGTGTGAAGGGGGTGATGTTGACTTAAACCTTATTAGAATGAGGCGTGGACCCTACACTCTCAGAAAAAATGTGTTACATTTGTACCTTTCAGGGTCCAACAGCTCGTCACTGGGGCAGGACACTCGAAGGAAGGGGACAAATTCATGCCCTTGTATTTTGGACCTCATTGTGGCATTTATGGACCCATGGGGAACAATAATGGACCTAATGCTCTAAGAACAAAAATGTTCCCTTTCCAATGGGACATTTTTGTTCTTCTGAAGGGTACTGCCCCAGTGACAAACCATTTGGACCCCAAAGTGACAATTGTGTACCAATAACAACATGAAGCAAATATCAAAAATGTTCAAGCACATTTATTCAAAATTAGTTACATACTTTAACAATGGCACTTCTAATACTTTTAACATTGAAGCCTTATTAAAATATAGACAAAAACTGAAAATCAACAATATGCATCTCATGTAAACACTTAGCAATCATATTGGTTCAGAAACACACACCATAAAAAAGTATTTCCAGTTGACATAAATTTAATTGAAGCCAATGTTTCATTGTTTTGAGTGTACAATAACAAGCCTGCACGATGATGGTGAGGGAGATCACAGTATTTAACCTGATGACTAAACATGTGCCCCTAAAGACAACCAATTCAGCACTTCAAACCTTCAATGACAACACCCACACCAACTGGTGGCTGCAGATGATCCTCCTCTTCTCTGGTGATAAAAACTGCCAGTGTGCACCTTCCAAGCTCGACTTCAGCTTCATCTTTTTGACAGCCTTATCAGGGAAAAAAGAATATCAGTGCATTTGTATAGTTTTTATTCTCTAAAACAAACTCCAAATGAATTAAATTGGGTACTAAAGATGTAAATGACAGATGATTGGTACCAGAACACAACAGCTAATCCTTGAATTTTCATTTTCATTGAAAACATCTGACATTGTCATATAAAGCATTAAACATTCATTTCAATAGTTATTGGTAAATTGGTGCTGCATGAATGTTTAGCAAGCACATTTTATAGAAACAACAACCTTGTATTAACTTATCAGTCACAATTTTCAATTTCATGTCATTTCTAAAGTGAGTGATACATAAAAATGTTCTTACCAAATACTCTTTTGAGAAGAGTTTCCAAATCTTTCCCAAGGTCCACAATAAAGGCTCTTCAACAGACACTTCCTTTTCAGGTTCACATCAAGGCTCTGGGTGAGAGAGCAAAAAAACAGACCACAGAAACTTACATTTGCTTATTTTGTGGACTGGATGAAGATGCAAAAACTGCACGATGTATGAATCAGCTATTGAACTTACAGTCTGCTTTTTGACAACTATTTAAGAGTCCAGTAAGGTTGTCAGGACACCAGAACTGAAACTTTAATATGCAAACAGTCAAATATTCACTGTTCAACAACAATTTCTATACAGTGACAAGGTTTAACATCAAATTACAAACTAGACCTTGAAAAAAGTTTCATAGTTTCTGCAAAGGTTTTGTAAAGTAACATATATTTAATCTGTTTTATTTATTTGATCGTAAATTACTACTTAACATAAATTTTCATATTGTGTAATTTTAAAGTCGTGTCAAGCAGCACTGTTACTAAAACTACTTCAATTATGAAATGAATGAAAATCACCTATTGATTGATCAAATAAGTTTTCAACCAACACAGTTTTATCACTTTTAATTTTGCTTTAAACACTTTGCTTTATCATTTTAAGTTTGGTACTTTTGTGAAATAACTTCCCCACCTATTTATTTTTATTGTTCTTAACTAGTATAGAAAAATGAAGCATTTCTATTATATAAAACATTTACAGCTATAAATAATAGTTTATATTAAATAATGTATTCCAAGATACTGTACTAATATTCTGTGTTTTTCATTCTTATTAAATAAAAAATAATGTTTAACATGCACTTTGGAACTTACCTCTGTAAGCAGTTGGTTGAAACTCTTTTTTCAGACCAATTCAGCCAAAGTGTGAACACAACAAAATATTAGGTTTATGATCATTTCAGGAATAAACAAATTAATATAAGTACCTAATCAGCTTTTGGTCTCCATATTGATATATTTGTATGTTTCTCTGTTTTGGCCCTTCAGAGAAAACCTTTCCTCTGCACCCTCACCCATTCACAGACACACACAGACACTTCATGCACAACTTTTCTCTGTTTTCCCTCTTTATCAGAAGTTTCTCATCAAGACTTTTTGAAGCACCTTAATAGAAATGCTCAAAACAAAAAGGTTACAACATCCCACAGGAAGCTCATCTTTAATATATAACACCATAAAACCAAAGTGGGAACATTTCAGACGGCGATTACTGCACTTACAAAATTACTCCACCACTTCTCAAGAAAGAGGCTTACATGACAACAATGTGTGTGTGTGTGTGTGTGTGTGTGTGCGTGTGTGTGTGTGTGTGTGTGTGTGTGTGTGTGTGTGTGTAGGGAGAGAAAGAGAGATAAGGGTAGTAACTCATTCTATAGAGTGGAAGAGTCAGTCAGCTGTCACTTGTGGGTCATTCTACAGAAACGTGGATTTTTGGGATGACAAAATGTCTTTTTTAATTTCTTTTTTTAACATTTAAACTTCAACTACATTGTTACATTTGTCATTGACTTTATGAATACACATAAATGAAAGCTTAATGATTTTTTTTGGTACATTTATCACAAAACACCATTTAATAAAGTGAATCCACACATCTGATTGTCACTGGTGTTCCTGATTGTTACCCATAAGAAAGGTAACACCAGTGACAGTAACACAAAAAATGCCCTTTAACAAAATGGCTGCTGCAGAGCATGACACAGCATGTTACTAATCTGATCTATTCACTAAATTATGTCTTCTAAATACATTTTTATTCATTTGTTTGTAAAACCTACAAATAAAGTAGGTAACACCAGTGAGGTCAACTAAAAGCTTCATTATGAAATCATGAGATAAATGTTAATATTTCTGAAAACTGAAAAGGACAATGTTCTTACCAGGGTCCCTCTTCATAGATCTTCAAGAAAGAGGTCAAAGGAAGTCAAGTGATGTCATCAGAGTGATTTCTTTTTCCAAAATAAAAGACTTTTGTCACAGGGTAACACCAGTGACATGACTGCAGGGGACGACTACTTTTAAATATATTTTATAATACTTATTTGGTATTTTGTTTTAAAATGTAATTTATATCATATATTTGATAGTTATTTATACATTTTTGTACTTTTTTTAATAGAAAAACATATTTTTAAACTCAAAATACAGCACTTTCTCTCCATCAATGACTGTGGGGACGAGCACTTTTGTTGTGGTTGGGGTTCTAAATAATTGATTAAAAAGCAAATATTACCAAGCTGATGGCTCCAAATAGTGTGAGAGTTGAAATAATATGTTTTTTAAATAAAATACTTTAAAAAATCTATCACAAACTGTTTTATTGAGGAGTAATCTATCTGTTAAGGCTGGGGACAGAAAAATGCATGTTTGTGTAGAATGAGCCTTGCATTGTTACCTGAGTTTTCTTTACCAACTGAGGGGCCACCTTGTGCTTAAATAAAAACACAGCAATGCAGGCCACAGAACAAATACTTAAAGATAGACCTTCTTAAAAACTTTCTGTAAAAAGTACTAAGCTTTACATGTTTAGTGTGTTATCATTTATATTGACTATTGATTTTTAAAATATGTTCTTTACCATTTCTGCTTAAATAAAAACATACCTGGCAAAAAGACAAAAAATCATAATACAGTATCTTGTGATGTTTGTCTGGGTGTTTGACAAAGAAAAAAAATGTCTACACTCAAAACAGTAGGCAGAGTTTTGACTTTGTGAGTACTCAAGCCATGAGTGTGGTTTGTACCAGTCCACTTTGAAGGAGCTCTTCCTGTGGCCTTGCATGGAGATGAGGCTGTGTAGGACCTGCTGCTCTGGACTGTGACATGTCTGTAAAATATAAAGAATCATGATCAGGACTTGATTCAGTTTTTACTAGGTTTTATTCAGAATGACAAGTTACAAAGTGAATATGTGATCCGTATTTCAATGTTCCTTAAATAGAAGGAAGTCATAATGCTGTGTGAACTGAAAGATAAAATGTCACAACATACCGTGAGGTCCAGGCGGAGCAGCATGTTCAACATTAGGAGGCTCTCTGTCATCAGTGTCACCGACTGACTTGCTCGTACCTGAAGCAGTAAAAACAAGAACCATTACACACACAGACTGAATGTGGACAAATTAGTGTCACATATTTTCCTTGAGTGTGTATTGAGATTTTCTCTGTTTAGGTCTGGGGTTTTCTATGGATTCACATATAAATATCACACTATTGGACAATCTTCTTTTTTTTTTTTTTTTTTACAGTAAATTAACTCAAGTATGAGAGAGTACACAACAACTTCAAGTAACATGTTCATGAATGACATCTGAACCTGACATACCATGCTTAGTAGGTGATGCCTCCGTGGTTTCTGTGTCTTAAAAAGGTTTGAAACAGAAAATAGACACAAAATCTTATGGAATATTATTGTAACAAAATGTTTTCTGTATTATAATAAGATGATGTGTTTTAGGCTCTGCTGCGTAGATGTGTATGGACTTAGTGACTCTCGTTGGAAGGTAGTTAGTGGCTACAGTAGCACATGTGAGTTTGTAATGGTAGCAGTACATGATGTACAGCTTTGTTTCTTGTTCAGAAAGGTGGAAACTGAGACAGTGAGCCTGTGCCACTGCCGTACAGGCGTTAAAATAAAAGAAATCTTGTGCTGCAAGAACTGTTAATGTGTCCTGTGTGGCTATCAGATTGGCTACATATTTTGGTACCAGGATTGTAGCTCAGACATTTTGACAAGAGAAAAAATACGGCAGTGGTGAAGACTCAGAGGAGGTCGAGTGGTGTCCCTGTTCAGCAGACCGGCGGTTGAGACGGCATGGAGCAGTAGGATCCGTCAGAGGTGACCTGCAAGTGGCGCTGTTCCCCAGTCAACGGATTCTCAGCCAGATCTGCACAGAGGATTTCAGCCCAGCCAGCAGTGGGGAGCAAGTTTCAGCAAGGTTTCAAATAAAAGAACTGTCTCCAGCATCCTTAAACCATTTTGGACTGCCTTTTTTCATACTGACTGAGTTAATATTGATGGTTTGCCATGTCTAGTGAATCAGGTGACGAGGGTACTTCAGGAAATGAACATTTTGTCATGCCTAGTGATTCACATGATGGAGGTCCTGTTAGTGTCAGAGTCATCTACCCCAGGGTACAGATGAGGCGGCAGGTACTAGTCAGAATGTTACAGGAGAAATGCAGAGTCAAATACAGGAGCTTAACAAATTACGAGATGAACTGGTTGCAAATGAGGAGACAAGGGCTCAGAGAGCAAACAACAATACACGGTCCTACATTTATGTTCAAGAGAACGCCAGGTTCAGCCATTCAGTGGGGAGGGTGGAGCAGATGGGAGACATGTTGAAGATTTTATTGAGGAGGTTGAAAGAGTTTTGAGGCAGAGAGCAGACAGTAGAAGAGCAGTGTGACTACATATTACCTTTTACGTGGTCCTGCATTAGAAGAAGTGCAGACTATGTATGAGGGGTCAGTCAGTGAGGCCCAGTGATTTATATTCTTACTTGAGAAATGGCATTTGGGGAAAACGCAGCACCACACAGCTCTTACAGACCTTTTACAACCGAAAACAAGCTGATGGGGAAGACCTCCGTGACTACTCCCATACCCTTTCCCAGATCTTAAGCTCATAACAAAGCAGTCTACAAGTGTAATACCTAATGAAAAACTGTTCTCAGAGACCAATTCATTGAGGGTTTGAGAGATGCTTCGGGCGTGAACTAAGGAAGATTGTAAGGGAAAACCTGACAGCAGTCTTCTAGATGTAAGAAAGGAAGCTTCCTATGGGAGATGGAAGACAACAGGTCCAATCGGTCAAGATTTGTAAGAAACAACCAAGTTAGGTCAGAGGAGTCTGAAGCTCAGACAATTTCAGTGGTGCAAATAATGACCAACCCACTGTTTTTTGATGATGTTCAAAGACAATTGGACAACCAAGAGAAACAGTTAGCCAGTCTAACAAAAGCAATTTACTGAGCTGACATGTGCCGTTAGTGAGCTGAGTAGACGCAACACTCAACTGATTCCAAGACTCTCAGTTTAGACAAGGTCCCAGCCAAAGTTCACACCTGATGGTCAGCCTATCTGTTTCAAGTGTAGGGGTGTAGGACATATTTCAGGAAGTGCCCACAGGTCAAAAAGAGCCAGGAGCAGGCAGCACCAAACAGACACAGGGAAACTCAAACCCTTGGTTGTCATGAGCCAGACCACCAGAGGGAAGCTGCCGGCTCACCAAAAGGAGACAAAGCAGACAGCACCATATTAGAACATGCAGTAGGAGAATGTAAAACTGTTGAGGTTAAGCTACAGGGTGTTTCAGTAACCTGTCTTCTTGACACTGGTAGTCAGGTTAGTACCATTTCTGAAAAAGTTTTTTCAGGAACATTTAACCGCTTGAGGGGAACAGTATTCAGCCTGCCTTGAGTGGTTAAAAATCACTGCAGCAAATGGACTAGATATACCCTATATTGGCTTGGCATGTGGAGTTTGATGTAGAGACCATGGGTCTTACTATCCCAGAGCGAGGTTTTCTGATAGTCAAAGACTCTGCACAATCATCATCTATTCCAGGTCTCATAGGAATGAATGTGGTCAAAAACAGAGAGCTAGTACACTCAGAGTTTGACACCACCATGAAGGGTAGCTTGACTCACAGTGGAGGGAGGTTTTCATAGTCTGCATGCAGCCAATGTAAGACCGGATTTCTTTTGCAAGAGTGGCTGGTAGAGACCTAGTCCATGTGCATCATCAGCTGCTACAGTCATGGCAAGGGACTTAGGACAGAGTGAAAGCTGCCCTCTGTTGTTATTAGGAGCCAGATCCCCTTTGCCTGGTGGGCTGGTGGTTGTGCCGACCTTGGTTTCTTCTGAGAGTCACATTTTAAGTCATGAACCTGTCAGAAGAAGACATTTGAAAAACCAAGAATGAGGCTAGGAGTTTTAGCCTGCGTCGACAGTGTGAAAAGTGATGATGTTTTGCAGGTACAGTTCCAAAGAATCTCTGCAGACACAGAGCAAGTGAGCATTGATAGGCACCCAGAGACATCTGTAGATGTAAAGTCACTCCTGGACAAGATTGATTTCAGTGGTAGCCCTGAACAGAAAGCACAGTTAGCTTTATTGCTGGAGAAATATTCTTTTGTGTTTGCAAGTGAAGATGAAGACTTAGGCTACACAGACAAAGTACAGCACGAGATCCACACTGATGACATACCTGTGACACAGCCATACAGACGGATTCCCCCAACACAGTACAGTGAGGTCAGAGAGCATATTGGTAAGCTTTTGAAAAAGGGGTGATCAAAGAAAGCAACAGTGCATATGCATCACCGATTGTGCTTAGCGGAAAGTTGATGGTAGTCTGAGGCTATGTGATTCGAAACTTAATGCAAAGACAAGACATGCATTCCTCTGCCGAGGATTGACAAAGTTTTGATGCACTGAGAGGAGCCAAGTTCTTTTCACCATAGATCTGGCTAGTGGCTATCACCAGGTAGCTATGCATGAGAGGATAGAGCTAAGACAGCTTCACCACCATTTGGTTTATATGAGTATCATAATGCCTTTTGGTGTTTGTAATGGACCAGCTACGTTCCAGAGACTTATGCAGGCTACCATGAGTGATCTCATTTTTTCAGATTCTGCTGGTTTATCTCGATTGTATATTTTGGTTTTTCAGAGACATTTGAGCAGCACCTGGAGAGACTTGAGACGGTGTTCAAGAGACTGTCAGAGACTGGACTTAAAGTGAAGCTACAAAATGTGCTTTCTTACAACAGACAGTTAAGTTTTTGGGTCACCAGGTGTCAGCAGATAGGGTGGAACCGACCTTAAAGTGTCTGCAGTTAAGGGGTGGAAAATTCCCAGCACAGTGAAGGAGTTACAGTCCTTTTGGGTTTCTGCAGTTACTATGATTTATTTACAGGTTTCTCACAGATAGCAGGACCACTACATGACCTAGTTAACAAGAGCTCCGTGTCAAGAAGACAGGAAAATCAGGGAGCCAGTTAAGTGGCATGTGACATCAGAGTGTAATGATTCTTTTGAGCAGTTAAAGGAGAAACACTCTGCTCCCATTTTGGTTTCACATTTCACACAAACCATTTATAGTCGAGACTGATGCCAGTCAGCACGGACTGGGCGCTGTCTTATACCAGCAGCAGGGTGACACTAAACGAGTCATAGCTTATGCTAGTGAGGCCAGACTGAGAAAAATGACAGAAATTACAGCAGTATGAAGTTGGAGCTGCTTATGCTAACAGTGGGCAGTTGCTGAAAAATTCCGGGGTTATTTACTTGGGTCAAAGTTTGTCGTCCTGACTGATAACAATCCCTCTGTCACCTTAAGACAGCCAAATTAGGTGCACAGAGCAACCAGGTGAGGTAGCACAGCTTTCTGTGTTTGATTTTGAGGTGAAATATCGTTCAGAGCAGCAATGCTGCGGCAGATGCCCTCTAGACAGGAGTTTGCAGGGAGCCAGAGACCAACCCTGATTCAGACTTTGACAACTGCATCGCAGTGTGTAACCTTATAGGAAGAGGCACAGCTTTAGATCCAGGTCTAGTCAGTAAAGGTCTTAAGTGCTTTGAGGTGAGACAGATTCGTGCTAGGAGTCAGGGACGGACAGGAAAACACTGGACAGGGCAACACACCCACACTGCCAGGTTATACCAGAGAGGAAGTGAAAGGTTTTCAGACTGCTATCCCACTTTGAAAGAGTTCAGAGCCTTCTGGGATAAGGGTAGGAAGCCTAGTCCAAAAGAAAGAGCATTTTTGCTCAGCAGTGAAAAGACTGTTGAAACAGTGGAGTTTCATACAGCAGAGGGAGGAATGCTGTACAGAGTCATTCAGGACCAGCGCCATGGTGAAGTGTGGCAGTTACTTGTACCCAGTTGCTTAAAGGACCAAATACTAGAGAGTGTTCATAACAACATGGGGCATCAAGGAACGAACAGACTCTAAACCTTTTGAGAGAAAAGATGTTTCTGGGTAGGGCTGTGTGAGGATGTTGAAATAATGGGTGAAAAACTGTGAAAGATGCATTATGACTAAAAATGCCACAGCCAAAAATCCATGCGCCAGTTCAGGCATTCCTTGCCTCTCGACCGCTAGAGGTTGTTGCTGTTGACTTCACAGTGTTAGAGCCAGCATCTGATGGACGTGAAAATGTCCTGGTTGTAACTGATGTCTACAAAGTTCACACAGGCATATCCCACAAAAGACCAAAAGGCAGACACTACAGTAAAATCTTGTTGAGAGAGTGGTTCATGAAATATGGGGTACCTGAGAGACTACACTCAGACCAAGGGAGAAATTTTGAGAGTGAGGTTGTTGCGTGAGCTGTGTAAGCTCTATGGAGTTAAAAAGACAAGGACAACTCCTTACAGGCCACAGGGAATGCCCAGTGTGAACGTATAACCGAACACTTCATGATTTACTCAGGACACTCCCACCAGAGAAGAAAAGGCGCTGGCCAGAACATCTTCCTGAATTAGTACACGCCTATAATGTCACTCCTCACGTTCCACAGGATACTCACCTTATTATTTGCTTTGGAGTGCAGCCACATCTTCCCATAGATGCTAATTAGGGCGGGAAACTTTGTCAGACAGGAAACAAGACTGGTTGTCTGTTCATCAGAAAGACTTAAACAGGCACATGAGAGAGCCAGAGAGTACTCAGAACAGAAGGCAGCTGAGAGAATAGCCATACAAAAATGAGAAAGTGTTTTGTCCCAGTATTGATATTGGTCAGCTGGTACTTTACGCTATAGACCCTTGGGAAGAAATAAGATTCAGGACGCCTGGGGTCCGACCATTCACAGAGTAGTTGGACATTCAGGGTACCACATACACTGTTGAACCTTTTGAGGGAGGTCATTAAGCTAGTCCATAGGTCAGAGTTAAGACAGTGTGTTAAACCAGTTCCTAAACCCAGAACTAAGACTCAAATCCAGGACAGTACGCAACCAGTTTCAGAGAACAGGCTAGAATCATCTGAACCTGAGTTTGTTGTCATTGAAGAAGAAGTTGTTCCTCATCAAACACACATTATCAGTCTCATGTAGCTGAAAATGCTCAGGCAGATGTGCCACCATCCAAAAATGAGAGTGATGCAGAAGGGTCTGAGAAAGAGGATGCAGACATGAGAACATTTGACAGGAACAGACAGAAAGTGATAATCGAGGCAGATGTTAGTGACTGTGACAGGTCAAACAGAGGAACAGGGGTAAACATCCAGTAGACAGCCCCTGACAGACAGGGCTGAAGACAGCTTACTCACCTAAACAGTTGCTGTTAGGAAAGACAGGCAACAGAACAGACTGCTGGGTTTCACTCACCCACATCGCTGCCAAAAATCAGCCTGTAATGCTTCTGTCTTAACAGAGCAGATATAGTGTCTCAAGTTTTAACCAGCCTAGGTACTGCTGGTTTTTTGAAAAAAGCATTGCAGGAAAAGTTTGAGTCAGTTCATGTTTTATAGTCACCGGGTCGTTGACTTATTGCAGGGAGTGTGTAACCAGGTGGTAAAATGCTGTGTTAAAACAAACAAACAACAACATTTTATCCACTAGGTGTTTAGTTCTGTTGTTCAATATGCACATTTACATGTTTAAGATGCTACCTTCCCATATGTTTTGATGTTATTGTGAAATGAAATTGCTGGTAGAATGTAAGTGGAATCCTACAGGAGTGGCGGATTGTGAGCAACCAGGGTGGCAGCATCGGTTGGTAAACAACACCACTTCGCCAAGTGCATTATGGTCTTTTTCTTCCTGCTGTATGAGCTCTAACGCCTGCAGTTTCTCAGATGCCTCCGTGGTTTCTGTGTCTTAAAAAGGTTTGAACAGAAAAATAGACACAAAATCTTATGGAATATTATTGTAACAAAATGTTTTGTATTATAATAAGATGATGTGTTTTAGGCCTGCTATGTAGATGTGTATGGACTTGGCGCCAGCCGCTGACTCTCGAAGGTAGTTAGTGGCTAGGTTAAGTAGCACATGTGAGTTTGTAATGGTAGCAGTACATGATATACAGCTTAAGTTTCTTGTTCGCAAAGGTGGAAACTGAGACAGTGACGGCCTGTGCCACTGCCGTATTTTTTAGGCGGTTAAAATAAAAGAAATCTTGTGCTGCAAGAACCCCGTGTTAATGTGTCCTGTGTGGCTATCAGATTCCCGGCTAAATATAAAGAATGTCAAACCAATCCATTTACAGTTTTTAATGTTTTTCTTTAAGATTAGTTAGTATTTTGGTTGTGACTGTAATAAAAATAATTTGTGATTGAAGACCTAAGAATGATTTTTAATGCAATATTTCAAACTGCATGGTGTCCTGATTGTTTTTTTCCCCAGCACTGTAAATAAGCCCGTTTGCTGTTAGCTACATGACTGTCATATTTAATTTCATACACTGGTTAGTGAAAAAGAAAACATCAGCTTTAGATATTGAACACACACATCAGCAAAATAACCCCGGTCTTCAGTCTAGAACCGTTTCAGATTCAATTTATCCGATTAACAACAACAAAAAAACAACTGACGTTAATGCTAACTTGGTTTGCAGGCTGCTGCTACACTAGCTAACTTAGTGCAGTATCTCGTCTTTTAGCTGCTGCTACTTATATAAAGTTTGATCAATTGTTTTCCTACACATTCAGAGCAAATTATGACATAATTAAACATTAAATTACCATACCTCTCAATTGTCTGAATCCATTTTTATCCAGTTACAATGAATGTTGTCTCTGTCCTGTTTCTCCGGAGCTGCAGGTGACACGGAGATGCAGCGTGCTCATCTCGTGGCTCTACTGACCCCTGACCTGCATGGTCACTGGAAAAACCTCCGCTGATCAGAAATCAGCTCTCTGCAGCCTCAGTCCGACCATATTGTGTTAGTTAAAAGTGTCAAACTGACCCTAGATCCGTCAGTCAGCCATCACCACTGATTGACAGAGTTTCTCCTGTTTCTTGTGTTGATGAACTTGACCAACTACCTATCAGATCTGGGGTGGCAACAAGGGTGGCCAATGACATTTCAGGGGTGTGGCAGACTTGGGTTGACTAAATAAACAGAGTAAGTGAATGAACATACCTGCAGACTCCCGGCTTCATGCGGCCTCTGACAGTGAGCTGAGGCTGACTGAACCTGCCAACAGTGAATCAGAGACTTTACATCACCTATTAACACAAAATACACCTTTTCTTTCTCTTTTTTATCAACTTCTTAAAGAATTAGCATTAAACAGTGTGTGAAACTTACAGTAGCATACATTCAGACGTTAAGTCCTTCCAACAGTCCATGGAGAGCCAGTGGTGGTTCTAGACCAGCTTCACAGGGGGGGCCAGGCTGGGGCCAAGGGTGTTGTCAGAGGGACACGTTCAACCCTGAAAAAAGAGACTGAGAAGTGTTCATGCATTCAAAATATTTGGTCTCGTAAATAAAGGAATACAAAGTACTAGTAAAAGTATTTCAGTTGCAGATCAGTTTTATTGAATGTTAAGTACATTTTTCAACAATATGTCCAAAGAAATTGTTAAAACTAACAAAATAAGACATTGTTTTTGTCTTCATCAACAACACGGTGTTCAAGCCTTCAAAACATTTACTTCAGTACAAATTTTTAAAAACAGTAATTGTATTTTTTTCAGTAGCAATATGGACAATAAAAACAAAAACAATGAGAGCATCTACTATAGCATTGATAAGGCTCGTCTCTTGGGTCTCGGCACTCCAGTCTATTTTCCTGTAAAGGATTGGTACCAGGCTGTCTTATCAAGCTCCCTGGGGACACTTCCAGCTTTGCACTTGATGGGTCTTCTTTACTTTTGATGACATCTGTGGAGAAAGACAAACTGAATTAAAGTAAAAAAACATATATACCACAGGGACACCCACATGCATGCAAGAAAAAAAGTTTGTGATACAAAGTCACAGTTATCACTACTTTATTTTTAAATCAGTACATCTATAATAAAACATCAGAGTCAAAGTAATAATAGCCTATAATGAATTTATAAATCTGGACAGGAAAATCTTACTAGAGAAATCTGAAACAGTGTCATATTTGACTTGTATTGTACAGTCACCAAGCACAATTATACTACTGAAAAACATTTATTTGTAAGATAATTTAAGATAAGATAAAGCTTTATTAGTCCCACAGGGGGAAATTCCAGAAATTTGTGTTTACAATGGGGATTTTTTGTGGGATCAACTTTATGGATGGGGAAACGATCAGTGGTGTAGTCTGGTTTACTTTGGGGAGTAAACTCTGACATACTCTGGTGGGTGTTTGTCCTCTTAGGGCCTCCGTACACTGAAGGCATTTTTGACCCAATTTTCACCTGATTTATACACGTCCACTGAAAACAGCTCTGAGACCCACTTACGGGCCTCCACCCACAGGTTGAGAACCACTGCACTAGTAGATGGTATTTAAAGCTTAATACTTTCCGGATTGTTCTTATATCATGGAGGATAAGTGATGCAGGAAGCCTCTGGGTGAATTTATCATTTAGAAAACAGTGAGCAGTGAAAACAGCAGCTCAGAACTGGACTGATGAACAATATTGAGTTTTGATTCATCAACAGGCCGACTCGTCATTTTTAAAGGTAAGTTAAACAGAGCACATGAGCTATCAAGAGTCCGTCTGTGACTGACGCTCCCTCACTGTCCTTGTGACGCACACCTGTCTGCGTCTTTACGCTCACCTGCACAGAGGAGCGCGCGCACAGACGCTGAGTGAAAGCAAAAGTTTAAGTCACATAACCACGCTATACTTATCTCTGTGCATTTTGTTGTGGTTATCAAGTATTTCGGGGCGTTTTCTAGTGGACACCACGTCTGCCACACCCCTGCATCCCCCATGTGATTTGTGCCAATAAATGCAGCGTGAGAAATCGGAGGTGTGGCACGAGAGCGCGTGAAGCCAATCAAATGCGTGCGTATCACCCAGTGTGTGAAACTTGGCAGACCACATCAGCCTCTGTGCTTACATCAACCTCCTATTAGCTCAAGTTAGTCAACAACATTTCCTGACCATGTCTTAACTTTTACAAAAAATACACCAACAACATAGCTTTACCGACCTATATTCTCTGTGCAATGCGACGCCATTTTTCCCGAGGTGCAAACAATCTATAGCAGCGCCCATAGCAACACATTCAGAGCAACGGTACAAATCTGCAGTCCGACTACTTTTTAAGAATTTTATGCTAGTTTGTAAGTTTGTTTGTTTGTTAGTTTGTTTGGTAAGGTTGTGAGGGCCTCCATGTCATCGGACTACATAACACAGCTCGAGCCAAGTGCCCTTGCTCGATATAAATTAAAGCTTAATATATGCAGTCTGGAAGAGTGTCCATATCGATTGCCGGGGGATGTCTGGCGGAATCAGCCACAAGAGTGGCCACGAGTGGATTTCGGCAACATCTACGTTTACCTTATTGAAACTCCAGGTAACTATATGCTAGCAATTTGCAAGTGGGCTCATATGAGTCAAAGTTGTTCGAAACTGAGTTTCTCCTGTTTGATTTGTTGTGCAGCATAAGTCAGAATTAATGAGATACAAAGTCATAAATACGATATAGTAAATTATAATTAGGAGATAAGTCACAACTATGAGATACACTCATAATTATGAGAAACAGAGTCATAACTAACAATCACGAGATTGTAAGTCATTATTATATTTTACTATGTCATAATTATGACATAGTATCTCATAATAATGACTTAATATCTCATAATTTTGACTTTCTCATAATTATAACTTACTATGTCATAATCATGACTTTTTCTGTCACTGGCAGAAAAGGGCTTCTATACAAAAGGCAGTGTAAACAAGAGTACAACTCCAAAAAAGCTGCAGTAAATAGAGCTCCTGAGGATGATCAGCCTATCTTGATTTTTTTCAAATGTTTTAGGTGTCCATTCAAGGGAAGCTATGAAGAGCTACAAGGCGCTTGAATCATACAAGCTCTTGGAGTCAGGATGGGTTCAGACTGTATTTCACATGACACCTGACAACCCTACTGTGATGGTGCTCTGAGCTGATGTGACGCCCTCCTATCGCATCAATGATCCTCCACATCATCCTTGGGTTGCAGTTAGTGATAGTGGAGACATAGTCACAGCCCACTGTGACTGCAAAGCTGGGTATGTATGTGTTGCTTTAAATGACATGTACAACAAAGTTTAATTCCACCAAAATACAGCTTCAAATCCACATAATGTGTCCACTATGAATGTGAAAAAAAAGACTTTTCTTGGCTGACAGAATTTTTTAGGGCTTGTATAGTGCACTCAATGCAAAAGGTGACCTGCATTTTAACCTGTATTTTGTCTGCAACTCTTTTCCAGTCTTGGAGAGTCTTGCTCACACATCGGAGGGCTCTTTTACAAGATCGAAATGATCATCAGGACTGGAGGGTTACACAAGCCTGCCTGTACAGATGTGCTCTGCACGTGGAGTGAGAGCACCATGAAAGGTGTGCTCCCAGATAGAATTGCAAACATAATTTTTTATGGAAAAGTGACCAAATGCAAAGTCAGAGCTGCTAAAAACAAGGAACTCTCTGAAAATCTGACAGATAGCAGTGGTGTACAGAGAGGTGACCCTGAGCCCCCAACTATGGAGGAGAAAGAAGCATTTCTGACATCTCTAGATGCATATATACATACAAAAATACACACATACATATATATAAAAATATATCCATCCAACACCCAACATGAATCCATAAAGCCAATCATGAATCCCTCCATCATGGCTCAAGAAAAAACCTTCTGTTAAGCAGCAGGAAATCTTGAATGTGGATCCCAGTCTCATGATGAACAGCAAATCCACACGATGCTGTGTTGGTGTGAGGGTGAAGGAAGGGAGGTAAGAGGAGACAAGTGGACTAGAATAATAACTAAAGTTAGGGACAGATCCATGAACCCTAGACCTGTCGTCTGATTTATTAGAGGTTAGCCTCTGGAGATGCTACATCTGGTTTTCAGGAGGGTCCTCATGTCTGAATGGTTGCGGTGATCATTTTATAGAAGTATAATCAATGAAAATAAGAATTTATGGTAGTGATGAACTCATGGGTGCCCAGACCACAAGGTCATCCCTACCACATTTGTCTCTGTTAAGTATAAATGTGTTAAAGGCCTCTTGAGATGTGACATCCCATTTTCAGAGGGACCTCATGACTATGTGGTGCCAATTATAGATACGACAGATGTATCAACCATGGATAGGAAGATCATGCTAATATCTACATTATCAGCCATAATGATAATGGGAATGGAATGTTCCTAATGAAATGTCCAAATATGTGTCATGTCTATAATTGTAGTTTTTGAGGCTTCGTGACTCCACAGCAGCAGGAAGTCTACACCAAGGATCCCAGACCACCTACAAGACCAGAGCCAGAGACGAGTACAGGAGCAAACAAAAGGGGCAAAGGCAGATGTGGAGAGAGAGTGTTATAAATAACAGCAGCCCCTCCCTTCACTTCAGTATAAATAAAGGATGTTCACCTCCAAACAAAAGGATGTTACTTAAGTAAATCAAGAGACGAGTGAAAAAAATGCACAGCAAAACTGAAACATAATGTAGATGAAAATGAATGCAGGTGTTATGTAGATTTGTCTTTTGAAATCAAGTAAAATATCTCATAAGAAAAATAAATATCTTTAGGTTGCTTGTTTTGAGCTTGTTTTTCTCTACCTGGGGGATGTTCCACGAAGCTGGATAAATAAGGCTGGTCTATCACTGGTAAGCGTGGCTTGAATAAACGGCAACTTTAATTTCAGCTGCAAAATGTTCCACTAACGAGGCTCAGCTGTTTTTCAGAAACACATATTCAAGTCAGGCTGATCCAAGCTGCGACTGAGCACGTGTCTGGAGGAGAGAAAAAGCCCTGATGTGTCGATTGTCGAAATGACGAATTCATGTCAAAACCAAGAGCAGAGACGTCTTCAACGGTGGAGCAAAAGCTCCTCGTGGAGTTGTATGAGGACTACAAAGGGGAAAATAACAAAAGGGCAACACGGTTGCAATTAATAAAGCCAAAGATGCTGCCTGGCAAAGCACTGCCGACCATTTAATATATTCAATTATACATTGTCAACTACTGACCTTGCATGCACGCTACAGCGTTTTCAGTCATTCTCGCGGATCCATGTTAACATCCATCATTATCACGCTGTTGTCATGTGAACACATGTCGTTTTTTAAAAACACAAAAGAAAACCTTTGTGTTCTGGTGACAATGTTGTCTTGTCAACAGTAGTCCACCCCTAAAGTACGTTCACACCAAATGAGTCTTGGGCAACCTCGGAGATCACTCTCCATGCAAAGTCAATATACATCTGCAGCCAGGCACGGCCAGATATCACAAAGTGTGATGGATGCGATCTGAGAAACTTGGTCCTGTCTTTGCACCCCTGTTGTTGCAGATGGAAACTCTGGGCTCGCTTTGCAAGTGCGACCAGGTGTGCAACAAAAGCACAGTGTTACAAACAGAGGGCTGTGGTCATTGTGGTGAGAAAATGGGTCTTATAAATGGAATATATTTCAGCACTGACTGAATTTTTTGATGAAAATCAGATAGACAGATTGAAGCATTTTGAGTAGAATGATGCCTAGGCTGTGTCATGTGCCGAAGCGAATCAGTAGTGGAAAAGTATGTTTTTGTTAATGTTTGCATGTAATTCCCTCTACGCTGTAATTATGGCTATTCTGTTTTCACCAAAACTCTTAACCTCTACAGCCCCTTTTTTAAGCCTTTGCTGAAAAATGACAAACTCATAAAGAAAAGAGTGTATCTCTGCAATCACAAGGTCTATTTGAATTATTTTGGTGTCATAATAAAGTAACACTTAAAAGATTTGTCCAGATGTGGACTTATCAGCATAAGTGTTACTGGGAGAGAACAATAAAAACAGAAGTCTGAATAATTTGAATTATCATCCTTGCCTGAAAATATTTTTTTATTGTGAATATCTCTTGAAAATGATGCTGAAGGGGCTGTAAAACTCTAAATGATTTTTTTTAATATCATCTCTGCAAAGGACTGTTGTTACAAAGTGATGGAGAGCAAAATTAGACAGGTTTGATAACAATTTGGTCAGGAGAGGATTTTGAAAGACAGTTCACTTTTTCTTACGTTTTTGTTGGAGAGCGTGCAAGCATTCCCAAAATCAGTTACTTTGGGGCTGGAGCCAGCTCTCTCTAAACAGGTGCAGAGCTTGTGTCTGTCACTGTTGCTAATTTTCAGGCATACTGTATGTCTCATACCTCATATAACCTAACTTCCTAAAGATCTCAAAATATCAAGACGAGGTTAAAGGAAAAGTTTGGTTACTGCAGCTTTTACATTGTTTATAGAATGAAGTAGAACAATATACTCACCCTGAAGGCTTTCCTGATCCAAACAGTGCTTCAGGAGATATTTAGATCCAAAATCAAGCAGCGGACATCCGAACTAACGTAGTACAACAGGGCATGTATAGCGCTGCTCCTAAAACTGCATTAGTTGTCCAAAAGCTCATTATTTCACCAATATTCCATCATGGTCCACTCACGCTACTCCTCCATTACAGTCTGTGTCACTCCAGACATATCTTTGAGCCTCTGCTGAGCTCTGAGCTGACGAAGAAGACTGGGTGCCTCCGCACATGCGCAGTACTCTCTGGAGCGCTGCCTCCGCGACCTCCTTTCTATAAGCTTCTTATCTGTAAACTCTGGCTCGAAACTGTAAGGACACCCATCATATTCAAAGTTCTCCTCCACAACATCTTCATCTGATAGATATTCGTCCATTTTGCACAAAACTGGAGGAAGAAAGTCGTTGTGTAGCCGGCGGTCGCCCCTGGAACAATGAGCCGTACTGCGCATGTGCGGTGGCACCCGGTCTTCTTCGTCAGCTCAGAGGTCAGCAGAGGCTCAAAGATATGTCTGGAGCGACACAGACTGTCTTGGAGGAGTAGCGCGACTGGACCATGATGGAATATTGGTGAAATAATGAGTTTTTGGATGATTAATGCAGTTTTAGGAGCGGTGCTATGCATGCCCTATTGTACTACGTTTGTACGGATGTCCGCTGCTCGATTTTGGATCTTAATATCTCCCGAAGCACTGTTTGGATCAGGAAAGCCTTCAGGGTGAGTATATTGTTCTACTTCATTCTATAAACAATGTAAAAGCTGCAGGAACCGAACTTTTCCTTTAATTAAAAAAGTCAATCTGCTGTTGTGTTAGTTTAAACTGAATATGTGATCCACTGAGAGCATGGATGGCCCAAACAGAGCCGACTTCATCAGACATGTTCTTGTGTCACACAGACCTTCATGGGTGAAACCTTCAGAGGTCTGATTTCATCACTGTCACCACCGACATATAACACCACACAATTCAAAAAGCTCACGTATGGAAACACCCTCTCGGTGAACTTCTGGACGAAGGTGTGTATCACCTTGTCAGAGTCCGGATCAGAGAAGGACAGCCTCCCTCTGTCACAGTCCAGCTTCACTCGGATCTTCTGGAGCTCATAGAGAAGTTCAAAAGGGTAATAATATGTCGGAGAGCATGCCGTGTATTTCAGCCATGACTTATATTCAATTCCCCAGAAGTCAGAATCCATGTTCTCTCTCCTCTGGAAAGACACGCCCACTCTCCAGAAATCATTTTGTCCTACCTCTATGTCCCAAACATGAGTCCCTGACTCAAAGCTCTCAGAGCCCAGGACGGCCCAGGTGTCTCCAAACCTCTCCGGATTATCAGGGAGCTGCTGCATCGGCCCGTCTGTGATGCTGGTCAGAGCAGCAGCGCCCTCCAGCAGGGAGCGCTGCTGCACTCTCTCCACTGCCGCCTTGTAATTCTTCAGGAATAAGACGTCTTTAGCCATCAGATGGTCCTCAGTGTCTCTGAGTGTCTGAGAAAGAGCTTCTATCTCTCTGCTCAGAGCCTCCATCTGCTCCTTCATCCTCCAGCTCTTCTGCTCCTCTTCCTCCCTCAGAGCTCTCAGCCGGGCCTCCTCTTCCTCCTGCAGAAACTGATGAAGCTTCTTAAACTTCTCTTTAATCTGAGCCTCTGTGAGTCTGGCCTGGACCTTGATGTGCTGCAGAGTTTTATCAAACTTCCCTCTGATTCGCTCAAAGTCCATTAACTTCTCCTTAAAGGGCTTCAGAGTTTCCTGGAGGCTCTTCTTGTGTTGTTGAGCAGCTTCATCGATGGGTTTGAATCTGTGCCCACCATGTTTCTCTGAATCTCTGCAGACCACACACACCGGCTCCTGATGGTCCAGACAGAAGAGCTCGAGTTTCTCAGCGTGCAGACTGCAGAGATCCTCTGAAGAGCTCTGGTCTCTCTGCAGTAAGAAGTCCTCACACAGGTTCTTCAACACCAGGTTACACGGTGGGTCTGCTATAGAAGATTTTCTCTTACAGACAGGACACTGCCGAGTTGGTTTCTATCTCCACCAAGTCTGAAGACAGTCTTTACAGAAGCTGTGGCTGCAGGCCAGGACGACTACAATGTGGTTAGTCAAAAATGATCTGATAGTACTTTATCCTCTGCTCCTCGACCATCAACATCATAGCTGCACGTTTGTTGCAAAAACATAAAACAAAAGAAGAGTGATGAGGAGATCCTGACGGACAAGACGGTAAATTGGGTTTATGTTGACTGCCTTGTTTATGAGCGACACCTGATAACAGTGTTGGGAGTAACGGCGTTAGAAATAACAGTGTTACTTTTTCCCAGTAACAGGTAATCTAATTAATTACTGTTTAAAATGTTATAACGCGTTACCGACAGTGAAATGTGGCGCGTTACTTCGCACCGATGTCAATCAGCTGTTATCTGACCTGCCTTGCTCAACCAGACTCAGACAGGAGCTGCACCGCTAACAGACAGACGAGGAAACTCAATGCCAGAGTTGCCAGGTCTGCTTATTATAAGCAACTTTAGGCTTCTTCTTTTTCTAACTTGCGTGTGTATATTGGGGGTTGTGGGCTGCACTTTTTGGGCTTGTTCCAATAGAGCAGTTGTTCATTTGGGCTTTTTGTGCCCCCAAACCATCAATACAAACCCAATTCAGAAGTTATTAAAGTTATTTTATCCCACCCGAACACAAATTTACAGTAAAAGGGTTTTCCAGCTGAAAAAAAAATATAGCCAAATTGAAACTGATTTCTAATGTGGCTACTACTGTTTTCACCATAATAAAGCTGTAGAGGATTGAGATAAAACATAGATAAAACCTGACATGTGTGTTTGGTTACAAAATCAAGGTTAGACTGTTTAACAATAACAGAGTTATAAATAACAGCAGCCCCTCCCTTCACTTCTGTATAAAGAAAAGGATGTTCTACCTCCAAACAAAAGGATGTTTAATAAGTAAATTAAGAGACAAAAAAGAAAAAATATGACTTTGAAATCAAAAGCTAACATAGATCAAAACTAAAACACACTTCATGAAGGTGTTTCTCTTTAAAAATGCTTATTTCAATCACAAAATCTGGCAACATGGCTAACTGCAGCAACGGTGAGTCTGGAGCGTCTGTGGAGTTAAAACTGGAGTTTTCAGGACGGAAGTACAAGAAGTAAAAGTCAAGAACACACATGTGAAGTGTCCATTATGTCCTAAAGCAAAGTGTTTGTCTGTTGTTAGTAAATCTAAAATCTAGAGACCAAAAACAGCGAGAACTCTGCTGATGATGTCAGAGCTGCTGCAGCAGGTAACAACAAGGAAGGACACAGAGACGGAGACACACAGTTCAACACATCAGTTACTTTACCTGGTAACTAATTACATTTATGAAGGAGTAATTCTGTTAGTAACTCACTTACTTTTTTGGGAAAGTAACTAGTAACTATGAAGGTAGATCATTAACTTCATCTGTAGTAAAGGAAACGGGGAGGAGAGACTCTGAGGAGGTGAAACAGGTTTGAGTGAAAACACAATAAAACAATCAAGGTGATATCAGTCAGAGCTCAGACTCCATTTGAAGAGGACTAACTGAAGCAGAGGGACAAACACTGATCTGAGACAGGGTGAGTGTTGATGCAGTCTGAATATTTCTGCTCTGTTTTAATGTCTGGATGATCAGTTCAGTGAAGAGAGTGAATGCTGAGTGATGCTCTTTAAAATGAAACACAGACACTGATATAACAGACATGCTGCTCAGTCAATGTGAGGCTCTTTTTCTCCTTTAATTCTGTTTTTTTGTATTTATGAAGCTCCAGATTAAAATAACGTCTCTGCACGGCGACTCAATCACTGTGGCAGACTCCTCTCTCTGTCAGCCATGTGATTTGAGCAGATATATTTAAAGAGTGTTTACAGAGTGAACTGCTATACACCCTGAAACATCCTCATTAATCTGAGCTCTCTTTGTCATGAACAGGAATGATCGTTTGGTCTCATGTTTTGATTTTTAAGGCAGTATTTTCCTGAACTCTTGTTGTCCTCATGATAGAATAATGTGACTCTTAAGGTGGTATCAGTAAATGGAGCCTCGTGATTCATCTGGAGCGACCAAAGGTCTGTTTTATGGTGCTCTACAAGCATGACGGACTTTGCTTCATATCCTTGGAGATACAATCACTGCTCCATAAATCATGACCATTGTTTAATTATTAACACATGGCTTAAACCAGGGGTTCCCAAACTTTTAAGCCTGCGACCCCTAAAATAACGGTGCCAAAGACTGGCGACCCCCACAATCACCGGAGGTGACAGGAGCATGAGCAAACGTGTGCACTGACACGCAAAAATACGCTTATCCAACCGACAACCCAAAAAAGAACAACAACGTGACATGTTTTTGCATAACGATTTACTATAAGATTAAAGCAGAATACGACAGTCAAAATATGCAATTTTATTCCAACAGGAGAAGGAGGCCGAAGAGCTCACAAAGCTGTGTGATGAACTAATCGGCAAAGTTCAGAGAGGTTGATCTGCTGGGTACATTTTGTAAAAACAAAAAATCTTTTTTCTTTTTTTTTTAGTGTCCAGACCATTTTCTTGTGTGATTGTCTTTTCAATGTTCTTAAATAACTGTAAGTAAATAAAGATTTGGAACTCTACTGTGATAATCAATAGATGAAGGCAGTTTTCATTTTTTCTGCTCCAGTTTCATGTTTTGAAAAATGCTTGACAGTGAGAATTGAGCTGAAGTGAATAAGAAAAACATCAAGTGTTTGCCTGCTGATATTCAATAAGAGGGAGGCATTTAGCTTCATATAAATTAGTGACATTTGACGACTACATGTTGTATTTTTCTAAGTATTATTAATGGATAAAGATGCACCCTATCTGGAGTAAGACTATAGGATTCTGAATCATCTGGCGACCCCCCCTCTGCGTTCTGCGACCCCCTGGGGGGTCCCGACCCCTACTTTGGGAATCCCTGGCTTAAACAGTTCAGGCTTAAAGGTACAGTGTGTAGTTTTTAGCGGCTTCTAAAGGTGAGGTTTGAGACTGCAGCACTCCGGCGCTCCCCCCTCCCTGTCGGAGAACCTCCGGAGCTACGGTGGCCTTCCAAGGACAAAAAGTGTTTTTAGCTTTGTTATCAGCCTATGTTTTGTCTTACTGCCACAGAAAATGAATAAATCGTGGAGTTTTAGCATGACGTTGTCTCCCTATCGTCTTTCAGTCTTGCTAACGCTCACACCGGTCTTTTGAAGGAGACAATCATTCCAAAATGCTTGTGGCCGTGAAATAAGTCTCGCATAGCAGATACATTCTCTGCGTCTTCCTCCGACTTCTCCCGAAAGTAAACAAATAAATTCGGCTCCATATAAGAGTACAATTCGACACTTAGTCTTACCTGTCCAACAAAAAACAGGCAACTTCGGCGTCTGTCTGCAAACTTATCCTTCAGGGACTTCCATCTGGGAAAGGCAGCGCCGATGTTGACCCTGTTTTTTTTGTTTTTCTGTCCTGATTGCGTTTGGCTTCATCCCGTTTTCGTTTCTTTGACAAAGATTCACGCTCCACTGATGGCAAATTGTACGTGTGGTCCTCCATGTTTGTTTGTATTAGCACAGCTGCTTGGTAATCACTCTCTTCTTCTTCGTCTATTTCCCAACTGTGCATTTCCGGTAGGCGTCAACAAAAAAACGTGAAAGTGTTTAGTTTCTCCGTCCTGAGTTACGGTAGAAAAGATGGCGACGCAAAATGGAAGCCACCATAAGAGAGGACCCGCTCCTATGTAGATATAAATGACTTATTCTAAGGTAACGAAAACAAAACATTAATTATTTAAGGCTGATTAGAAACTAATTTAAATATAATTTTAAGTAATCTATTCCATTTTTTACCAAGTCTGTTATTGTAGATAGCATTTAATAATACACACTGTACCTTTAAATTCAAGTGAGGGTTCTCCATCAAAACAATAACAAAAGATGACTGTTAGGTTATCAGGATATCATGGGAGTGATTTCCTTTAGATCCCAAAACAACATGACATGTTTAGGTTTGTAACTTTAATGGATGAAACAGCGTCATGTTACAGTACGAGTCTGCGTGTGCTGCCATCATTTTAGATTATTTCATCTCACAGACTGAGCCAAGCTAATGTTTACTCTTAACATGAGCTATCAGGGTCAACACAAGGGACACAACAACTCAATAAATACTGAACTTAGGTTCGGGGACTATGGCTATAAAATAAAAAACAGGATTCTTCAACACAAAAGTGATTTGCTGATTTGAATGGACTTTTTAATTTCAATGTTATTTTCATGCTTGACACCCACAGTAAACTCAGAGAAGTCTATTGACTGTCAGCTCTCTGACTGGAGAGTCTATTTTGGTGCATTGTGTTGAAATTGTTTTATCATTTTACTTCAACTCTGAAAATTTCTCAAAGTAAACTTGTCTTCTCTCAAAGGTCAGAGGGAACATTTCTAATCTGACAACATTTGGTGTTCCAGGAACATTCAAAGGAAATAATGAAGCATTTTGTTGATGTGAACAGCTGATGATGGATGACCTCACATAGCTCAATAGGATCAAATAAATTAGATATGAAGACGAGCTTGAGACATCGTGAGTTACTGTCAGTGGTCTGAAATGGGATAGGGGTGAGCAGCAGCTGAGTTTGTCTAGCCAAGCAACAGTTACTAAGGAGGCGGGGCTTGGCAGAGGATCACTTCCTGTAAAGGGCGGGGCTTGATAACAGGTCAGTTACCTGTGCTGGTGTGACAGCAAATGATTCCAAACTCTGAAATCAGTGAATTAAAATGACTCCTTTCTGTCCAAACATGGACTTTACTGTCAAATCTCTGCTTCTTCAACTTCATGGTTCAAAAGTTTGATTCATTATTTTTCAAACAAACATCAGCTGAGGATGAATGTTTCATGTGAGATCATGAAGAAAACCATCCATTAAAGTGTTTCCCTGTTTCCGTCCTCTGACTCCTGTTCACAGACGCTGCCCATTGACCCTCAGTGGGAGGAGCTTCTAGCACAGGTGAAAGTAAGCCGGAATGCACCGGAACACCTCTGAAAAGCAACTTTCTCTCATGCATACAACGCTAGCCCTTTCTTTTTTCAAGTGAATTTTACAGAAATAAATGTAAAATTGATGAATGCATAAAAATCACCTCCAGAATATGGCTTCTGTGATGTGTTGAGCAAGGTTTTAATGTGCCTGCAAACACTAGGCTATAATTTCTAAGCTACAGTACTCGCTTACCGTGATAGGTTCTAACTTGTAGTAGGCAGTCACTCGCTGTAGTGTAAATCAGTCAATACAGTTGGCACATTTTGACCCTCTATCTGAGGGAAATGTCAGCAGGGTGACACTGCTATGGGGCTATGTCCAGTACTTGCCCTGAGAGCATAGGTGGACAGCACAGCAGGTATACGTAGATCTGACCAATATTTGTGTGTCATAGTGGCCCAAGAAAAAAGGCTAACTGCCTCTAAACAGTGGTTGTATCATTGGATTGTGGAGGTGATCAACCAAAGGTATTAGGCAGCTGGGTGCACTTCGCCAGCTGGTGTGCTAGCTATCTACATGTCGTGGGCAGCCCCCCAGGGTGTACCCCTGGAGGCAATCTATGCTGCGGCTTTTTGGGTATCACCGAGCACCTTCTCAAGTTCTACAAAGTTAAACATTCACACCCTCCATCCACTGGCAGGGATTGTTTTGACGCCTCCTTCAGCCTCAATGCAATGCATTGCGTAAGGTGATTCCTCGTGACCATGTTGGCATAAGGTCATCCAGTGCTTTGAAGGAAGGATGAAATAGAACTAAGGTTACGTATGTAACCAAAGTTCTATGAATCCTGGATGACTGCCAGAGTGTTCTGTCACTCAGAATCACGTGATCTCGAGGTAAGACTCTGCAGGAACAGATCCCCTGATGACACCGGAATAAGTAGTCCAGGTCAACAGGGGTCACACGTAACTTTGTTGGTATAACTACTCGACCTGCAGATGCATGATGTGTCATCCAGTGCTTTGAAGCACCGCCTCAGGTGGTCATCCAGGATTCATAGAACCATGGTTACATACAGAGCCTTCAGTTTTACGTGTTGTGAAATACTCTCTGTCTCTCTGTCATGCGAGCAGGACCACTCCTTCCTCAAACAAGCACACGTGGAAGTAAAAAAACTCAATACATTCTTTTCATTGGATGGCTGGTTGCCTAGGTGATGTAAGGTCCCCCAGACAGTCAAGACAGGTCAAAGAATGCAAAGAAAAACTGACTGTATGTTCAAGTGAAAGAGGGATGACAGGCAGGTTGGGAAAAAGAGATCGGAAAGTGAAGAGGAAGCACATGGAGAAGGTAGGCTATGCAGTAGACCAGAGATGAGCCATGAAGTCTATCCTTCTGTCAAAAATGGCTGACAATGTTACTAGACCAGAACACAAAAGTAGGCTGTATGATTTTTTTGGTGTAGTCTACATTAACTGTGGGCCTAGGATGTCAGCCAGCTGTGCAGCTCACAGCTAGAACACTGCTGCAGCTGCAGCATGAGATAGCCTACATTTTTATTATGACACTGAATTAAACTTTGGGTACTGTTCCAATTCCCATCCTTTCATTTGGGCCGTAAACAGCCACTAACAAAAACTGCTGTAAAAATATATCAGATTTTTTTTGCAAAGATGTGTTAATTTACTTCAGTTTTGATAAAAAAAATAAACATTTATTATTCAATTTCAATATTTTAAATGTCAATTTTCTAAGAGGTTTCGCTGATTTTGGGAAAGAACACACAAAATGACTGATTTTCAATATGAAACATTATTGTCTGGAGATTTTTTTATCTGTTATCACTGTCTTGGATATAACAAAGATTAGTAACAACACTGACTTTGATACATTATTAGCTTTTGTATAAGATTTGAACTTTTCCCCCCTTTCGTTCCATTAATGCCAAAAACAGTCACTAACAAAACTGTTGTAAAAAATGACATTTAACTTCTTTTTTCTGCTTTTTTTTGTATAAATGTGTCAAGCAGGCTAGAAGTCTTATATTAGCAGGCTAATAATTCAGTAATTTCTTTGTTTTTTCACCACAGTTGAGAGTGAGAGAGTGGAGGCAGGAGGAGGCAAAGCGTGCAAGCTAAAAAAATTCTTTTGAGTTGCACAGTTCCTGTAAGACCTGGCCTGGGATCCTTGGTGGAGACTGCCTGCTGCTGTGGAGTCATGAAACCTCAAAACTACAGCTATAAACATGACACACATAGTTGGCCATTCTATTAGGAACACTCCATTCTCATTATCATTATAGCTGTTCATGTAGTTATTAGCATGATCTCCATATCCATGGTCGTTACACCTACAGTATCTATTTCTTATTACCACATAGTCATGAAGTCCCTCTTGAAAATGGGATGTCACATCTCAAGAGGCCTTTAACACATTTATACTTAACGGAGACAAATATGGTTGGGATGCACTTGTGGTCTGGGCACCCATGAGTTCGTCACTACCATAAGTTCTTATTTTCAGTTTGAATATCTAAGATTATACTTCTAGAAAATGATCACCACAACCATTCAGACATGAGGACCCTCCAGAAATGAGATGTAGCATCTCAAGAGGCTAACCTCTAAGGAATCAGACGACAGGCCAATGATACATGGACCTGTCCCTAACTTTAGTTCTTACTTGTCCACTTGTCTCCTCTTACTTACCTTCCTTTGCCCTCACACCCATCACAGCATCGTGTGGATTTGCTGTTCATCATGAGACTGGGATCCACATTCAAGATTTCCTGCTGCTTAACAGAAGGTTTTTTCTTGCCGCCATGATGGAGGGATTCATGATTGGCTATATGGATTCATGTTGGGTGTTGGATGTATATATTTGTATATATATGTATATGTGTATTTTATATGTATATATGTATCTATGCATATATGTGTATCCATAAAATGAAGAGCTTTATGCTCTATTGTAAAGTGTCTTGAGATAACACTTGTTATGAATTGGCGCTATACAAATAAAGATTGATTGATTGATTGATTGATTGATTGATTGATTGATTGATTGATTAAGAATCTTATCTTACTTTCACCCCTGTCTTCTAGTCTCAGTTACCATCAGTTAACACCCTCTGTTGTTTTCTGCACATGCTCAGTAGGATTTTCTCTGCTGACTGAAGTGTAGTGAGGTCATTTACCACAGCTGATTGAACCAAAGACATGTGTGAACAGAGTTGTGAACTTTATTGACCTCATTAAACTGATTCAGTCCTTCCTCACAGCTCTAAATGATCAGAACACCGTGTTTCCTCAAACAGAGACCGCTGCTCAGTCAGCAGCCCTGTGCTTCTGCTGCAAATGGCCAAGGTCAAATGACCTCGCCAGACTGGCCGATGCTCGTACTCGAGGTAGAGTTTTGGAAATGTGGAAATCCGGGTTACTCTTGGTTGTGAATGATGTTTCAATATTTGTCTGTCTTCCTCTGTGTGGCCCTGTGATTTGCTGGTCCAGGGTGACTCTGCCTTTCCTCTAATGTAAACTGGGACAGGCTCCAGCCCCACAACCCTGAAAGGTTAAGTGCTGTAGCAGTGTCGTGTTAATCAAATATATTTTTCTGTCATTGTCAGATTTGTTGATAAATGACAGAATGTTCTGGAGGCTGTCCGTCATTATGACAGAAAAAGAGGACGATCCAGTGTGCCATCATACTCCTGCAGACACTCAAACCGTCACTGTTTTTCTCACCACTAGATCCTGGAGGAGGTCATTTATGCAAACAAAGACATCCTCAGAGTCAGTGGACACAATCACAATGCTGACACTCAGAGCTGCTGACTGTGTCACTCTATCCACATAGTAGCTGTGGGTTCAGGAGCTGTGAGCCCCATGGGTCAGGCACAGGGTTCTGGACCTGCCCTCGTAGGATCAGCTAGAAGTAAAAAGTGTTTGATGCCCATTTATTTTGCTTTTTATCCAAAACACTCAGATGAATGGACTGCACTGTTTTTCAGATCAGTACCATAATTCATTGCTGTATCTGGGCCACCTCTGCAGTGGAGACTGTTTGCTAACTCTGCTAACACCCGCTACAGCAGGCTAGATAACTGTGGCTGCAGATGAAGGTTTAGTCTCAGAGGTGCAGAGCTGCTTCTCCAGATCAGTGACCCTCACTTCCAGAGCTGAAAACAAGCCACATGTCATACAGCTACCATCATCAGGAAATGAGGATGAAGAGGAAGTGAGCATGTGGCACATCGGGCGGGAGAGGAAGAGGCAGAGAGAAGCTAAATGCTAAACTAGGCTAGGCTAGGCTCAGAGCAGAAGACAGAAAATGAACTTAATCACTGCCATTGAGCAACTAACTGGAGCAATTAATTGAATCTTCGTATGTTTAAAGTTTGACAATCAAACAGAGTAGGTATGTTTCAGAGTTAAATGTTAAATAGCTGTAATTAGCATTAGCAGTATGAGACAAACACACAGCCAAAGACACAAACAGGAAGTGACAGAGAACTCTCACCACATTAGCAGGAAACAGCAGTGAGCAGGGACAGACTAAACATTTGTACAATCACCTTCCAAATGTTGAAGACCCTCCTGCAGGAAGAGTTTGTTGTTCACGCTCTGCTCTCTGACTCCTTCATCACAGCTGACAGACAGCAGGGGGCGCTCTCCTATGGACCAGACTGAAGAACCAGAGGAGGGGGTCCCTCCATCTAAAACCTCTCTGATTAAAGAAGACCAGGGTCTGAGGTGAGATGAAGATCTGAACCATCACACTCTGACACCATCACTACATCATCTTCATCATGATCTTCATCATCATCATCAGTCCATTATCAACAGATAGTTTGGGTAATTGTTCATTACTGATTTTGTCTTAGGGAAAGCAGATATTTCTCTGGACCCAAAATGTAGAAACTCAGACTCAAACATCATTTTTATGTGTTTAAAGATGATAGTTGGTGGGTTATTTCTTAAAGATGCTATGAGGAGTTTCTAAGTAATTAAAAAAAAGTCTCATTTTTAGAGATATGCCTGATGGAAATACACACTTTAAGATGAGTTTTATAGCATCAAAATAGGTTATCTATAAATGCTATTCCTTAGCCTTCTGGTCGGGTCAGACAGGGCTGGACTGGCCTGGATACTCAACTTCAGGAACAAGACAATTAAAACTAGAGCAAATTTATATTATTCAGACACGTCTTAGAGCACCAGGCTGTAAGTAGAGATATATAGCCGGCTACAAAACTACGATGCTAAGTTTTCCAAAATTTGCTTGTTGTCACACATCAAAAACTACCGCTACGTAACTAGAAAGAGATACATTACCTTGTGGCTTTGCATCCTGTAAGTTGTTGAAAAAAGAAGTTGTAAAGCAATGCAGAGTTCTGAGGAAGGTCTGAGCTGCATTCATTAGCATCACAACAAACACACGCTTTAGTTTGGGTCACGTCTTTTGGTGCGTTCCAGTTGTAGTCAGAAGTAGGAATTTCCAGGTTCCGAGTGGGAAACTGCAACTGGAACGTCCCCCTGAAGTCTGAATTTCCTACTGGGAACTCGGTGAAACCTCACCACCCCCGAGTTGACAGTGGAAGATGGATGCCCCCAGTGTGAACAGTTATTTAGCTCCTGTAATAATCCATTTATTTGCACTTCTGACTGGGGTGTGTCGCTCTAGATCAGCTGTATACATAGTATTGTTAGACTTATATTTACAAAAATGCTGCCATAGTGATAATCACATTCTTCATGTGATATTTGTGAACAACAACACAGGGCGTGCTCACAACAGCTAACAATAGCCTGGTAGATCGGCATGTTTTTTCCGACTTCAACCAGTCAGAGATGATGTCACTCCCAGTTCCGAGGTTACTGGAACACAGCATTATGACAGTCAACGTGCGTGCTCATGGGTAGCAGAGTCTTTTTGTCGCTGGATAAAGATTCTCCTCATAGCACCTTTAAGAATCTGTTGAAGGTTGAGAGCTGATCCAAAAAACAACTGCTGAGTAATGACAGAGTCATCCTGAGGCACACAAGAAAACCAAGGATGTTAGCACAAAGAATAACAGTAGATTCTTTCCATCACGTAACGTTGACCTGAAAGAGTTACCATCCTGATAGGCAGAACAATCTGGTGATCAGAGGCTGAAGAACTCCAGCTTGTGTCTACTGCAGGCTGATAATCATTTGAGGCAGCTGAGGTTGACTGAGGCTGAAGGTGGTGTTAAGGTGCATTCACACAGAACGCGACTTCAGTGACCACTCTCCATGTAAAGTCAATGTACAGCCGTGATGGGGCCAGGCAAACCCTCCCACGATGTAATGGCCATGATCAAAGTTGAACTCTTCTTACTCAAAGGTGATGAAGATGATTCTGTTTATCAGGATGAAGAGACCCGAGTCTCCTGTCCCCAGCCATGTGTCCATGAGGAGTGACCGCTCTAAAGATTTTCCCCCTCAATTTAAGGAGGACAGACCTGCTAAGGACAGGTGAGTGTTCTGAAAAGAGTGACCTTCGACCTCCATTATTGAATTATTTACTCAGAGGTGATGAAGATGATTCTGTTTATCAGGAAGAAGAGACCAGAATCTCCTGTCCCCAGCCATGTGTCCATGAGGACTGACCGCTCTAAAGATTTTCCCCCTCAATTTAAGGAGGACAGACCTGCTAGGGACAGGTGAGTGTTCTGAGAAGAGTGATCTTTGACCTCCATGTTTTAGGGCTCACTCAAACAATGGCCACTGATCCTTGTCCTCTTAAAGAGTGCCTGGTCGGCCTGCACTCACATTGTCTCTCTCTGAATCATACTTGGACACACATATTCCTCTCCTGCAGACTACAAGACACATCCTCACAGCTCAACCCTTTAGGGTCATATTTAAGCTCATTTGATTAAACAGTCATTCAACTCTTCCATTTCAAGTGTATTACCTGTAGGTGAGCAGCTGAGCAGATGTATGAAGAGAAATATCAGAAAGGTGTCCACTGATCTCCTCTGGTTAATTCACTTCAACAAACTGATTCTTTTATGAAATATGAACCTTTACAGCTGTTAGAATTTGATGTCTATGACTGATGTCAGTGTATTGGTATCATTTTTTTATGCATTAACAATAATCTCGTCCACACACAGACCAGCTAATGTGAAAACTGAATATTAAGTGAAACAAGATGGGATGGCTCATGTGAGTGCACCCTAAGTTACTCAGAGGTTGTAGTGGCTTCAAGCTTCCAAAAAAACACTTCTGAGTGGGTCTAATACACACAGTCCAAACAAAAAGCAGCCACAGATCCAGCGTCACTTCCAAGGTTTATTTAAAAAAAAAAAATAGCATTTACAATCGTAACTTTATGGATAAAACTAAATGTAAATGTTACTATCTTCTGTCAATCTGCTCTTTGCGGTCAACAGGCTTTTATGCTCCCGCCCCCAATCCTCTATAGCCAGTTGTCACTAACCACATCAATTTACCTGAAGCAGGTAGTGACTCATGTACATAGGGATGGGCATACTGATGAAAATTAACTCAGTCAATTTGTTATTATAAACAAAAAAAAAAAATCAATTCAAATAAATATCGATTAACATATTAACAATTAGGCAGGCAAGAAATTCATAACAACAGATTATTTAAATTCATATTCTTTCCTTAATTCGGTTTACCATAAAATAAATTTGTTATTTAAATCAGATTTCCTTTTGGCCCCAACAGAGGTGATGAGGGGGATTCTGTTTGTCAGGATGAAGACCTCCTGAGCAAAGACCCTGACCATCAGACTGTGTTAACCCTTTAGCTCCCAGTTTGATGCTCAGGCTGAACGCTCCTAACAGTTCATGAACAGCCTGAGTAAGACCAGAGGTCTATATCACAAAGCAGGATTAATGTCTTAGCGAGGTAACTTCAGGGTTAACCCTGATTTATCGATAGTACAAAGCCGGTTCATCAGAGTATATCACCATGGTGACTTACTTTGAACGGCTAACCTGCTCTGGAGCGGGATGAGTTGGAGCTTGAATCTGATCCTTCGACCCTCGCACTAGCCAATCAGCTTCTTTGAGTCATTGGCCTGCCCTCTTCTCTTGAACCTGGTAGAAGGAGGCGCACAACTCTTGAGACGAGCATGAAGATGAGAAAGAGTGTCACAATACCGATTTGACCCACTAGATCAACCTGACGATGCACTGTGAGACGTAGTGGTTCTAACGGCCCAGAATCATCTTTACCTGTGTGTTATACTGGAGCCGTTTATTCCCCGCACGACCACTGACTGTCACACTGTCATTGTGCATTGCTCTGCAAAACAAACTTCACTTCTGTAGCACCTTTCATACATTCAAATGCACCATAAAGTGCTTGACAAATAAAAGGGATATAATTCTTATGTGAAACAGCACCTTATTCCATCATGTCCATCATGTCATTCCTGCACTTTATTCATGTGTTTGATGGATTTTTTTTCTTGCCGATTTTTAAATTGTTAATTTGGGTCAGAAATCAGATTGGTTTGTTTTTATGATTTCATTGTGGCAATGACTTAAATCCTAAATGCAGCTGATATGACATGAAACAGACCAACCTACCAGACACAGTTATGTGTTTGTATTTATTTTTTATCTGCTCCCACGACGTCCTCACGACAGAGGGATTACATCTGAAGGATGATAATTGTCAGACATGCAACACATTTTCACTTTATATTGCTTTATGAGATTCATAAGTGTGAGATTGAGCAAGTGATGAGTAATTTGCGCATTTTCACAGTCCACCACACACTTAGTCTGATTGACAGCTGCTACGGTGTTTTCTTTCTCCATTATTCTGACTTTTTCATCCTTACATCTTAACATTATCAGACGCTGCTCTTCACATGTTAAATACAGAGCTCTGTCAGTGTGTTCTCCGCTCATGATCATGATTGGTCAGCTGCCTCTGGGCCCTCCCCTGATATGAGCATTCAAGGCTCTTGATGAGACAATCCTGGATTGAGTTACAGTGCTGATAACTTGGATTGTGCGATCGATTTCCTGATTGCCATTGGTGCGGTTACTCAGTCCTGGATAGATGTGAGTTACTGGGGATAAGTTGACTACGCTTCGTGGTATAGGCCTCAGCTTAGTCTATTAAGGACATGGAAGCAGAGCTGAGGCTATCACTTTCTTTGTCAACATGGATATTAAAGTCACCTACAATAAATATTTTTTTCAGTGCTCCAGTTATCTATAAACTTAGAGAATTCTGATAATTCAGAATAAGTGCCTTGAGGTTGGTAGATTATCACAACTAAGACTGGCTGCCAGATTTTTGAATCAGCATGAGATAAGCTTAGAACTGTCACTGTTTTGAAAATCAAAAAACAAAAGTGAGGACCCAAATGTAGATCAACTCAAAAATCTTTGTTTTTAACTAACAAAAAGGTTTCCAAACTCCAAAGCCAATCCTTAACAAAAACGTCAAACAAATACAAAAACAAAAACAAAGTACAAAAGAAATCAACAAAATAACTGAGACTATCTAGAAAACTCTGGAGATCACTGGAAACCTTAAGACACTGAAGAATGCTGAAGAACACATGGTGCAACAGGGAAGATGAACAGTGACCCAACAACAGACTCAGGGAGCACAGAGACTAAATACACAGGGGGGTCATCAAGCACAGATGACACAATCACACAGGTGGAGGGAATCATCATCAGAGAGACATAGAAGGGAGGAACACACCATGAGGGACACAGGGATTTCAAAATAAAACAGGAAACATGAGACAAGACACAAACCAGTAACTGAACTAGGAGGAAGAACAGAATCAAGAGTGAAAAAGAGAAACAGAGGAAGTCTAAAAAAGATAAAACTAAATAACTCCAGGCAGGGAGTTTTATGACAAAAACAAGGCTTTCAAAAGAAGTGTAATTAGACATTGGTCAAGGATTGATGAGGAGACATTAATGATTAACAGTTGCTACACCACCACAGCCTGTGTCTCATGGTACAAGGGTATGAAAATGACGGGGAGGAGTGGATTCATTTAAACTGACGTGTCCATCCTGGTACAGCCACGTCTCAGTTAAACAGAATAAATCAATGTGATTTTCTGCTATAAGATCATTCACCAGTAAAGATTTGGATTTCAGTGATTTGATACTAAACAGATAACATCTTATTATCTTATGTTTTTGTGTTTTTCTGCATGTGAGGGATTTGAATGATATTTTTATGACTGACAACTCTTTTATTTTTTCTTGTTTTAACAGTTTTGTGAGGTTAGGATTGGGAACAGACACAGTCTCTATGGATTAATTATTATATTTATAATTAGCATAACTATCATTACGGTAATGACTGAAAAACTGTTCTAAATCAAGCACAGAAGAGTGTGTAGGACTACAGCTCTGAGACCTGGTCTCATCTCTGAGTGGTCATAATTTAGGGTCAATAAACTCTGCCATGTTTTTGATAAAATAGCCTCACCACCCAAAGTAGGATGGATGCCATCTCTTACAATCAGACCAGGTTTTCCCCAGAAAGATGTCCAGTTATCTGTGAAGCCCACAACGTTTGCTGGACTCCACCTCCATAGCCAGCAGTTAAATGATGACATGCGGCTGTATCACTGGTCAGATTTGTGAGGGGACAGAGAAAACTGTTGGGATCCATATGTCCCTGCGAAAGCCTGCACCAAAGTTTGGCTCCCCTGAGGTTTCACACGTAGGTGTGAACCCTCTGATAAGAACAAAAGACCCTGCCCTGCTCTGCATTCCAGCTCATTTTTCTCTTTTTGAAGAGGATACAGGTCCTCTCTCTCAGTCTCTCTTCCTCAATCATGGAGTGAAACTCTCTCTTTCTGAACCACGGAGTGAAGGGGACAAAGCTCCTCTCTCACAACTCTTTCTCAGGAAACAACCTCCAGACTTCTTGTTTTTTTTGTTTTTTTTTTGTTTTTTTTCAAAGTTATTTTTTGGGGCTTTTATGGCCTTTATTGTATAGGACAGCTGGAGTATGACAGGAAAGCGGGTGAAGAGAGGGGGGATGACATGCAGCAAAGGGCTGAGGCCGGGATTCGAGCCAGCAGCCGTGGCTGGGGGCTGGCAGCCCCCGTACATGGGGTGGACACTCTACCAACTGAGCTAATGTCCGCCCCCTCCAGACTTCTTCCACAGCCCTGCTCAATGCAGACTGTAGCACCATAGGTGACACAAGAGCCTTAAGGAACAGGAGTTCCTGATCCGAGACAAGTGACAACACCACAGAGTTAGCATCAAGCTGCTAACTCAAGGGACAAAGGAGAAACCAGTGGGCTTTAGAGCCAGGAGCTGGAGGGACAGACCGGCCTGGGACCCACTGAGAAACCATCAAACTTGTAGAACTGGACTTTGCAGAGCAGAACGGACACCTTTTCCTCCCATGGACTTGGTAATATAACTGGGCCTTACAGACTTTAGCATAGCATAGCTAAGCACAGGACTATTCAGTTTAAACAATCACGGCATTGCGTTATTGAATATGTTCCTTAGAGCTTTAAGCTATAGCTAACTTCTGTGTAGTTTAATATTACTATTCCAGGTAGAGACATCAAGCTAACACAAAGAGACCATTCCTGACCTCCACCACTCCCCATGTGGTCCTGGTTGTAAATGCCTTTGCGTTAAGACACCCTTTAGAGGCAGCCATCTTGCCTTTGTTTGTTACACGAACACACACACACACATAGACACACTCACACACACTTAGAGATAGGATTTTTTTTAGATTAGGTATTGTATGTTTTATGTTTGTTTGTCAATAAATGATTTTAAACACAAAGTCAGTTGCTGGTCTGTTAATGTTGTATAAGAATGAATCTTGCCAACCTCTTCTCTGCAGAACTACCAAATCCTTTAACTTTAACTGACAATTCATTGGATAACTTTGGTTATTTTTATTAAGTTAATTATAAATCAGGGTTCCAAATCAATAGTCAGTAACCTTAATGAGACAATAATAAATTGACTATCATTTCCCCTTTTATAGGTGGTTCTTCATGGTTTAAGTAAGGGATAATGCCCGACGAGGTGTCCATTATCAGAAATTAATGGACGACGTGGAGGCGTGAACCGTCCGACACGAATCGGAGGACGGTTGCTTCCGCGAAGTCCATTAATTTCTGATAATGGACACCTCGGAGGGCATTATCCCGCTTATACCATGGTCACTTTTAAAAAAATACATATTTAATGAATTATTAACACATCCATGTTGTTTTTATACCGTTAAAATCATTCGTTTTAAACAAGACGCGACTGAGGGGACTATTTAATATCGCCACAGACACGCTATGGTAACCTCCTCTGGCCACAGAACCTGCAGCTCGGTCTGCCGCAGCTGTTTTCAGGCCTAATCAGTGGAGGGAAGTGAGATGATTGCTTAACGTGATGTTACGTGAAAAAAGTGTGATTTCAGAGGGCAAGTGCACCTCTTATCGTTTGTGTATCCAGAGGATGATGCGATTTTTTTTCAAAGAATCAAAGTCAATAGATAGTTTACTAAATTGTTTTTATTGCAAGAAATATTGTCCACCATTCATTCTGATCATTAAATATGCTATCAAGCAAGTAAGTCTATCCTACATCGTTTTTATAAATATCCACCATTCACTCTGATCATTAAATGTGCTATTAAGCAAGTAAGTCTATCCTACATCGTTTTTATAAATAGGATGTTCACCTCGTCTTTGTCCTTCTCTAAATTGTTCAATTCCTCCGTTGCACCTCCTTGTGTCGCATCTCCTTATTCTCATATTCTTTTCTCTTCTCTTCTTCTGCTGCATCCCAGTCTTCAAAATTATCAAATTCACCAAACAGGCTGAAGGAAACCATGAAATTGTTCATTTTGTCTCCTGTGAGCTAGGCGATGTTAAGAGTTTCCGTTGCCACGGTTACCAACTACTGTTTGATCCAGCGCAGTAATTTAGAGCCATCAGGCTATTTGACCGGAACTTCTTTCTAGGTGTCCTATATCACCTTTTAATGGACACCCTGCAGCCAATCAGAATCGAGTATTCACCCAGACCATGGTATAATGTAAATTAAATCCCACTAAATTTAAGTAATTATTTCTGATAGCCAATATTATTAAGTAAAACAGTGAATAGTTGTCCACTGATCATAAAGCACAACAAAACTTAAACTTTAGTGACTTCTGACTGATGAAACCTGAAGTCATTATTGCCCAGATGAATTATAATCTTATTTTTTTTACAGCAGGTTCAAATTTGATTGGATGTCACCTGCTCTGGTCCTGAGGATACTTCTAACTATGCCCTCTGACTTCATGACCTTCACATTTCTCACTGTAGAGTCTCCAATAATCAGAGTTTGATGCTTTAACTGAATGTCTGTCTCTTCCTTGTTACTGCACACAGAGCTGAAAGAATGATGTCTATTTGCTTGTTGTGGAGGCGGGACTGAGGCAAGAAACAAACAAATAGAGTTGGCATATCCCTTTAAGGAAAATTACTTATTGGTTTCTTGTGTGTAAACATCATTGACTTCCTTGAAGTTTTTGTTAAATATTTAGTCTTAACTCAGGGTCTGTTGAGTTGTAACTGTTTTAAGTTTCCTTGTAAATCTGCTCATTTTTGCCTTTTTAGTTTCTTTAAATGAGTAGTTAGGGAGATAATCTTTCCTCTTGATGTTGCCTTCAGTGTGTCTGAAAACATTGTTGGAGATATTTGTGGCCTGTTTTAATCCACAGAGCTCAGCTGGAAACATCTGGTCTCCTCAGTGGTGAATCCAGACAGCGTGAATCAGAGCTGGACTCCATATTTATGGTGAGAACATCACACTTTAACAAACTCCATGATCCTCAGATTTGTTGGTCCACCATCATCCAGTCTCTGTGAAGGTCTATAAGAAGACCCCAGACTGTGAGATGATTCAGGCTGTGATCTACACATTTAATCTCCACTCTGTCACTGTTCTCCAGCTGCTGGAGGAGAACATCTACACCTTTATGAAGAATGAGCTGAGGAGAATCCAGAGAGGTTTAAATCCAAATTACCCAAAAAGCTTAGAGGGCCAGAGCGAGGATGTGTTGGTTGGTGGTGATGAGGAGCAGAGGAGCAGCAGAGAGGCATTTCTGGAGATCACAGTGAACTTCCTGAGGAGGATGAAGCAGGACAAGCTGGCAAAGCGCATAAGGAACAGTAAGAACTTTTTCAGATTTAATATGATGGCAAGAGGAAGGGAAGGTTCTCATTTTTTGATCTGCTTCACTCTGATGTTCATCACCTCTGTGTTCATGATAAAATCATTTTTGTTCAAACTGAAGATGTGAGCAGCCCCTCTGACATGTCAGGACTTTGTCCAGGGTCCAGACTTTAATATAATTTGTTGGTTTCTCCTTCAGGATCTGACGCCTCAGTGTGCCGACAAAAACTCAAGTCCAACCTGAAGCAGAAGTTCCAGACCGTGTTTGAGGGGATCGCTAAAGCAGGAACCTTAAACCTGCTGAACCAGATCTACACAGAGCTCTACATCACAGAGGGAGAGGCTGGAGGAGTCAATGAGGAACATGAGGTCCGACAGATCGAGACCACATCCAGGAGACCAGAGAAGACCATCAGAGGAGAAGACATCTTTAAAGTACCACCTGGAGAAGATGGACCAATTACAACAGTGATGACGAAGGGTGTGGCTGGCATTGGTAAAACAGTCCTCACTCAGAAGTTCACCCTGGACTGGGCTGAAGACAAAGTCCACCAGGACATACACTTCATGTTTCCATTCACCTTCAGAGAGCTGAATCTGCTGAAGGGGCAGAAGTTCAGCTTGGTGGAGCTTGTTCATCACTTCTTCAGAGAAACCAAAGAAGCAGGAATCTGCAGGTTTGAGAAGTTCCAGGTCTTGTTCATCTTTGATGGTCTGGATGAGTGTCGGCCTCCTCTGGACTTCCACCAAACAAGAACCCTGACTGATGTCACAGAGTCCACCTCAGTGGATGTGCTGCTGACCAACCTCATCAGGAGGAACCTGCTCCCATCTGCTCTAATCTGGATCACCACACGCCCTGCAGCAGCCAATCAGATCCCTCCTGGATGTGTTGACATGGTGACAGAGGTCAGAGGGTTCACTGACCAGCAGAAGGAGGAGTACTTCAGGAAACGGTTCAGAAATAAGAAGGAGGCCAAAAGAATCATCTCCCACATCAAGAAGTCCAGAAGTCTTCACATCATGTGCCACATCCCGGTCTTCTGCTGGATCACTGCCACAGTCCTGGACCACGTGCAGAAGACCAGAGAGGAAGGAGAGCTGCCCAAGACCCTGACTGAGATGTACATCCACTTTCTGGTGGTTCAGTCCAAAGTGAAGAGCATCAAGTATGATGGAGGAGCAGAGACTGATCCTCACTGGAGTCCAGAGAGCAGGGAGATGATCCAGTCTCTGGGTAAACTGGCTTTTGAGCAACTGCAGAGAGGAAACCTGATCTTCTATGAACCAGACCTGACAGAGTGTGGCATCAACACCAGAGCAGCCTCAGTGTACTCTGGAGTGTTCACACAGATCTTTAAAGAGGAGAGGGGACTGTACCAGGACAAGGTGTTCTGCTTCATCCATCTGAGTGTTCAGGAGTTCCTGGCTGCTCTTCATATCCATCTGACCTTCATCAACTCTGGAGTCAATCTGATGGCAAAAAAACAGAGAACAGCCAAGGTCCTTAAAATCTTTACTGTGAAACCTGATGCACAGCTCCACCAGAGAGCTGTGGACCAGGCCTTAAAGAGTCCAAATGGACACCTGGACCTGTTCCTGCGCTTCCTCCTGGGTCTCTCACTACAGACCAATCAAAATCTTCTACGAGGTCTGATGAAGCAAACAGGAAGTAGCTCACAGACCAATCAGGAAACAGTTGAGTACATTAAGTCAAAGATGAATAAGGACATGTCTGCAGAGAAGAGCATCAATCTGTTCCACTGTCTGAATGAACTGAATGATCGTTCTCTGGTGGAGGAGATCCAACAGGCCCTGACATCAGGACGTCTCTCTACAGATAGACTGTCTCCTGCTCAGTGGTCTGCTCTGGTCTTCATCTTACTGTCCTCAGAGAAGGACCTGGACGTGTTTGACCTGAAGAAATACTCTTCTTCAGAGGAGGCTCTTCTGAGGCTGCTGCCAGTGGTCAAAGCCTCCAGCAAAGCTCTGTAGGTGCACCTACCTGCACAGGTTACATTAGATCTCTGTTTCTTTACAAGTGTGATCATTAACTGTTTGCTCTTTATGCTCTTCTGATTCTGATCTCAGGCTGAGTGGATGTGGACTGTCAGAGAGAAGCTGTGAAGCTCTGTCCTCAGTCCTCAGCTCACAGTCCTCTGGTCTGAGACACCTGGACCTGAGTAACAATGACCTGAAGGATTCAGGAGTGAAGCTGCTGTCTAAGGGACTGAAGAGTCCAAACTGCAGACTGGAGACTCTCAGGTAAACATTCAAAATCCCCTTTACATTTACAACTCAGAGGTGAGCCAAAGTTCCAGAGTGTTTTTTCTTCTTTTTTTCATTTTAACTTTGCTTTTGTTTTTTGATGAGTGAGGCACAAGATGAAAAAAGGAGGATCCATCTGCAGGAAAAACTTAGAGGTTCACTTACACAGGTAGACAAAATTATTGGTACTGTGTGTATTTTACCTCCTAAAATTGAAAATTGACCAAAAAGAAAGAAGAGATCAAGAAGCAGGGCAATGGATCCTGATTCCTTTATCTCAGAAACATGCAGCATGGAGAGGAGACCTGCAGAGGAGTTCCCTGAAGACCAGACAGTTTACCACCCTTAAATACAGCTCTCTTTGATGAGTCATTACACAGTCACATGACAAAAAAAACATAAATTTAGACATTAGTAGCGGTGGTGAGATGAAGCCTCATGAGGCATTGAACCACTTGAGCCAACTGGTTAGAGAAAGGGTTCATGTCTTGAAGCTTCATGTGCACACAAAACCACCTACTGGCCAGGTGTATAATCACAGGCAGCTTTATCTTAAACACATAATGTGTAATGCATTGTCTGTTATGACTCTTGGGTATGATTATGAATTAAAAATATATGAAGGATTCTCAAAATAATTTAACACGTGTGTAATAAAAAAATGTAATGTACTATGTGTTGAATGTATGTGTTTTCTTCATTTTCATAGTCAATTGCATTTGATTTATTTTTTAGGGGTGGGGCATCAGGAGGAATGAGAACTGTTTTTGTTGGGTTGTTTTTTTGTGCTTTTTGAGATTTTGAATTGACAAAGAACTCTGGATATTTTGAATTTTGGATCTGAATGTTTTTTGGACATCTTTGGGTTTGATGAACTGCTTGCAACATTCTGAATTTTTCTCTTTTATGGACTGAGAACCAGCTTAAAGACTTGTTTTGATAAACTTTATACTTTATGAACACTTCAGTGCTTAGCTTGTTCGTGCTCTTTACATTTGAATGGAACTGAAATGTTTTGGAATTGTTTTTTAATTATTTTAAGATAAACTTTAATTTTTCTGTGGTGTGGTTTAAATGAGCAATAGGCCTAACCCTGAGAATTATGTTTTTCTTAACAACAGATTTAGTCATCTGTCTGGTGCCCAATTAATATCATTTTCACAATTCTGGCCCTAACCAACACTACAGTAGTGGCCTATCATAAAATATGGCAGGTCTTGTTTGTCTGTCACTTCAGGAGAGTGTCATGTGCTAAAGCAGAGGACAGTGAAAGTACTTGAACTATGAAGAGGGCACTTAATGTTGTAACTTGGACAGTGATGTTCAGAAAGGGAAGGTTTTATTCATTTTTATTCAGAAATAGCAGTTTTTCAAAAGTTTTGGTTTTAAACGATTCCTTTTGGACACAATAATGTGTCTGAAATATTGTACGATGTTATTCACTTACCTTATTCGGGTTAACCAAATTAAAATGTTCCACACAGGAGAAATCCTCCTCTTCCTACTTGGCTCCATCCTCTCACCTATCCTCTCATCTCCTAGATCTCCAATCTATCTCTCGAACTCTCTTTCTAAACACTCCAAACTGTTTCCAAACTCCAAACTCCTGTATCCAAACTATCCAAACTCTCAACTGACCGCAACTCTCCTACAAACACCCACACTTTGAATTGAGCCTGTGGGGTTTATATCGCTGTCCAACCTCGCGGCACAATCTGAAACACTTCCTGAAACAGTCACATGGTACAGCCGGGCAGCAAGGGTTCGGACATCATCATTTTTGGCCCCTCCCCTAAATGAAGCAAGCCTCGATACCTGCTTTGAAGAAATGCCCCCTTCTATGACTCAGCACACGCTTTGAAGCCTTGACATATCTCATAACATCACTAGACATTAGCATCTGTTTAAGAGAGCAAATACCTGAGGACACCATACAGTATAAGGGTAAAACTTCCCCCCAGTTAAAATCAACCACATCACCTGTTTACAAAGTGGTCAGACATTTTCTAAGAACAGATGTCAGACCGTGAAAGAAAAACCCACAATGGCCACTGAAATAACTTGAAACTGAGAACGGCCATGATAAATAAAAAATTACGATAAACTAAAGAAACTCAGACATTGCTTTTGAATTGGGATTTGACAGAATCAATTACAAAAATGAATCTGGCCTGATCAAAAATGATGGTACCTTTATCTTCATATTTTGTTTCTCAGCCTTTTGAGTCAATCACTGTCTTCAGGTGATTTCTGTAACTCTCAGTGAGACTCCTGCACCTGTCCACAGGTATTTTGGCCCACTCCTCATGAGCAAACTGCTCCAGCTGTCTCAGGTTTGAAGGCTGTCTTCACCAGACTGCATGTTTCAGCTCCTTCCACAAATGTTCAACAGGATTTAGATCAGAGATCATAGAAGGCCACTTCAGAATAGTCCAGTGTTTTGTTCTGATCCATTCTTGGGTGTTTTTAGCTGTGTGCTTTGGGTCATTATCCTGTTGGAGGACCCATGACCTGTGACTGAGACCAAGCTTTCTGACACTGGGCAGCACATTTCACTCCTGAATGTCTTGATAGTCTTGAGATTTCATGAGTCCCTAAGGAGCTGGACTTGTTCGAAGCTGTATCAGTAAAAGAGGAGGTTTTCAGCCTGCTCTCAGAGAGGGGGTCTCCCTCATGGACATGGACTATAGAGGACTTTAAAGGTCCTGATGGTTAAAGGATCCTCCTCCTATACTACTTTAGAGACAGACAGGCCTTCATTCTGGACCTGATCCTGTGATGTCAAACTGTGGATTCACCTGTCTGTCTGTCTGTGTCTGTCTGTGTGTCTGTCTGCAGTCTGTCCGGCTGTCTGGTCTCAGAGGAGGGCTGTGTGTCTCTGGTCTCTGCTCTAAGCTCGTCCTCTCTGACAGAGCTGGACCTGAGCTACAATCATCCAGGAGAACGAGGAGAGAAGCTGCTGTCTGCTCGACGGGAGGATCCACGCTGCAGCCTGAACATCCTGAGGTACACTGACACCATAGAAGAAGAAAGAATCACATGTTGATGTTCATCAGCCTGAAAAGTGAGATTACTCAGAGTCAGAGACGTCAGGGCTGCAGAGAGAGACCGGAGACTGGTTTGAGTTTGGACAGGAAGTCAGACTACAGCTGCAAACTCTGTATTCATTATTTTAATTTGTATTAATGGAGACTGAGAGGGGGTTAATCTGAGGGGTTAAAGGAATATTACACCCAAACAACGATTTGGCCTCATTTTCTACTCACCCTCATGCTGAACAACACTGTGGAGTAGTTTTGGAACATCTAGGATGCAGCCGAGACCAAACCAAACTGCGCCGATCTGCAATAATTAGGAGCGAGAAGAAGAAATCCCACATTCTGCTGTGAGCTGACAGAGCCGTGGACAGACACAAGAGGGGTCAGCAGAATGTGATTTCTTGGGTTCTTGTTTCTTCTTCTACGCCTCCTAATTATTGCAGTGCGCTTAATTCGCTTTGGTTTAAGAAATCATTCTGCTGCTCGACAGAGCCGTGGACAGTCACCCGTAAGTGGGATTTCATAGAGATGCTAAGTAGTACTGTTTAGGCTATAAACATGTGCTAAAATGATGTCGCTTTGAGTAAATGGTGGACGCTACCAGGACACTTGGATTACAGCCACGAGCAGTATGGAGGAATATTGACTTTTGTGGACTTTTTGTGGACTTTATGACACTGTTCGCCGGGCTCAGATTCAAGGCATGATATCAATGGCAGTGGACAGCGAGGATTCCCACAGATCTCCGGCTGCATCCTAGATGTTCCAAAAACTACTCCACAGTGTTGTTCAGCATGAGGGTGAGTAGAAAATGAGGCCAAATCGTTGTTTGGGTGTAATATTCCTTTAATGATTTAACATCATCCAGGGGTACGAGGTAACAGAGATTGATTATTGATTTGATCTGTAAATCCAGCCTTATGTTTGACCTGGATTGACCTTTTCCTTTTGATCTGTATGTTTTGGCCTCCTGCTTATTCTGTCAGGGGACATTTTTTGAGCAGGAAACTCAAAGGAGGCACTGGAGGAAAAAAGAACACAAAAGAAGTTAGATACTTGAATAATCACACCAACAATCACAAAAAAGCTTACGTGACAAAATTAAAGTGCAGCTGAAATACCACTGATGAACAATTCTCCACCACCCATCCTTCCACGAGGAGATGCCTAAATACTCTGGTGGATGAGCTTGATTCGGCACAGGTGAGGTGTGCAGCACAGGTGAGGGAGCAGATTAATCAGGTCGCAGCCCAGACTCAGGAAGGGAGGGGAGGGAAGCTCATCTGAGTGGAGGAAGGGGCTCAGCAGAGCAGACCACAACAACTATGGTTTCACATGTTTTCAAGTGCACTTTGGACATGTTGATATGTAATACTAACAGCACATTATGGAGCCCTAAAATAGACCAAATAGACAGAATACTGGAGTTAGTATGTAGTTCAGACCAGCTTCCACAAGACCTGTTCAGATTTAATGTCTGACTTGAAGAACACACATAAATAAATAAATAAATAAATAAATAAATAAATAAATAAATAAATAAATAAATAAATAAATAAATAAATAAGAAGTGGTCTAGGGGACTTAGCCCAGAAAATTCTCAATCAAGATGCCGTTTGCAGTATTCCAGTGCATTCAGGCATGGAAATGGGTCAAGAGTGAGAAAAGATACAGTGGGCATGCTCTCACAGAGGAAAAATTTAATATTTCATATTTAAAGATTCAATCTGATGCATTTTGACATAACAGTTAAGCAGAACTACAGGACAGCATGAATGAATAATAAAGTATCTATCTATACATGGTCCCATTACGCTATCAGGTACTGATAACTTCTCTCATGAAATGCATTAATTAACTTTCCATTGGAGGCTTGTTTAGATATCTACGTTATATCTCCTGCTGTGTTAGCTAACGTTATTAATCAATGACATGAAGCCTCTTTCAGCAAGTTTTAAATCTTCTGGTGATATTTTACTTTTAGCTAATGTTAAACATACATTAGCTATTTTCCAGTTGGATCAACAAGGCGTCTTAAGGCTCACTTATGCTCAACGTTAAATACGGATCTGGATACGGTCAGAGCTCTCTGTCTGTACTTTGCGTTCTTTTCGTCTGCATTTCTGCGCGTATCCTTGAAGCTTACGGATACGGACCAGACGGAGCAGTACCACCAGAAACCGAGGGGGCAGTGTTGCTACTGTCACTCTGATACTCATCTCTGGAGAGAAATAAAAAAGAAAATGACGGGGCTCTTCAAAGAAAAGTTGTGTGTGCTGGTGTGAAATCACAAACATATATATGATGTCACTTGTCCGGGACACCACGACAAAATCAAACTCCAAAACAGCTGGGAGGAGATCGGGAGGGAGCTAAATGTTAGCTTGTTGGATGCAAAGGAGAAGTGGAGGAGAAATGAGAGGCAGATTCATGCCCCCTGGTGGATGCAATGGTCAACATCCATTGCCAAAGTAAAAGACGCATGGGAGTATGTGTGCAGTGACGGAACCACCGTTTGAAACAGACTCATACTTTTTCATGCGTATGACAAGCATAAATGAGCCTTAAAGCTTCCAAATGATTCTCCAGCCAATCAGGCCTCTCCCCACCTTCTCAGAGAAAACACTGCTGATGTGAGGCCCTTCCAAAATAATACATATTCTCCACCATTGACTGTTTCATGTAAAATGCTGCTTCTGGCAATATCTGCAGATTAATAACTGAAATGTCAACATGTTCTCATGGTTTGTTTGTTTTGTACAATTAAAATGAAGTTTGGGAAATAAATCAGCTGTATCCTACTTCTGCTTTGCTCAAACTGAAAACCAGTGAAGCTACAAAATAAACTTAACAGAGCAGTCAGACTACATGCTACATTCCAGTGTAGTAGGCAGTATGCAGTGCCTACTACATACTACTTTAATATGCAGTTTGTAGTAGGCAAATTCGAAAATGGCCTATACCGACTTCTGATGCCGTCTAGTGTTGAGTGTAACGCGTTACTTTGCAACGCGTTACAGTAACGAAAGTACTTTTTTGGGTAAAAAGTAAAATAACGTGCTACTATTGAAAATTTGGTAACGAAACGTAGTTCCTTTTTTAATGCAGCGCGATGTTACTTTTCCCCTGGACAGATCTGACACTGATGCTGCCTTCTCAGCTGCTCGCACAGACATGAGCAGCGTTGCCAAGTTTGCTCGTTATGAGCTTCCAAGGGCCACAAATCTCGTAAGTCACGGCCGCGGGTTGTGGTTTTTTGGGCTTGTTTCTAGATGTGAAGTTTCTTCTTGGGACTCTTAAGTCTGTGTGTATCCCCCTAATTATCTTCCAGCTCCTAACATAGAGGAAAAGATGACTGTGGTAGGCAGTTTGTCCACTTCCTCGTTTCCTGGTTATATGCACGCCCCCAAACACAGTCACACACATGGCGCATGCTCCAGAGCCAAAGTTGCCAGGCCTGCTTGTTATAATCGACGGTCTTTTCTTGAATAGATACTTAGCGCTGTGATATTGAAATGTAATGTAGACAAACATGAACACACTTTATGTAGATTTCTCTTTTTTAAAAAAGTAGTATATGACATTAGGAAAGGAAATAGCTGGAGGTTGTTTATTTTGTCTTGTTTTTATCGACCAGGTTGCTTATTTCAGAGGCAAAATGTGGAAAAACTGGACAGGAGCTCTCAAGACAGTGTTTTGTCTGATGACTTTCATTTTGAGGCTGTTTTATCTGACACCGTTTTGTGTGATGACTTTTATTTTGAAGCCTGAGGCCGTTTGGTCTGAGAAATGACAGAGGTTTTCCTGAGACTGAGGATGTCCTAAAATGTAGACCATACTTCAGCCTTATTTCAGCAGCTCATTAGTCCACAGGGATGTCAGAGGTGTTTATTAAATCCATTGAGACATCATATTTAATGTGAGTGTTGAGCTGTGAAGTCTACAGAGACACAGTCAGGATGATGTGATGGTCCTCCTTCACAGATTTGGGCTGCAGTGAGAGTCCACACTGACTGAGTCTAACCAGCTCAGACCCTGACGTGGGACACCAGCGTCCCCCATGCACTCACACTGATAAACACAGGTCTGTGTGTGGAAATGGCGACACTCATGTACTAAGAGGAGAAAGTAAACACATAGATCCTGTTTGTGATGCAGAAGTGTGAAAATAAAGAGCCATCCACGGGCGGTCCCACTGAAACCACGGTGTGACCTGGTTAAGAGGATCCACTCAGAGCTCTGAGCCCAGACAGACCCTGGATGGAGACAGAGGAAGGTTTTCTGTAGAAACCTCCTGATTGGTGTGGGCTGGAGAGGGAGGCTATCTCAGGACCCTGATGAATGAAGAACTGATCCCAGCTTTGGTTTCTGTCTCCAGGTTGGACCATGGTGGACCACACAGACTGAGACCTGGTGTGAAGAAGTGTGAGTGTTTTTAATCTTTGATTTAATGATGATTATTCAACTTTTTACTCTCATCAACTTTTCATCTGAAGGATTGTGTCAGAGCTCCAGAGATAAAAACAGCATCAGGAGGATAAAGCATGGAGACATGAAGGTCAGAGGTCATCAGTCTGAGGAACAGGTCACATGATCAAAGTGAAGATGAGGAACAAAAATCAGCAGAGATGGTGTGTTGGTGTGATCAGAGAAATGCTCCATCACACCATGAGCTGAACGTGAGCTGTACATGAGAGCCTCAGGCCAACCCAGGGGATTATGGGTAATATCTCTTTGTCCCTTTGGCTCCAGGATGTTCACATTGAGGAGCTCAGAGGGTTCAGTGTGTGATCATTGATTTGAACATGGAGAATAATCAGCAGGACAGAAGTCCCTGACAGACTGAAGTCATGTGGATGAAAACTGCTCTCTACTGTGTCAGACTTTTTGGCCTGTTATTCTGGCAGCTCCACTTTTTGGGCTCTGGCTCCATGTTTGACATTTGAGTTCAAATCAGAGCCTGTGCACACAAAAAGCTTCAAATCAATAAAGTAGTGAATCAATGACATGTCCCAGACGCTGACAGACAGACAGAGAACATTACCCACGGGCTCTTTGTTGATGAAATGATTCCTGTTTTTCTATTTTCTGTCTAATTTAGTGAGCGTTGTGTGCTGAGTGTGAGTGGGACTGAAAGGGTTCAAACAGAATCACTGATCAGGATTTTCTATTTGTGAAAGGACGAGGGTTCATTCAGAGATTCAGACAGTTTGGATTGAACATGTTGTTAAAAAGTGAGGGCTTGTTCCTCTTCTGGGTCAATATTTGGACCCTAGACCCTTTGAGTCCTCACATTTGACACAAAATCTGAGCCTGCACAAAAAAACAAGATTAAAAATATCATCAAATCAAAAGAGTTGTTCATCAACATGCCTCAGACTGAGAGAGAAAAACTTGAGCCACAGGCTCTTTTATTTCAGGAAATCCTTTATTAGAGGAAAAGATTCTTTTCTTTGTGTCTGTGTGAAAGTTAGAGAGCACTGGGTGCTGTGTGTGAGCGCCATGGAAAGAGTTCAACATCCAAGAATCATCAGGATTTCAGATTTTTGGACAGAACTGAAGGAAGAAGCATGTCCACGTATTTTCTCTGAACATCTGTTTCTTATTTCAATAAATGGACGGGACACCCAGACCAGGTCCTCTTCTCTAGTCCAGACTGAAGACCGTGGTGGTTCACTGGTCCATTTACCCCAAGACCAAGGTCCTCTTCTCTGGTTCCAGACTGAAGACTTCGTGGTGGTTCACTGGTCCATTACTAGACCAGGTCCTCTTCTGTGGTCAGACTGAGGCAGTGGTGGTTCACTGGTCAAGAGCAAGACCAGATTCTCCTTCTCTGGTCCAGACTGAAGACCGTGGTGGTTCACTGAAATTCATAACTAGACCAGGTCCGAGGGAAAAACTGTAGGTGGACCATGGAACCACAAACACAGAAATCAAACTGGTTCAGATAGAAAAAATGGAGCAGAGTTTGAGGTCAGGGGGTCAGAAACATGGCTGACTCAGCAGGAGGTCAAAGGTCAGACCATCAGAGACCCTCAGGATGGTTGTAGATGATCTGATGATGACCTGCTGCTCTGATACAAGTTTCCTGGCCTTCTCTTTCCATCCAGATGCCCGTGAGCTGGGAGGTGGGACACAAACACAGTGAGCAGAAATTCCTCAGACTGTCTGGAAGACAACAGGGACGGTGACACGTGTGGGACGAAACTTCGATCATATCCTGATCATCCAGACAGATTTGATGTCTTCAACAGCTGCTGTGCAGGTCTGCTCTGATGTGGTGGCTGTTGCACAGAGGTCCAGAGTGGAGAGGAGATGTTCATGCCCATCAGTGAGTTACAGAAGAAATCTAGGAGGAAAAGGAGGTGGAGATGAATGTGTGTTTGGGACGAATGGCAGATCATTCCTGGAGTCTGAGCTGCTCTGATTATCATGATTTACTCCGTCCGTCACAATAACAGAAGAAACATCCATCTCCTCCTCCTCTCTCTCCTCACTCCCCTCCTCCTCCTCCCCTCCTCTTCATCCTCCTGGTAGAGTCAGGGTGTATATGGGCCGTTCCTGCTAGATCTCCTGTCAGCCTTCTTATAAAAGTCTCCTCTGTTGGACTGATCCACCTCCACCACAGGAGACCACGTTCACTGAGCCCCTCTATCCTGGAGTTTAGGAGTATAGTCTTATGGTTCAGTGTCTCTGTGCATGGTCATAGTACTCAAAAACCTGCAGGCATGATTCAAAGACCTGAGGCGTCTCTTGTCACCTGAAGAGAGAGTCGTCTGTTTGTGCTGACAGGAAACAGCTGATCATCATCCAGCTGATGTCACCTATGAACAGCTGATTATTCTGAACAAAAACAGACAGAAATAATTCAAATAAAATCAAGAAAATAAATGTTTCCATGTCTTTATTTACCTGAAGATGAACATCTGAAAAGACACCAAGAACCAGCTGAAGACTGATCTATATATTTATTACACTGATAAAATATATTTATTTAGCCTGGATGAATATACTTATTATACTCATTAATATATTTAGTAAAGCACTGATAAATATTTTTTTCATGAATCTGATAAAAACATTGATTACACATGCATAAACTTATTTATTTTTAATTGCAATTGAAATTAAAAATTAATCATAAATACAAATTCATGTCCATAAGCAGCTTCAAAAATAATGCTTGTTTCTGAAAACATAAAATACTTCTACAAAATCAAATGCATTCAATATAACAGCAGGACAAAAGACAAAAAATAAAGAGAAATTTTCAAGCATTTTTCTATACAATCAGAAAACCTAAAACTCTGTAGTGGCTCATTTTATTAATATCCAAACTGGATTATAGATCATCAAAGGCAGCTCCTAACTCATTATCAGTTAAATGATCAATCCAAACCAGCAGAGAGCATTGAAGCGGTGGCGCCTTGAATGAACTAGTGCGGCTTGAGATACCCGGTGATCCCCGGGGAGGTTACTGAGTTCAAGCCCAGCTCCAGGAACGACAGATGGCGTGTGTCGCCCAGGCAAGGGACACTTAACCCCAAGTTGCTCACTGCTGCGTCAGTGGTGTTCAGTCCCACTCCCAAACAAGGAGCATGAGAGGCAGTGAATGTGTTAGAAATATTGATGGATAACTAACCATAGAAACTCACAAACCATCAGTGAGTGTATGTGAAAGTGACATGGGTTCTGAATACAAGCTCTGGAAGTAGGAAATGTGACTCTGCAGCCTGTAAAAAGCAACTCTGCTCGAGTAATCAGACTCAGAAAAGCTATATACAGACTGTCCAAATCCATTTACCATAATAGATTTCAGACCCCGACGAATACACTGTTCACCAAGAACAACATATCAAATATTATATCAGAACAACAACACAATGAAGACAGGAAAGAAGACAAATACAACCACAACTATATACAAGGTCATAATCAATAATAATAATAATAATAATACAGTTATATTTAATTACAATGTCTAGAAGTCTGCATTTGCAAAAGAGAAACCAGGTAAATGAAAATAAAAAGTAACACTCATTCATTTACATGTAGTCATTTAATATTTTGCAAGGATTCTTTGATTCTTCAAAGAGATTTTCCACCTCTGGTCCCAAAAAGCAAGACAGTTTAAACACTTTGAATTAAATTAACCCTTATTTATCTCAAATATATTCAACAGAGAGATATGAACAGGAAATAGGCTGTTTATCATTGGATCAAAAAGTTTAAGACCATCGCTCAAAAAATGACAAAAAACTCTCCATACCAGAACAAAATGTTTCTCAGTAGGACTCAGTCATGAGTAGGTCCACCGTTTTGTTCATCACTTCAAAAAATTCGCTTTGGGGCATGCTTGATGAGAGTGTTTTCCAGGAAGCTTTTGGGGAACATTGCTCCGGCAAGTGGTGAAGATGGCTTGCTAGGCTGCATCAAGTGTCTGAACTGAGGCCATTTTAAAATCTCTTTGCCATCCATCCCCAAATGTTCTCTATGGATTTAAATCAGGGAACATGCCGGATGGTCCAAAAGAGTGATGTTCTTCTCCCCAAGAAGCCTGGTCAAGCTTAAGATTGTAACTGTGTTGTCCTGTTGAAAAACCCAGCTGTTACCACACGGTGACGCAGGGCCCTCAGTCATGAGGGGATGCTCCTCTGCAACATCTGCACGTAACCAGCCACTGCTTGACGAATTCTGCACCACCTGGAAGCTCCAGTGTTCAATGAATGAAAAGACGATTTGATGGATCTCCACTGTGCCGGGTAGAAAATATCTCAGGTGGGATCTCCTTTTGGTTTGCTTTCAGTAACGCTGGAAGCCATCTGGACTGTCATGTTATATTTTTCTCTACTCAGAGAATAAAAACTTTTTTTCCACCTTTCAGTGTCCTATGTTTGATGCTCCAAAGCTGGAAACGTGGGCAGTTTTGTGGCGCTGAAGGAGACGCAGGTTCTTTGAATTTGTTTTTGTTTTTGAAACCTTTTCCCACACAGGTGCCATCTGGATGGTTATTGGCGCCCGCAGTCAGCACCAGTAAGTGGCTCAATTTGGGCCGAGGACTCTCCTGTGTCTTGACAGACAGCTAATCGGATCCTCCTAGGGGCTCAGTGCAGGTGCAGTAATTTTTTTGGGTTTATCACTTGACTTTTTGTTCCATAATGCTCAGATCTTTCAAAACAACCAAGGCAAAGAATCCAGAGCAGATAGGGATGTATCATGCAGGACATCCTTCTCCAACAAGCTCTGAACCTCCTCAAGGACTCTTCACAGCCCGGACACACTCTGTTTGAGCTGCTGTCCTCAGGTAGATGGTACAGATCAGTCCAAACAGAGAGCAACACATTTCAGACTGAGCCAATACACTGTTCACCAAGAACAACATATCAAATATATCAAAACAACAACACAGTGAAGACAGGAAAGAAGACAAATACAACCACAACTATATACAAGGTAATTATGATAATAATAATAATAATAATAATAATAACAATAATAATAATAATACATTATATTTAATTACAAAGTCTGAAGTCTGATTCAAAGAGAAACCGGGTAAAAGAAAATAAAAGTAACACTCGTTCATTTACATGTAGTCATATAATATTTTGAAGGATTCTTTGATTCTTCAAGAGATTTTTCCACCTCTGGTCCCAAAAAGAAACAGTTTTAAATTGAATTAAATTAACCCTTATTTATCTCAAATATATTCAACAGAGAGATATGAACAGAGATCCCAAAAAAAAAAAGTGAAGTCATTACAAACAATATATTTGAAACGTAGTGGGAGGAAGTATCAAGTCCCACGCCTTCTCCATCAATTTTACAAACAAAAAACAGTTTTGACAAAATCATTTAGTGATCTAACAACACACAAAAAACAAAGTAGTCCTCCCTCAGTTTGGTGTTATACCTCCAGTTTTATCCATAGATCCACTGAAATGTATATTTTTAGACATTATTTTAAATGTCATCAGGTTTAAGCATTGCTTTGGATCCTGTTGTAACCCAGTCCATAACTGAACACCACAGCATCAAACACTAAAGTTTGTTTTCATTCTTGTGTATGACCTATGAATTTGAAAATAAAATGTCTTCTTAAATTATAATCCTCATCTCCATCTCTAAAAATGTTTTGACTGTAGGTGGTATTGAATTATTCTTGACCCTGTATATTTTAGTGCTGTTTGCAGTTCAACAATATCCATGAATTTAAAAAGTTTGACCTTAAAAAATGAACTGGTGTGATCTAGATATCCGACTTTATGGATGATTCTTATTGTTTTTTGTAGAGTAGGTGCATTGATTTGTTTGTAGTTGTTGCCCCATACTTCCACACAGTGACTTATATTTGGTAGATCAAGTGCACAGTAAAGAATCTGCAGTGATTTGTAGTCCACTTCATGTTTTGCTGTGTTTAATACTGAGATGCTTCTTGATATTTTCTCTGTCCATGTTTTATGTGTGGTTTCCAGCTGATACGTTCATCTATTAGAACAAAGAGTCATTTAATTTGATGCAGCCCTTCTCCCTGGACCTGCACCTGTGAAGCACCCCTACATCTACCAATAACATCATTTTTGTCTGACTTCAGTTTAATGAGAACTTACTGTCATGGAATCAGATCTCTATTTTACTGAATTCTTGCTTCACTGCCTTGTTCACCTCTTGTAATGCGTCTCCTGAATAAAAATATTGGTGTCATCAGCTAAAAAACACCCTGACAGTAGTTTGATGATAAGCGCTCTATCATAGGGCTGGGTATCGAGTCAGATTTTCTGGATCAATTTGATTTGATATTAAGAGGTCTCAAATTGATTCGATTCACGATTCTAAATGTGTTCAGTCTGGGTTATCTCAGTAAAAATAATGCTGTAAATGACTTTTTGACCTGGTACATTATTAAAACTGTTTTTACATTAAGAACTGAACCCAAAGCAGTTACATTAATCACATATTAATGATATTCATTAATGAATATTCTGCATGTCACTTTTTTTGTACAACTGGTCTTTTCTTTCATGCTTGTTAAATCTGAAATGTCCAGACGTTAATCATTAAACTCTCCGGTGGTGCCCCTGTAGTGCTTCTCACTTCAGCCATGTTTTTTTTTTGACTGCTTGCAGTTACATCTCACAAGGGCTGTGTCTGAAATGGCATATTAACGTCCTACTCATACTAAGAGTGACGTCAAAATGAGTATGTAGTGTGTTCACATTAGATAGTATGAAAAGATTGAGTGTGTGAGAAATACCCAGATGTATACTATATCAGAAAAAAGATTTAACTATGCGAGGTGGGCATACTAGTCACACTCAAATGACCCATAATGCATTGCGCCATGCATTAAGACCGACCCGCATTCAGCTAAAAATCGGCCACTAGCAAACTTCCCATTTTCAAAATAAAAGCATCTTTTATTATCTCCTTTTAGATCTTTAACGCTTTTGTAAACTGGGCTCTTGTTTTGAAGTTTCTTCGATAGCATAATGACGCACATAACGGAATGTCTGAAATGCCAAAATGAAATTTGTATCTGTGCGTTTTATGGCTCAAATGACCACATTTTGGTATTCTACGTGGTGACTTTCTCTCCTAAAATGCTCTCTGAACTTTGAAATGTGGTGAATCAACAGAGATATTTGATAGCCTGGTGTGCTTCTGATTTTTGTCGTCAGAGGTTTGAAATGCATCATGGGAAACTTAGTAGTATACTACAGTGTGAACGGTTGGCATTCTAATCATACTTATAGTATGTAGTATACAGTATATACACTTGAGTTTGTAGTATGTAATACGTTAGTATGCCATTTCAGACACAGTCAAGATCTTGTTCAGTGGAAAGCAGAGCTAAACACAAGACTAGCAGAGTTGATACCACAGGCTGCTTCTCAGACCGTCCAATGAAGAAAAAAACTACCCATGTTAAAGATCAATCTTTGGATTTTATGGATCGATTATCAACCATTTAAAGGGAAATCGATTAAAATCAATTAAACTGATTTTTTAACCCAGCCCTACTCTATAATGAAATCATTTGAAGCTCTTTTAAAATCTGTCCTTCAGCGCCCTGTAGGAAACTGGCTCTGGTTCATCACAAATTAAATTATTAATAATAATCTCAGTCTTAAAAACAGAGTAGAGAGGGGAGAACAAAAGATATGATAAAGCAATAATTACATTAGTACAATGTTGAGAGGCTAAATGAACAAACAGAGGCCTACATCAGGACAGAGCAGGATCTTATTCAGGAACAAGTGGAAAAATAATCTTTTCTGCAGAAGCAAGAAAAGGGCCCCACACCTCTGAATTCATGGGAGGATCCTTTTAATGGATCCCACATTTATTTTCAAGTTTGAAATGATTAAAAATCTCTTTTACTCACAGTGTGTGTGAAGGGGGTGATGTTGACTTAAACCTTATTAGAATGAGGCGTGGACCCTACACTCTCAGAAAAAATGTGTTACATTTGTACCTTTCAGGGTCCAACAGCTCGTCACTGGGGCAGGACCCTCGAAGGAAGGGGACAAATTCATGCCCTTGTATTTTGGACCTCATTGTGGCATTTATGGACCCATGGGGAACAATAATGGACCTAATGCTCTAAGAACAAAAATGTTCCCTTTCCAATGGGACATTTTTGTTCTTCTGAAGGGTACTGCCCCAGTGACAAACCATTTGGACCCCAAAGTGACAATTGTGTACCAATAACAACATGAAGCAAATATCAAAAATGTTCAAGCACATTTATTCAAAATTAGTTACATACTTTAACAATGGCACTTCTAATACTTTTAACATTGAAGCCTTATTAAAATATAGACAAAAACTGAAAATCAACAATATGCATCTCATGTAAACACTTAGCAATCATATTGGTTCAGAAACACACACCATAAAAAAGTATTTCCAGTTGACATAAATTTAATTTAAGCCAATGTTTCATTGTTTTGAGTGTACAATAACAAGCCTGCACGATGATGGTGAGGGAGATCACAGTATTTAACCTGATGACTAAACATGTGCCCCTAAAGACAACCAATTCAGCACTTCAAACCTTCAATGACAACACCGACACCAACTGGTGGCTGCAGATGATCCTCCTCTTCTCTGGTGATAAAAACTGCCAGTGTGCACCTTCCAAGCTCTACTTCAGCTTCATCTTTTTGACAGCCTTATCAGGGAAAAAAGAATATCAGTGCATTTGTATAGTTTTTATTCTCTAAAACAAACTCCAAATCAATTAAATTGGGTACTAAAGATGTAAATGACAGATGATTGGTACCAGAACACAACAGCTAATCCTTGAATTTTCATTTTCATTGAAAACATCTGACATTGTCATATAAAGCATTAAACATTCATTTCAATAGTTATTGGTAAATTGGTGCTGCATGTATGTTTACAAGCACATTTTATAGAAACAACAACCTTGTATTAACTTATCAGCCACAATTTTCAATTTCATGTCATTTCTAAAGTGAGTGATACATAAAAATGTTCTTACCAAATACTCTTTGAGAAGAGTTTCCAAATCTTTCCCAAGGTCCACAATAAAGGCTCTTCAACAGACACTTCCTTTTCAGGTTCACATCAAGGCTCTGGGTGAGAGAGCAAAAAAACAGACCACATAAACTTACATTTGCTTATTTTGTGGACTGGATGAAGATGCAAAAACTGCACGATGTATGAATCAGCTATTGAACTTACAGTCTGCTTTTTGACAACTATTTAAGAGTCCAGTAAGGTTGTCAGGACACCAGAACTGAAACTTTAATATGCAAACAGTCAAATATTCACTGTTCAACAACAATTTCTATACAGTGACAAGGTTTAACATCAAATTACAAACTAGACCTTGAAAAAAGTTTAATAGTTTCTGCAAAGGTTTTGTAAAGTAACATATATTTAATCTGTTTTATTTATTTGATCCTAAATTACTACTTAACATAAATTTTGATATTGTGTCATTTTAAAGTCGTGTCAAGCAGCACTGTTACTAAAACTACTTCAATTATAAAATGAATGAAAATCACCTATTGATTGATCAAATAAGTTTTCAACCAACACAGTTTTATGACTTTTAATTTTGCTTTAAACACTTTGCTTTATCATTTTAAGTTTGGTACTTTCGTGAAATAACTTCCCCACCTATTTATTTTTATTGCTCTTAACTAGTATAGAAAAATGAAGCATTTCAATGATATAAAACATTTACAGCTATAAATAATTGTTTATATTAAATAATATATTCCAAGACACTGTACTAATATTCTGTTTTTCATTCTTATTAAATAAAAAATAAAGTTTAACATGCACTTTGGAACTTACCTCTGTAAGCAGTTGGTTAAAACTCTTTTTCAGACCAATTCAGCCGACCTGTGAACACAACAAAATATTAGGTTTATGATCATTTCAGGAATAAACAAATTAATATAAGTACCTAATCAGCTTTTGGTCTCCATATTGATATATTTGTATGTTTCTCTGTTTTGGCCCTTCAGAGAAAACCTTTCCTCTGCACCCTCACCCATTCACAGACACACACAGACACTTCATGCACAACTTTTCTCTGTTTTCCCTCTTTATCAGAAGTTTCTCATCAAGACTTTTTGAAGCACCTTCATAGAAATGCTCAAAACAAAAAGGTTACAACATCCCACAGGAAGCTCATCTTTAATATATAACACCATAAAACCAAAGTGGGAACATTTCAGACGACGATTACTGCACTTACAAAATTACTCCACCACTTCTCAAGAAAGAGGCTTACATGACAACAATGTGTGTGTGTGTGTGTGTGTGTGTGTGTGTGTGTGTGTGTGTGTGTGTGTGTGTGTGTGTGTGTGTAGGGAGAGAAAGAGAGATAAGGGGAGTAACTCATTCTATAGAGTGGAAGAGTCAGTCAGCTGTCACTTGTGGGTCATTCTACAGAAACGTGGATTTTTGGGATGGCAAAATGTCTTTTCTTAATTTATTTTTTTTAACATTTAAACTTCAACTACATTGTTACATATGTCATTGACTTTATGAATACACATAAATGAAAGCTTAATGATTTTTGATTTTTTTGGTACATCTATCACAAAACACCATTTAATAAAGTGAATCCACACATCTGATTGTCACTGGTGTTCCTGATTGTTACCCATAAGAAAGGTAACACCAGTGACAGTAACACAAAAAAATGCCCTTTAACAAAATGGCTGCTGCAGAGCATGACACAGCATGTTACTAATCTGATCTATTCACTAAATTATGTCTTCTAAATACATTTTTATTCATTTGTTTGCATTTCCCTACAAATAAAGTAGGTAACACCAGTGAGGTCAACTAAAAGCTTCATTATGAAATCATGAGATAAATGTTCATATTTCTGAAAACTGAAAAGGACAATGTTCTTACCAGGGTCCCTCTTCATAGATCTTCAAGAAAGAGGTCAAAGGAAGTCCAGTGATGTCATCAGAGTGATTTCTTTTTCCAAAATAAAAGACTTTTGTCACAGGGTAACACCAGTGACATGACTGCAGGGGACGACTACTTTTAAATATATTTTATAATACTTACTTGGCATTTTGTTTTAAAATGTAATTTATATCATATATTTGAAAGTTATTTATACATTTTTGTACTTTTTTAATAGAAAAACATATTTTTAAACTCAAAATACAGCACTTTCTCTCCATCAATGACTGTGGGGACGAGCACTTTTGTTGTGGTTGGGGTTCTAAATAATTGATTAAAAAGCAAATATTACCAAGCTGATGGCTCCAAATAGTCTGATAGCTGAAATAATATGTTTTTTTTTAAATAAAATACTTTCAAAAATCTATCACAAACTGTTTTATTGAGGAGTAATCTATCTCTTAGGGCTTTGGACAGAAAAATGCATGTTTGTGTAGAATGAGCCTTGTATTGTTACCTGAGTTTTCTTTACCAACTGAGGGGCCACCTTGTGCTTAAATAAAAACACAGCAATGCAGGCCACAGAACAAATACTTAAAGATAGACCTTCTTAAAAACTTTCTGTAAAAAGTACTAAGCTTTACATGTTTAGTGTGTTATCATTTATATTGACTATTGATTTTTAAAATATGTTCTTTACCATTTCTGCTTAAATAAAAACATACCTGTCAAAAAGACAAAAAAATCATAATACAGTATCTTGTGATGTATGCCTGGGTGTTTGGCAAAGAAAAAAATGTCTTCACTCAAAACAGTAGGCAGAGTTTTGACTTTGTGAGTACTCAAGCCATGAGTGTGGTTTGTACCAGTCCACTTTGAAGGAGCTCTTCCTGTGGCCTTGCATGGAGATGAGGCTGTGTAGGACCTGCTGCTCTGGACTGTGACATGTCTGTAAAATATAAAGAATCATGATCAGGACTTGATTCAGTTTTTACTAGGTTTTATTCAGAATGACAAGTTACAAAGTGAATATGTGATCCGTATTTCAATGTTCCTTAAATAGAAGGAAGTCATAATGCTGTGTGAACTGAAAGATAAAATGTCACAACATACCGTGAGGTCCAGGCGGAGCAGCATGTTCAACATTAGGAGGCTCTCTGTCATCAGTGTCACCGACTGACTTGCTCGTACCTGAAGCAGTAAAAACAAGAACCATTACACACACAGACTGAATGTGGACAAATTAGTGTCACATATTTTCCTTGAGTGTGTATTGAGATTTTCTCTGTTTAGGTCTGGGGTTTTCTATGGATTCACATATAAATATCACACAATTGGACAATCTTTTTTTTTATTTTACAGTAAATGAACTCAAGTATGAGAGAGTACACAACAACTTCGAGTAACATGTTCATGAATGACATCTGAACCTGACATACCAAAATGGCAATTTGTGTGGATGCAATTGGATATTAGCTAGCAAAGAAACAAGAGGTTGTGAATGAGACATGTGAGCCACTTGAACTATTACAAAGTAACCTGGACTTAATTCTATACAGGTGGGAAAGGCAGAATTACTCCTTCGTTTTAACATGATTTCCACGCTGTTTCATTAGTGAATTGTATCCTAGATTTAGATTCATTTTGATAGTAACTGGCTGACTTTGTGTTTGCAAAAATTCCCCCCTACAGAGTAAGATGCCACACTTTTGTGCAGCATATGGATGCTCAAACTAACGTTCCTTCAAAACAAGAGCCCGTGGAAGCACCTTTCACTCGTAAGAAATGACTTGAGGGACATATTTGGGATAATTGTTACTAATTTAGTGGATTTGTCCTTATATAATGTGAGTTATTTTGACCCTGACGTTTTAGAAATGTTTCTACCATTTGTTTACATAATAATCATTGAATATTTCCTTTTCACATTTCTTTTAACATGTTACTGTTATTTAGATTTTCATAATGGCATTCAAACATAGGCTACATGAATTACCCCTATAATATCATAATTTAGCTCAGTATTTTTGTCCTTACCATTAATGTTAAAGGTAAGAAGGGTGTAAAATGTTGTCAATAATTCATATATCTTGGTATCTTCTCGTTTTTAAAGTTTCCCCAAAATGCAGAGAAGAGGCGGCAGTGGGAACTTGCTCTAAGAAGGGACGGTTTTGTTGCATCAAAAAACTGCAAACTGTGCAGTGAACATTTCAGGAGTGAGGATTTTGACAGGACAGGGCAGACTGTCCGGCTTAAGGCTGGTGTTGTGCCAACCATTTTCAACTTCCCTGCTCATCTCCAAAGGGTATGTGAATCATTGGCCAACAAGAATATGTGATAAACTTATTGTCACGATTTCTGCAAGTTTAGGAATACATAAAGTGTTGTGCATCAAGGACATTTTAATATTTAACTGTATATTTTAGCCGGTAGCAACAAGAAGCACTGCTGCCTGTAGAAGAGCAGAAGAAAACCTGTCCATTGACCTGCACCAGGATGAGCCTCCACCTGATGTTGTGAGTATTTGTACACGACTAAGAGCATCATATGGCTTATCATTAAATCATTTATCTCAGTGGTGCCCAGGAAGGGATATGATGGTGTTACTTGAAGAACCCAATTTCATTAATCTGTGCAAAAGGATAAAGAAACACAGGCTGCCACTTGCTCATGTCACTCATACACTTTTATGAATAAGCATGTGCAAACTACAACAAGGTGTAGGGAACCTTTACAATCAAAACTGACCTTTTTGTCAAGAGACCCAAAACATAATTTCACTTTTAGCCAAGCCAATTTATTTAAATCAATGTATTAAAAGAATACTGATTTGGGTTTTATTTTGTAGACTTAAAGAACATAGTATTGTATTGAACTCAGCACTGATAGGTGAACATGAATTGTTAAAAAGTTACCGCTAATACTGTCCTCATTATCATTATTATTATTATTATTATTATTATTATTTTTCCAAAGTCTCTGGCAGCCACTGGAGAGAGGAGAAAGAGCCTGAAGAGGAAGGCCCCTGACCACCTGTATGCATTGCCTTCCTGCCCCAAGGCTGTAAAGGCCAAACTTGATGCAGCCTTGGTAACAGTGTGGAAACTGCAGCGGGAGAAGAGCAATACCTTGGCGAGGGAGAGGAGGGCAAAGAAAAACATTCATGCATGATTTGGAGTGAATGTCGTATGGTTTAGAGTGACTCTTTATTTGGAGTGAATGTTAAATGGTTTAGTGTTACTGTTGGTTTGGAGTGAATCTTGAATTGTTTTGTAATTGTGCGCACCTGTTAATAAAAGAAACATTGATATCATGTTACTGAATGTGTTCATACAGAAATTAGGGCTGTCACTTTAGTGCATTAATTACATTAATTAATTACACTGCGAATAAAAGCATGATAAAAAATTAACTGCAAGATTAATCATCGCACACAAACATTTTGATATCTTCCAGCTGGAGGACCCGTACATGGCAGTGGCACGTGTCACTTCACACGTGTCTCTAGTCAAACCAAACAAAGCCCAGGTGACAACAGGAATGGCATATTTAAGACTTAGTCTTATTTTATTTTTGAATTTATTTATCAATATTTGTACTACATTCTTTAATAATGCATCAGGCCTAATTGTTTTGCTGGATGTCCTCGACCTTTTTCTTATTCTGAATTTGATTTATGAAACACACTTAAAGTGTAATTTGAGTTGTCTGATTGAGCTTAGAATTTTCTGGACAAGTTGCCCTGACTTTGGTTTTATTTAGTCACCAATAAAAATGTGGATTTACAAATCTTCACTTCTTAGTGTATTCATTTGATTAGTCCTGCACTACAATTTTATAATATCCTAGAATTATTATTCTTTATTTGGGTACTTTAAGCAGATATGAGATTAAAATGAGATTAATTAGATTAATTTATTAGAAATCTGGTAATTAGATTATTCTTTTAATTGTCTGACAGCACTAATAAAAATGTATAATTAAATATAGGGGAGAACAGGTAAGATGAACGAACCATTCCCTTGACCTTTAAAACTATACACGAGTTGTCACGAGACCCTAAAATAAGAACACAAACATCATTTCCACCTGGCTGTGGAATTCTTCAACTTTTGTGGTATAATTATTTTTATGCTAAAGCAAATGGACCCAGGTCTAAACTTATACATTATGCATGTTAGTGATATTCAGTGTATAGAACTATGTGAATCATTTAGCAAAAGATCATTCTGAATCATAAAATTTATTAGGTTTTATCAAAACGATGGTCATAGGGCAAGAGGAACCAAAAGCCTTGGGGTAAATTGAACCAATTAATCACAATTCATATAATTTACATACATTATTTGTTCAGTTTAAGTTTAAGATATCATGTGGGTCAACTTATCCCTTTATATCTAATATATGTGTTAATTAGAAATATAAAATATCAAACTATTAAATGTTCAACATAAACACGGACGATTTAATTTCACTGTGTACGTGTGCAGCTATGGCAGGTAATGCTCTACTATCTACTTTTTTAATTTAATATGAAAGTCCATGGTTATAATTATCCATAACTATGCAATATCATAACTACATCTCTGGTTATAACATAAAAAAAACGTTTAAAAATTGGTTGAAAATTGAGCAAGTTATTGTTAATTACATCACCCCTCTCAAATAAATAGTTCCATTAACCTCAGAACTGGGAAATGGGCGTGACGTAATCCCCGACTTCATTCCTGTTGAAGTCGGAGAAAAATGAGCCGATCTACCAGGCTATTGTTAGCCATTGTTAGCACGCCCTGCATTGTTGTTCACAAATTTCACATGAAGAATGTGATTATCACTATGGCAGCATTTTTGTAAATATAAGTCTAACAATACTATGTATACAGCTGATCTAGAGCGACACACCCCAGTCAGAAGTGCAAATAAATGGATTATTACAGGAGCTAAATAACTGTTCACACTGGGGGCATCCATCTTCGATTGTCAACTCGGGGGTGCAGGTTTCACCGAGTTCCCAGTAGGATATTCCGACCTCGGGGGACGTTCCAGATAAAATTTCCTTCTCAGAAGTGGGAAATTCTTGCCTCCGACTACAACTGGAACGCACCGTAAGCTATCTAGCCTTTCTTATGTATGGCAAACCGCCCCCTACACACTGCCCCTTCACTAACAAGTGTCACTCCAAATTTGAGTCCCTCTCGTAGATATGATAGGAGGGCACTTTCACTGAAGGGGGAGAGTATGTAAAAAAGACGGGCAGGAATGGGAGGCTCTCTTCACTACACCGGAACAGGAAAACTTTGTGGCCATGGCAACAGAAAGATGCCCTGCGTAAGGTTGTTACACTGTGGCAAAGATTATGACCCGCTAGGACATGAGTTACGTTATAGCCTAATTCAAATAATTTAAACTATTCCACATGTCTTTCAATCCGATTACCATCTGACAATTCCAATCAAAGAAATGAACAAATGTTGCCAATTGTGCTCACATTTTATGGCGCCAGGGCTGCACAATCATATCAAACATCAGCATGATTTGTTTGTTTCGTTTAAACATTAAAACCACGCTTTATGTGATTTTCTGTCAGTGTGACAAAGGTGTGGGGAGCATATGGACACCTGGGCACTTAAATTCATGTTGTTTCCTCTCCCATTTAGACGTTGCACTTCCTGCCAAAGTCGATGGAAGCCTGCATCGATGCAGACTCGCTGTTTAAGGGCTGAACGGTCCACTCCCCCTCCGCACTCCGTGGAATGGGACAGCCCTTAATATGGCGGACCCTTCGCGAGGACGCGCAAACGGAGGGGTAGTGGGTAGGGAGAGTGTGTAGGGGGCGGTTTTGGATTGGGCCTATTCTATGGTTTGACGAACCAAACGCACCGGAAGCTCCATACACGTGTGTCTTTGCACGTGTCTTTGCATTGACTTTGTACGTAATCTCAACGCGTGTTTTTGCAATTTCACATCCGGCATGGCCGTAGTATTAAACATTACTGAGCTGATGCAGGCCGTCCACCATTGATGCCCCCTGTTAAACAGAGATAGCAACACTGCCGCCTAGTGGATGGAGGGCAGGGCTCTCCACACGTGAATACTTTCAACCTATATGTGTGTGTGTGTGTGTGTGTGAACCTCTGTATGGAGCCAACCTGTCTCTGTGAAGAGCTACTCTTCTTCCCCTAGGCCGCAGATGGACCCTTCACACTACCTCCCCCAACCTTTCCAACATCTCGCAGGGTCCCACCCAGTGGTAGTCTAACTTCGGGCACCGTCCTTTCTTTCTTCTTGGACTGTACACCCACACCAAGTTATCAGCCCTGAAGTCTCTGAAGTCTCTGGACCTCAGGTCGTAGTTATTTATCCTCAGCTGGCCACAGGCAAAAGCGTGAGCAGACCCAATCCTGTCCTGGAGCCTCCTGGCATATTCTGGACCTGGCGAAACAGATGGGGTGTCAGGAGAATTTTCAAAAAGCTATCTCTGCTGGGGTCACAGAACTAGTCCCAATATGAGTAGTGCAGGCGTACATGAGGTGGATTCTTGCACAGCAGATCTGTAGGCGGGGCCGGCTATAGGCAGGGGCAAGAGGGGGCAATGCCCCCTCAAATCAAATCCGCCGAAACGAGCACAAGTTTCATCTTCTCTCTCTCTCTCCCTACATCACTCCATCCTGTGAGCCGGCAGTATCTGTCTGTAGTCGGCAACAACCCACCCCTAAGTAAACACCCAATCACTGTTTAATATGCAAAATGAGCCCAGGGGTTAAAGTGGGCTGGAGCCCCCCGGAGCTCATCTCCAAGCTCCGCTACCTTTGTGCAGAGCTCCACCAACTTTGACCTGGGCTCCAGCTAAGTCAAATAATTTAATTAACCAATTCAAAATAGCAGTAGCGCCGCAGATGACAGAGCATTTCCGCATGAACAGCCTGGATAAGCACAGATTTACAACAAATCAGAGCGCAACATCACAAGGAAGGGGTGGGGGGATATGAAAGCGACATGATATTAGAGATTATCAGTGAACTGCCAATATGTGCACGTACCTGAAGGAGCAGCACACGGGACAGGGGTCCTGAATCACTTTGTGTGTCTATTGTAACTCAAACGGTGTGTTATTTGCTCATGTGCACGGTTTTTCAGTGAAAAGAGTGATTTATAACAACGACGAGGCCGTCTTGTGGTAAAGAAAAAGTCTACATTCCTGAGCAGTCCAGCTCTTGTTTTCTTGTTTTCAGCTTTTATAAATGAAAAATGAATCCTGAGGTTTAATTCTCCGTGATGGCAGAGTAGGGATAAGATCAAGCTCCCAATGCAGTCTACTAGTGCAGTGGTTGTCAACCTGTGGGTCGAGGCCCAACAGTGGGTCTCAGAGCTATTTTCATTGGACCGCATATAAATCAGATAAAAATGTGGCTAAAATGTCTTCAGTGTTTAGAGGCCCTGAGTGGACAAACTTCCATACAGTTTATTTTACTCTGGTGTGCTGTATTAAGTAAATATTAGCTGTTCTCTCAGGATCTTGACACAGAAATTAACAGAAATTGGGTGTGTCCTATGATAAACTTTTGATTTGAGAAAACAACTCACATATAAATGTTATGATGGGAAACAGTGCATTAAGATTTATGGATGTGTGGTCTCCCAGTTCTCTTATTATTATTTAATGTTTAAAACATTTTTTCTCCAGTCTATTTTTGCACAAAAAATGTCAGTGTTTTTTTCACTAAACAAATTAGGGTGGTTGATCTTTTTGAGATCTTGGTCATGATGACTAAACATGGTGAATGTTACTCAGGACAGAGCTGTAGTGTAGGAGCCATAATGCAGTGTGTCACGTGGTGTTTGTGGTTGCTATGGTAACCAGCGGAAGTTTGGGTCACGGGACACAGGTGGTGAATACCGGGTAGATTTAGAGATGTGCTAACCTGCAGTCAGATGGAGAGAGGGGAGCGGGGTAGCCGTAATTTTTGTTGTCCGCAGCCGTTTTGCTTTGCTCACTTTGCCTTTGATCGTTACTTGCTGTGCCTGGATTCGTTCAGCATGTTTATGATTGGAAATCACTGCTTCATTAAAACCAACCTAAACTGGATTCCGTGCCTCGGTGTGTCTCTGTGGACAAGGCGGCAGCGCGTCAGACAAGACAGGACCCTTAACTTTCCTCTCAAGTGACAAGACAGGTTTGGAGTCTCTACACAGAGACTTGAAGAGAATCAACAAACTGATCAAGAAAGCTGCTTCTGTGCTCTGAGTAACTCTGGAGCCGCTGGAGCTGATCGTCCAAAAAAGAATAGTGCACAAGCTGATGAAGATAATGGAGGACTCTTCACACCCTCTCCACAACACGGTGATGAGACAGAAGAGTGTGTTCAGTGAGAGGCTTCTTCAGGTCCGATGTAAGACTGAGAGGTACAGAAGATCATTCCTGCCAGCAGCCATCAGCCTCATGAACAAAGTCCAGAATTAATTAATGTTATTATTATTGTTATTATTGTTATTATTATTATTATTGAACACAATCTGAACTACTACAATCCTAAATTTCCCTTTGGGATAAATAAAGTATTTTTCATTTCATTCATTTCATTATCATGGGTAAAACATGAATCAACCCATCTTCAATATAAAAAATATAAAGAAGTTTTATGTGCCTTTAAGGTGTAAAGATTTGTTATTTATTTTTCAATGCTTGGTAGTTTTGGGCAGGGCAGAGGTGGATTAAGATATTTATGTGAAAAAGTAGAAAAAAATATTGATCTGATCTGTTTGTAGAGCAGTCAAAACAGTTAGTGGCTGAAAACAGCCATAACAGTAACAGTGTAACTTTTTGCTTTAAATCTGATGCTACACAAGAACTAAAAAGACATCAAAATCAATGATGTCACTAATCTTTGATATATCCCAGACCATGATACCCCGTAAAAAAATCTCCGGTCTCTGATGACATTTTATATAGAAAAAAGGTCATTTTGTGTTTAACCTTCCCACAATCAGTGGCGTTCTTTCTGTTAAATGGCCTTAAGGTGTTAAGATTTGTTATTTATTTTTTAATGCTTGGTATTTTTGAGCAGGGCAGAAGTGAATTAAGAGATTTATGTGAAAAAGTAGAAAAAAATACTGGTCTGATATGTTTTTAGAGCAGTCAAAAAAGTTAGTGGCTGAAAACAACCATAAGAGTTCCTGTGTATAGTACACTTTAACAGTCCACAAGGGTGAAGAACAATTTCTCTTAAAATGGAGATGTAGTATAATATTGAAGAGATGTTTGATTAGTGTGACTTTAGTGTCACTACAGTTACCAACAATAAAATCATTGCAGTGATTATTATCCACACATAGTAATTAACACAATTAAATAAACAAAACATCATTTTAATTAAATCAAAACATTCTTGCTGAAGTAAGAGCTGTGAAGAAAACATGAAGATCACCATTCATGTTTTGTTATGACTTGGTTAGTAGATCTCAGCACTTTGATGGCATTTGATTTATTTTCAATCAGAAAGTCCTGTAAAATAGTTTAATTCATAAGTCTAAAAGAAAATATGAACTGTTCTATGAATAACATTTGATCCTCTGTATTTCCTGTGATTTTGAAGACTTTACTTCTCAGTATGGGGAAGTATATCCAAATATAGACATCCTCCCCAGGTTACCCTGACCCTAACCATAGATGACCCTAACTCTAACCCTCCCTGAACAAACCACAATGGCGTAGTGGATGTGGACGTAGGTGACATAGGTGGGGCTGGATGTCTAGCCCCGTCTTCCCGCAGGTCGCAGCCGTTAGTACTTGGAGCCATCAGCTTGACGGCTCGTTTAGTGGAAAACGAGTTTATAGCTCACAGTCTTCATTACAGTGATCAAATAGAGGGGTCGGGTTTGGAACTACGTTCTTTTGTTGAGTTATTGAGCTGCAAAGTCTGAATCTGTGAATATCTTTCATACCCACGTAGATGTTTCCTAGTTTGATCTAAAAGATGACTTTATTCTCGTAACTGTACGACTTTATTCTCGTGCCCTTCCTTTTTTTAAGTTTTCAAAGGGCCCCTATCCTCCACAATATTACAAGTAACAAAAGTTAGTCAGGAGAAGGGAGGCTCTCCTGGGATCAGTCCTCCCCCACAGGGCTGTGTTACGTTGAATTTCAGGGTTACTCCGCCTATAGGCACGTTCACTTCCGTACGACCCCATTATTACTGCATCGTTATTACTGTCGTTATCACTGGTAATTCAGAGTTCATCAACACTGTGAAACGTCTACCTTAATCTGCTCTCCAACATGTCCCCAAACTGTGAGAAATCGGTGCTGTGACACCGAGCTATTGACGGTAATCTCAAAAAAGGCGAATGTTAAATATTAAATTATCTTCCCCCTGGTGATTGTTGTTTATGTTTATTGGACTGTGAAATGCCAGTATGAGCAGAAGAAAACAAATCAAGTCGTGTGTGCCTCCATTCACTTTCACTTATAACCTATTCCGCTCAGATTTACCTAGTTACCGCTCAACTTAAATTCCTATTGGCTGAGACGGTTGAGCTCATTTCCTTCCTCTCTTCTTCTCAGCGGTGAACACAAACACACACAGAGTCTGGATCAGTTCAGACAGGAACAGGAAAACTGAAAGTTAGCTCAAAGATGAAGAAGCCACTGGTCTAAATGAAGACTGTGGTGTTTTTGACTCTTGTAGGATTTTTCCTCCAGGACTCGACGGCTGGTGAGCGAACATTGATTTAAGTCCATTTACTGAGAGGACAGAAATGTTGCTCGTCCTTCTGACTGAAGTATCAGAGGTTGTATTTTTAATTCAGTCTTCACACCAAACGAAACAACCCTGTAATGATTTTAAAGTCCAAGAAAGTATAAATAGAAAAAGTCACATATTAACAGGGTAGTTCAGGTCTTGTAGTGGGTTTGTGTGAGGTGTGGTGTGATCCTGAATGTGCGTCGCAGTTCAGTCTGTTTTTCAGAAAAACTCTGCGGACACTGAAGTTATGTTCATGATCATGGGGCCAAACTTTGTGTAATTAAAACAATCGTGGAGAAAAAGCCACAAAACAGCGTGGGGTCTTCAGAGTCAACAGCTCAGCCAGAACACTAATGCAGGCACTGCGTCAAGCTAGCCTCCACCTCGAAATCCTGTGTCACCCAAACTGCCACCCAATTTGGCGGTGCCAGTATACACGTGGTATTATGGTAATGAACATATTACAAAATTAAAGCTGTCTGCACGATCTCACGATTTCAACAGGTCTGTGCTTTAAATGATTGATGAACGATTCTGCTGTGTGTATCATTCATCCAACTTGAATATAAACATGGGAGGCGGGATGTCTGGTGGGGAATTGCTGAAAAAAGCCCATATAATAGTCAGTCATACAATGACAGGAAGATCTGATGTTGATTTTCAAAATTAAAGCCCACTGAAATAAGAGTAGTTTGATCGTATTTCTCTATGATTTAATAATACATGTATTTTAAAAACTGCATGTTTTCACAAACTCATTTAACTTTAGATTTACAGTGCTCAACCCCAGCGACTCATTCATACAATTACACTAAGTTCTGATGTAGATTTTCAGAATTAAAGCTCACTAAAAAAGAGTCATTATCACATTTCCCTGATTTAATAACACACATATATAAATATATATTAGGAGTGGGAGAAAAAAATCAATACAACTAAGTATCGCGATTTTTTGTCTGCTGATTTTAAAATCCCCACACACACACACACACACACACACACACACACACATATCTGTGCTTCATGCGCCTAACCTCATTTTGGGTAACTGAAGTCTAATTTAGGCGACACTATGAAGCTGGGACAGTGACACTGTGAAATAGTTCGGTAACAGGTATTCATGTGTTTTGGTCCTCTGTGACTTGATTAGTTGATGACCAGCACCTGGGTTCTGTTGTCATGGTAACAGGAACAGGTGCAGTGAGAGGCGGACACGTTAACTCAATTTTCTCAAGGCATTTTGGGCCTTTTGACAGTGTTGAACAGCTGCTCATTTCTTGGCAACAGTAAGAGATATGTTGATTCTAAAATTAACGTGAGCGTTGGGCAAGTCTTGGGATCATGAATATGTAATTGTTGTGAAAATAGTGTGAGAAATGGCAGAGTTATCGCAATTTACAAACAGCTTGTCCACCATGGGGACTTCGTGTCAGGTTTGAATGGACGTCCATGGGAGAGATTGGCGGACTTTGGTGGGAACAGCTGGCTCGAATAAAGTTATTTTCCATGTTTTGACTTGTCCTTATTCTTGTCCGCTACAGCTTCCCATAGGGACGTCGGATGTTTACAAACACACACAATGGAGAGGAGAAGTGAGCCTGATAACTTTCACTTCCACCTCGGACTGTCATATAATGACATTCTTGCTGCTCTTGTCATGAGAGATGGAATAATCTTAAGTAGGAGAACTTTGCTGCTTATACTAAAAGACAACAGGGGGCGCTGCTGCACTCTCTCCACTGCAGCCTTGTATTATTTTAGGAATAAGACGTCTTTAGCCATCAGATGGTCCTCAGTGTCTCTGAGTGTCTGAGAAAGAGCTTCTATCTCTCTGCTCAGCGCCTCCATCTGCTCCTTCATCCTCCAGCTCTTCTGCTCCTCTTCCTCCCTCAGAGCTCTCAGCTGGGCCTCCTCTTCCTCCTGCAGAAACTGATGAAGTTTCTTAAACTTCTCTTTAATCTGAGCCTCTGTGAGTCTGGCCTGGACTTTGATGTGCCCAAAACTTCCCTCTGATTCGCTCAAAGTCCATTAACTTCTCCTTAAAGGGCTTCAGAGTGTCCTGGAGGCTCTTCTTGTGTTGTTGAGCAGCTTCATCGATGGGTCTGAATCTGTGCCCACCATGTTTCTCTGAATCTCTGCAGACGACACACACCGGCTCCTGATGGTCCAGACAGAAGAGCTTGAGTTTCTCAGCGTGCAGACTGCAGAGATCCTCTGAAGAGCTCTGATCTCTCTGCAGTAAGAAGTCCTCACACAGGTTCTTCAACACCAGGTTACACGGTGGGTCTGCTTTAGAGGATTTTCTCTTACAGACGGGACACTGTTGCGTTGGTTTCTGTCTCCACCAAGTCCGAACACAGGCCAGGATGACAGGATCTTTGAAGACGTCTGTACAGACTGGACAGCAGAGACCCTCCTCTGATCTGAAAGACATTTTGTCTGCAGGTGGAGCTGAAAATAGAAAAACATGCTATCAGACATTATTTTCTCCATTCCTGCCAAGCCATGTACAGTCTGGTTACTCAAACAGGATCTGATAGTACTTTATCCTCTGCTCCTCGACCATCAACATCATAGCTGCACGTTTTGCTACAAAAACAAAAAATAAGAGAAGAGTGATGAGGAGATCCTGATGGAAAAGAATTGGGTTTATGCTGACGACCTTGTTTATGAGCGACACCTGATAACAGTGTTGGGAGTAACGGCGTTAGAAATCATAGTGTTACTTTTTCACAGTAACAGGTAATCTAATTAATTACTGTTTAAAATGTCATAACGTGTTACAGACAGTGAAATGTGGCGCGTTGCTTTGCACCGATGTCTATCAGCTGTTATCAGACCAGACTCAGACAGGAGCTGCACTGCTAACAGACAGACGAGGAAACTCAATGCCAGAGTTGCCAGGTCTGCTTATTATAAGCAACTTTAGGCTTCTTCTTTTTCTAACTTGCGTGTGTATATTGGGAGTTGTTGGTTGCAGTTTTTTGGGCTTGTTCCAATAGTGCAGTTGTTCATTTGGGCTTGTTGTGCCCTCAAACCATCAATATAAACCCAATTCAGAAGTTATTAAAATTATTTTATCCCACCCTAACACAAATTTATGGTAAAAGGTATTTCCACCTAAAATAAATCCTCATAGCCAAATTGAAACTGATTTCTAATATGGCTACGGCTGTTTTCACCATAATCAAGCTGTAGAGGATTAACATAAAACTAAGATAAACCTGACATGTTTGTTAGGTTACAAAAATCAAGGTTAGACTGTTAAGCAACAACAGAGTTATAAATAACAGCAGCCCCTCCCTTCACTTCTGTATAAAGAAAAGGATGTTTAATAAGTAAATCAAGACAAAAAAGAAGAAATATGACTTTGAAATCGAAATGTAACATAGATAAAATCTAAAACACGCTTCATGTAGGTGTTTCTCTCTAAAAATGCTTATTTCAATCGCAAAATCTGGCAACATGGCTAATTGCAGCAACGGTGAGTCTGGAGCGTCTGTGGAGTTAAAACTGGAGTTTTCAGGATGGAAGTAAAAGAAGTAAAAGACAAGAACACACATGTGAAGTGTCCATTATGTCCTAAAGCAAAGTGTTTGTCTGTTGTTAGTAAATCTAAAATCTAGAGACCAAAAACAGCGAGAACTCGGCTGATGATGTCAGAGCTGCTGCAGCAGGTAACAACAAGGAAGGACACAGAGACGGAGACACACAGTTCAAGAGGAAAAGAGTTTTCAGAAAAGTAACACATCAGTTACTTTACCTGGTAACTAATTACATTTATGAAGGAGTAAATTACTAACAGAATTAATTACTTTTTTGGGAAAGTAACTTGTAACTATGAAGGTAGATCATTAACTTCATCTGTAGTAAAGGAAACAGGGAGGATAGACTCTGAGGAGGTGAAACAGGTTTGAGTGAAAACACAAAACAATAAAGGTGATATCAGTCAGAGCTCAGACTCCATTTGAAGAGGACTAACTGAAGCAGAGGGACAAACACTGATCTGAGACAGGGTGAGTGTTGATGCAGTCTGAATATTTCTGCTCTGTTTTAATGTCTGGATGATCAGTTCAGTGAAGAGAGTGAATGCTGAGTGATGCTCTTTAAAATGAAACACACACACTGATATAACAGACATGCTGCTCAGTCAATGTGAGGCTCTTTTTCTCCTTTAATTCTGTTTTTTTTGTATTTATGAAGCTCCAAATTAAAATAACGTCTGCACGGCGACTCAATCACTGTGGCAGACTCCTCTCTCTGTCAGCCATGTGATTTGAGCAGATATATTTAGAGTGTTTACAGAGTGAACTGCTATACACCCTGAAACATCCTCATTAATCTGAGCTCTCTTTGTCATGAACAGGAATGATTGTTTGGTCTCATGTTTTGATTTTTCTTGTTGTCCTCATGATAGAATAATGTGACTCTTAAGGTGGTATCAGTAAATGGAGCCTCGTGATTCATCTGGAGCGACCAAAGGTCTGTTTTATGGTGCTCTACAAGCATGACGGACTTTGCTTCATATCCTTGGAGATACAATCACTGCTCCATAAATCATGACCGTTGTTTAATTATTAACACATGGCTTAAACAGTTCAGGCTTAAATTCATGAGCCACTAGAGGGTTCCCCATCAAAACAATAACAAAAGATGACTGTTAGGTTATCAGGGAATCATGGGAGTGATTTCCTTTTGATCCCAAAACAACATGACATGTTTAGGTTTGTAACTTTAATGGATGAAACAGCGTCATGTTCCAGTACGAGTCTGCGTGTGCTGCCATCATTTTAGATTATTTCATCTCACAGACTGAGCCAAGCTAATGTTTACTCTTAACATTAGCTATCAGGGTCAACACAAGGGACACAACAACTCAATAAATACTGAACTTAGGTTCGGGGACTATGGCTATAAAATAAAAAACTGGATTCTTCAACACAAAAGTGATTTGCTGATTTGAATGGACTTTTTAAATTCAATGTTATTTTCATGCTTGACACCCACAGTAAACTCAGAGAAGTCTATTGACTGTCAGCTCTCTGATTGGAGAGTCTATTTTGGTGCATTGTGTTGAAATTGTTTTATCATTTCACTTCAGCTCTGAAAATTTCTCAAAGTAAACTTGTCTTCACTCAAAGGTCAGAGGGAACATTTCTAATCTGACAACATTTGGTGCTCCAGGAACATTCAAAGGAAATAATGAAGCATTTTGTTGATGTGAACAGCTGATGATGGATGACCTCACATAGCTCAATAGGATCAAATAAATTAGATATGAAGACGAGTGGGGTGCTGGTTTGGCGGAGTGGTTAGCACCCCATGTACATGCTTCTGCCGGTCCAGGTTCGAATCCCGCCTGTGACCAGTGTGCAGAGTGTCTTCCCCTACTCTCACACCCCCTTTCACAAGCCTATCCACTGTCTCTCTCCTATCAATAAAGGCACAAAATGCCCAAAAAATACATTAAAGAAAAAAAAAAGATATGAAGACGAGCTTGAGACATCGTGAGTTACTGTCAGTGGTCTGAAATGGGATAGGGGTGAGCAGCAGCTGAGTTTGTCTAGCCAAGCAACAGTTACTAAGGAGGCGGGGCTTGGTAGAGGATCACTTCCTGTAAAGGGCGGGGCTTGATAATAGGTCAGTTACCTGTGCTGGTGTGACAGCAAATGATTCCAAACTCTGAAATCAGTGAATTAATCCTTAAGGGACTGCAATTTTAAGGGTTCGCCGGTGAAGACATTTGTATTTTGGTCATTCTGATGTCATTTCTTGGAATATATTCAAATAACTTATATCACTAGAATACCTACACCTTAATCTAAAATGGTATACATATAAATAAACCATAAAAAATAGGTAAAGGTGTGTTATGAATTAGAATATACAAAATCGGAAATGTTTTTTTTTTAATTATATTTACTAAATATGCACACAAAACACTTTGATCCAAATGATTTCCACATGTAGAAAAAAAACAAGATATTTCTGAACACACCAGAAGTTTGAATAAAATATCTATTTTAGTTTTTGAGATATGATTATTTTTATGTAAAAACTGCAGAGGCGTTTTTTTAGTTTGATCACAACTGCAGAACCAAAGCAATACTGAACAAAGAAACTTGAACAAATAATTTCTCAACAATATTGTTTCAACTATGTACATCTATACATTTTTCATATACATATATATACATTGCACATTTTACACAATAAAAATTACATACATTTTATTTTACAAAGAGCAATTGTGAAAGTCATCATGGCAGACAAAAACTCTCTCACACAGAATCTCTCACTAAATCAAACAACTTACTCTCACCAAATCAAACAACTTACTCTTCCTAAATCACACACTCATACTGTACCTAACTCTCCCGATCACTATTTAATCGATCAGTCTATCTTTCTATCTATCTATCAATGAATCAATCTCTAGCTCTCTCACTATATGACCTGCTCTTTCCAACCTATTAGCTACAAAGGTCCTTTGGCGCCACACAGTGGTGGGGCGTAAAATTCACGGGTGATTTTCCGGGCGTAACATGACATAATGACATAAATGGAGACGTCACATGAGAGACAGAAGTCTCTCCCAGCTGCCCGCGGGAGGTCAGTCTCTTGAGGGTTAAAATGACTCCTTTCTGTCCAAACATGGACTTTACTGTCAAATCTCTGCTTCTTTAACTTCATGGTTCAAAAGTTTGAATCATTATTTTCCAACAACTTCAGTTGGAGTTCAGGAGCTGGGAACGCAGACGCTGTCTTCACCAGCAAAAGATATATCGTAACTCAGTTACGGTCACTGAAGAATGCTCCCAGTGTTCCTGTGGAGCCCGGTGAAATATTGCACTCTAAAGGCTCTAGGACGGACCATCCAAGCTGGACAGACCAGGCAAGAGCTCTTCATTCGCCGCCCATTCCGGTTGTCCACAGGGAGGTGAGAGAGGGAAGATAGCTCCGTAGCGCCAACTCCACACAGGTGCTCAGGGGAATTGCAGGAGAGGAAAAAGAGGAGACAACCCGAGAGGTGAGGGAGAGAGGAGCAAAACTGGAGGACTAGTGAGCAGTCCTCACAGATAGAACCAGTTAGAAGGTTTCAGACCCAGCTCCCTGTGATCAGCTCAGCTCTGAGGATGTTGATGCTTAATATGATGTTGATGTCAATGACACGAGGACTTCATGATGATGATGATGATATTGGGCCGACTCGACAAAGTATTCTGTCTATTGCCTTGTTAGAAAAACTTTCTTCTTCCATCTGTCCAAACAGACTTCCAACAGTTTGTTGCTCTTTCTAATGTTGTTCCTCTAGTTTAGATTCTTGCTTCTGTTGTTCCTGCTCTCAGATGTTCATCACTTTGGACACAAATGTGAGCTAAATGACTGTAAAAAAAATGTATTTGATACATTTTTTAGACTGTTTTCTTTTACAAATGTTCACTCCCATGTATTTTAACCATGTCACCACATTTGCTGTAACCTAACTTTGACCTGGACTCAGAAAAGGTCTCTAAAACAAATGTGACCAGAAACAGGCCTTAATGCACTTTAACAGCAGTATTTATGAGTCCAGTGTTTTAAATTATATGGTGGATCAGACCTGACTGCCACAGTGAACCAGGTTAAAACACACAGACCTCATGTTTCTGTGATCCTGATATTTAACGAGTAGGACCTCCTGCTGGTCCTGCTGGAGTTCTGACCAAAGACCTTTACACCAGGGGGACCAGGACCCACAGGATAGTCTGATTCATTTGTTAGTCAGCTGGGTTTACTCTGTGGTTATGGTAAACAATAAATCTAATTCTAATAAAAACAATCAGTGTTGGGAAAATCACTTTAAAAAAAGTAATTAGTTATAGTTACTAGTTACTCTCCCAAAAAGTAATTGAATTACTAACAGAATTACTCCTTCATAAATGTAATTAGTTACCAGGTAAAGTAACTGATGTGTTACTTTTCTGAAAACTCTTTTCCTCTTGAACTGTGTGTCTCCGTCTCTGTGTCCTTCCTTGTTGTTACCTGCTGCAGCTGCTCTGACATCATCAGCCGAGTTCTCGCTGTTTTTGGTCTCTAGATTTTAGATTTACTAACAACAGACAAACACTTTGCTTTAGGACATAATGGACACTTCACATGTGTGTTCTTGACTTTTACTTCTTTTACTTCCATCCTGAAAACTCCAGTTTTAACTCCACAGACGCTCCGGACTCACCGTAGCTGCAGCTAGCTGTGTTGCCAGATTGTGATTGAAATAAGCATTTTTGAAGAGAGGAATCTAAATGAAGTGTGTTTCAAATTTAACCCACATTACTTTTCAATTTCAAAGTCATGTTTCTTCTTTTTTGTCTTGATTTACTTCTTAAACATCCTTTTCTTTATACAGAAGTGAAGGGAGGGGCTGCTGTTATTTATAACTCTGTTATTGATTAACAGTCTAACCTTGATTTTTGTAACCAAACAGACATGTCAGGGTTTTATCTACGTTTTATCTTAATCTTCTACAGCTTTATTTTGTTGAAAACAGTCGTAGCTACATTAGAAATCAATTTAAATGTGGCCATAAAGACTTACTTTCGGTGAAAACATAATTCTTATAGTAAAATGATAATTTGTTTTAACGTGGGTTAAAATAACTTTAATTACTTATGAATTGGGTTTATATTGATGGTTTGAGGGCACAACAAGTCCAAATGAACAACTGCACTATTAGAACAAGCCCAAAAAACTGGGACCTACAACTCCCTATATACACATGCAAGTTAGAAAAAGAAGCCCAAAGTCGCCTATAATAAGCAGACCTGGCAACTCTGTTATTGAGTTTTCTCATGTGTCTGTTAGCGGTGCAGCTCCTGTCTGAGTCTGACTGAGTGAGGCAGGTCAGATATCAGCTGGTTGGCACTGGTGTAAAGTAACACGCCACATTTCACTGTCGGTATCGACCATGGCATTATAACATTTTTAACAGTCATTAATAGATTACAGGTTACTGCGAGAAAGTGGTGGCATTAGTAACGCCATTATTTGTAACTCCGTTAGGCCCAACACAAATACAATCCTACTAAGCAGTGGTTGATGTGGGATTTAACAGGTGGGGGGACCCTAAAATACAGTGAAAAATTACATAATTTATTATAATAAACTGTCTCGGCCTCGTTCTCAACAGAAAAATAAAGGCCGGATTAACAGGTAAACACACAAAGCAATCTAACATGACTAATTAACACAGAAACACAGCAAACTATCAGCCTAACACAGAGACCTGGACAATGACTAAAGTGCAAACCAAACCTATAGACACACAGGTGAGTGAAAAAAGACAGGTGAAACACATGAGGAGATCAACTAAAGCAGGAGTAACACGGAAAGTAAAACTAACGACATAGGCCACACAAGGAGAGTAAAATATGTCAAACTGAGACAAACTACAAAAGATGTGACGATGCAGTGATGTAAATTATCCTCAAATCAGTGGTAGTCTGGTTTATTCTGGTGGGTAAACTCTGATGTTCTCTGATGGATGTTTGTCTGTGAAGGGCCTCCATACACTGAAAACAGCTCTGAGACCCATTTATGAGCCTCCGCTCGCAGGTTGAGAACCGCTGCACGGGTGGCCTGTATTTGAAGCTTGATCCTTTAAGGATTGCTCTTTTGTCATGGAGAACTAGACAAACTGCACTTCCTTGCAGCAAATGCCTTGAAATACTGAGTCTGAATGCAGAAAATGCTATCCCAGCTGTCATTGGGCGAGAGGCGGGGTACATCCTGAACATGTCTTCAGACCATCAGTCTGTTGTTCACGCTCTGCTCTCTGACTCCTTCATCACAGCTGACAGACAGCAGGGGGCGCTCTGCTATGGACCAGACTGAAGAACCAGAGGAGACCAGACCATCTAAAACCAGTCTGAGTGAAGAAGACCAGGGTCTGAGGTGAGATGAAGATCTGCAGCCATCACACTCTGACACCATCATCATCATCATCTTCATCAGTCCATTATAGATAAATGTATTAACTAAACAGTATTGATTTAGAGTTCAGTTCAATAACAGCTCACTGTGATGATGATGATGTTTGTATCAGGATGAAGAGACCAGAGTCCCCTGAGCCCAGCGGTGTGTCCATGAAGAGTGACCAGTCTAAAGAGCATCCTATTCTCTTTAAGGGGGATCGACCTGCTGACACCAGGTGGGAATATAGAGAAATTATGAACTTTGACCTACATGTTTTAGCCACTCAGAGGTGATGATGATGATGATGATGATGTTTGTATCAGGATGAAGAGACCAGATTCTCCTGAGCTCAGCGGTGTGTCCATGAAGAGTAGCCAGTCTAAAAAGCAACCTATTCTCTTTAAGGGGGATCAACCTGCTGATGACAGGTAAACCAGTTTCACCATCAGACTGTCTTAACCCTTTAATCTGCCAGTTTGATTCTGGTTGGGCTGAATGCTCCTGTTTTGACCCTTAAATTAATCATGAGTGCTGTTTGAGCTGAAGGCAGGAGTTATCGTCCATTTTTCCAACGAGTGTAGTGTAGAGCTCCATCTAATGAAGTTAATTAACGCAGTGTCACGGCTCGCTGAGCTTCTGGATCTGCATCACCGTGTAAGACCAAAGAAACAAACAAAAAAATATATATCAGAATAAATGGTTGGTTGGTTGGCTGGTCCAAAGATAAAGTCAGACTTCCGGGGTTTTCACATCATACTGTTACTCTGACAGAGTTAACTGGACAGTGACGAATGTGCTCAGGTGTTTCCCTTGACCTCTGTAGTAACCTTCATTTACAAAGACCCAGGAGCCATTTTTTACACTGTGAACGATCATCAAATGTCCGACCACAGCTGAGATGATTAAGAGAGGATCTCTCTCTGGTTCTCATCATGTACATGTATGTTTGCACCTGTATGTTTGAAAGCTGTATGTCTTCATAAAAGATCTTGTTCTCTTAGTTTGATTTGATAAACCAGTGTGAATATTAAAACAACTTCTGCTGTGGCCTCATCTATAAAGAGAGATGGATTTATCTTTATTGACATATATTTATGACCTGTAAATACTCACTTTATTCACTTAAAACTCCTTCACAAACACTGGACTGTCTCCTTTCCCTTGTTGTTTTGGAGCTGTGTTTAATAAATCTCTGTAAAACTTGGTTTGTCTCATTCTTCAGCTTTGGGTCCAACGCTTACACACTTAGTGGAAGTATATCCTGACATTAGCTGTAATTAGCATTAGCAGAACAAGGCTACGTGATGGACAAAAAGTCAGTGTGTCCAACAGATTAAGATCATGTTATGACTGTTGATGCTGAGTCACTCTGATTGTCCTCATGCTGAGTCATTTAATCTCCCTGTTGTTTTAATCCACAGAGTTAAGCAGGAAACATCTGAACTCCACAGTGATGGACCCAAGCAGCATGAATTAGACCTGGACTCAATATTTATGGTGAGAACATTACACAATGTATCTTAATGATCTTGTAGAGTGATATGTCTCTTTCTAAAGCTTTTGATTCAGGCCAGCTCACTGGGTTCCTCCCTCTCCATCTCTGTCTGTTTCACTAACTCTCTCTCAGTCCTATTTCTATATCTGCTTTGCCCCTTTTGAGTTGCTCCTGTACTCGTCTCTGGTTCTTGCCTGGAAGGCCACCTGGGATCTGTAATGTAGACTGCCTTAAGTGTAGACTGCTTGCTGCTATGGCCCTTACAAGCTTCAATTACTACAATGACAAATATTTGGCCTTTCCTTTAGCCCCATTCCATAATCATTAGAGTTCATGTTAACTCATATTAACTTCAGAGAGATCAACAAAATTAAATTCATGGTAGTTCCTGCGAACAGCTCACATATATTAGTGTGACCTTGACAAACAATCATGGATGACCTGCTGCTGTCGGCATGCTCCTCTCCAAGTGCTCCTGCATCAGCCATTGGCAGATTTTAACTTCAATTCATATTTTTAGCATATAAATGATCCTTAAAAATTTTTGATCCCCGGGGCCAAATCGGTCCTCATCCTAAAAAGTCCTATAAAAAAAAAATATCTATCTATATCTATATCTATCTATCTATCTATATATATATATATATATATATATATATATATATATATATATATATATATATATATATATATAAAGTGTCGAGATTACACAGGTCATGAACTGGCACTTTACAAGTACATATTAATAAATATTAATTGATCAACTGATTGATTGTTTGACTAACAAACTCCATGATCTTCAGATTTGATGGTCCACCATCATCCAGTCTCTGTGCTGGTCTGTTTTGGAAGACTTCAGGTTGTCAGATGATTCAGGCTGTGATCTACACATTTAATCTCCACTCTGTCATTGTTCTCTAGCTGCTGGAGGAGGACATCATCACCTTTGTGAAGAACCAGCTGAGGAGAATTCAGAGAGGTTTAAATCCAGATTACCCAGAATATTTAGAGGGTCAGAGTGAGGATGTGTTGGATGGTAAAGATGAGGAGCAGAGGAGCAGCAGAGAGGCATTTCTGGAGATCACACTGGACTTCCTGAGGAGGAGGAATCAGGACAAGCTGGCTGACTTTCTGTGGAACAGTAAGAACTTTTTTTCTGATTTAATATGATGGAGAGAAATAGTAGTTGAAATCTGCTTTACTCTGATGTTCATAACCACCGTGTTTATACAAAAAATATTGTAGTCTAATCTGAAGATCTGAACAGCTCTCTGTGATGTCAGGAATTTGTTGAGGATTCAGACTTTAATGTCATTTATTTGTTTTTCCTTCAGGATCTCAGGCTGGACTGTGCCGACAAAAACTCAAGTTCAACCTGAATCAGAAGTTCCAGACTGTGTTTGAGGGGATCACTAAAGCAGGAACCTTAACCTTGCTGAACCAGATCTACACAGAGCTCTACATCACAGAGGGAGAGGCTGGAGGGGTCAATGAGGAACATGAAGTCCAACAGATCGAGACCACATCCAGGGGACCACATGGACCAGAAAAAACCATCAGCAGTGAAGACATCTTTAGAAGATCACCTGGAGAGGATGGATCAATCAGAACAGTGATGACGAAGGGCGTGGCTGGCATTGGTAAAACAGTCCTCACTCAGAAGTTCACCCTGGACTGGGCTGAAGACAAAGTCCACCAGGACATACAGTTCATGTTTCCATTCACCTTCAGAGAGCTGAATCTGCTGAAGGGGCAGAAGTTCAGCTTGGTGGAGCTTGTTCATCACTTCTTCAGAGAAACCAAAGAAGCAGGAATCTGCAGGTTTGAGGAGTTCCAGGTCTTGTTCATCTTTGATGGTCTGGATGAGTGTCGGCCTCCTCTGGACTTTCACCAAACAAGAATCCTGACTGATGTCACAGAGTCCACCTCAGTGGATGTGTTGCTGACCAACCTCATCAGGGGGAACCTGCTCCCATCTGCTCACCTCTGGATCACCTCACGCCCTGCAGCAGCCAATCAGATCCCTCCTGGATGTGTTGACATGGTGACAGAGGTCAGAGGGTTCACTGACCAGCAGAAGGAGGAGTACTTCAGGAAACAGTTCAGAGATGAGGAGCAGGCCAACAGAATCATCTCCCACATCAAGAAGTCCAGAAGCCTTCACATCATGTGCCACATCCCGGTCTTCTGCTGGATCACTGCCACAGTCCTGGACCATTTGCAGAAGACCAGAGAGGAAGGAGAGCTGCCCAAGACCCTGACTGAGATGTACATCCACTTCCTGGTGGTTCAGTCCAAAGTGAAGAGCATCAAGTATGATGGAGGAGCAGAGACTGATCCTCACTGGAGTCCAGAGAGCAGGGAGATGATCCAGTCTCTGGGTAAACTGGCTTTTGAGCAGCTGCAGAGAGGAAACCTGATCTTCTATGAACCAGACCTGACAGAGTGTGGCATCAACATCAGAGTAGCCTCAGTGTACTCTGGAGTGTTCACACAGATCTTTAAAGAGGAGAGGGGACTGTACCAGGACAAGGTGTTCTGCTTCATCCATCTGAGCGTTCAGGAGTTCCTGGCTGCTCTTCATGTCCATCTGACCTTCATCAACTCTGGAGTCAATGTGATGGCAGAAGAACAGAGACCATCCAGGGTCCTTAAAATCTTTACTGTGAAACCTGATCTGAAACAGCTCCATCAGAGAGCTGTGGACCAGGCCTTACAGAGTCCAAATGGACACCTGGACCTGTTCCTGCGCTTCCTCCTGGGTCTGTCACTGCAGACCAATCAAAACCTTCTACGAGGTCTGATGAGACAAACAGGAAGAAGCTCACAGAACAATCAGGAAACAGTTGAGTACATTAAGTCAAAGATGAATAAGAATGTGTCTGCAGAGAAGAGCATCAATCTGTTCCACTGTCTGAATGAACTGAATGATCGTTCTCTGGTGGAGGAGATCCAACAGGCCCTGACATCAGGAGGTCTCTCCACAGATAGACTGTCTCCTGCTCAGTGGTCTGCTCTGGTCTTCATCTTACTGTCCTCAGAGAAGGACCTGGACGTGTTTGACCTGAAGAAATACTCTTCTTCAGAGGAGGCTCTTCTGAGGCTGCTGCCAGTTGTCAAAGCCTCCAGCAAAGCTCTGTAGGTGCACCTACCTGCACAGGTTACATCAGATGTCTGTTTCTTTACAAGTGTGATCATTAACTGTTTGCTCTTTATGATCTTCTGATTCTTATCTCAGGCTGAGTGGATGTGGACTGTCAGAGAGAAGCTGTGGAGCTCTGTCCTCAGTCCTCAGCTCACAGTCCTCTGGTCTGAGACACCTGGACCTGAGTAACAATGACCTGAAGGATTCAGGAGTGAAGCTGCTGTCTGATGGACTGAAGAGTCCACAATGCAGACTGGAGACTCTCAGGTAAACATTCAAAGTCCCCTTTACATTTACAAATCAGAGTTTAGCCAAACTTGTAGTCTTTTCACTTTTGTTCATTTAATCTTTGCTTTTGTTTTTGCTGAATGAGGCACAAGATGAAAAATGGAGGTCCATCTGCAGGAGATACTTAGAGGTTGACTTACATCAGAGAAGACTCCCAGACTATTTTTGAAACTGAGTAAAGATCTTTTTCAGGCTGAGTGGATGTGGACTGTCAGAGAGAAGCTGTGGAGCTCTGTCCTCAGTCCTCAGCTCACAGTCCTCTGGTCTGAGACACCTGGACCTGAGTACATTGACTCAGGTTATCATAAAAATGTTGAAAACAAATCAAAGCTGTGACCATCATCTGAGCTCCTGAACACCTTCAACATGAAGGAGCTCCAAATGTTCTCTCAACAGACTGAGGGCCTCAGTCATGAAACAGAAGACATTCAGGAAGGAGACGCTCATGATCCTCACAGTCTCTCTGAAGGTTAAAGGTCAGAGGAGAGACGGCTAACCTCAGGGTGGATCAGGTTCCTCTAAAACCTCTGCAGGGAAAGACCAACAGCTCTGAGGCCTTTCAGGAGGGTCAGAGCTGTTTGAGAAGAACATGTCTGAGTCTTTGAAATGATGGACCCATCAATCAGCAGCACATCCAAACCATTCATCATTTTATAGAAACCAAACTAGGACAGAGTCCTTCAGTCTGTGGTCTTCAGCCCAGTCCCTGAGGAGCTGGACTTGTTCTAAGCTGAATCAGTAAAAGAGGAGGTCTTCAGCCTGCTCTCAGAGAGGGGGTCTCCCTCACGGACCTGGACTATAGAGGACTTTAAGGGTCCTGATGTTTAAAGGCTCCTCCTCCCATACTACTTTAGAGACTGAAGGTACCACAGACAGGCCTTCATTCTGGACCTGATCCTGTGATGTCAAACTGTGGATTCACCTGTCTGTCTCTCTGTCTGTCTGCAGTCTGTCGGGCTGTCTGATCTCAGAGGAGGGCTGTGTGTCTCTGGACTCTGCTCTAAGCTCATCCTCTCTGACAGAGCTGGACCTGAGCTACAACCATCCAGGAGAACGAGGAGAGAAGCTGCTGTCTGCTAGACGGGAGGATCCACGCTGCAGCCTGAACATCCTGAGGTACACTGACACCATAGAAGAAGAAAGAATCACATGTTGATGTTCATCAGCCTGAAAAGTGAGATTACTCAGAGTCAGAGACGTCAGGGCTGCAGAGAGAGACCAGAGACTGGTTTGAGTTTGGACAGGAAGTCAGACTACAGCTGCAAACTCTGTATTCATTATTTTAATTTGTATTAATGGAGACTGAGAGGGGGTTAATCTGAGGGGTTAATGATTTAACATCATCCAGGGGTACGAGGTAACAGAGATTAATTATTGATTTGATCTGTAAATCCAGCCTTATGTTTGACCTGGATTGCCCTTTTCCTTTTGATCTGTATGTTTTGGCTTCCTGCTTATTCTGTCAGGGGACATTTTTTGAGCAGGAAACACAAAGGAGGCACTGGAGGAAAAAGAACACAAAAGAAGTTAGATACTCGAATAATCAAACCAACAATCACAAAAAAGCTTAAGTGACCCATTTAAAGTGCAGCTGAAATACCACTGATGAAGAACAATTGTCCACCACCCATCCTTCCACGAGGAGACGCCTAAATACTCTGGTGGATGAGCTTGATTCGGCACAGGTGTGGGAGCAGATTAATCAGGTCGCAGCCCAGACTCAGGAAGGGAGGGGAGGGAAGCTCAGCTGAGTGGAGGAAGGGGCTCAGCAGAGCAGACCACAACAACTATGGTTTCACATGTTTTCAAGTGCACTTTGGACATGTTGTTATGTAATACTAACAGCACATTATGTAGCCCTAAAATAGACCAAATAGACAGAATACTGAAGTTAGTGTGTAGTTCAGACCAGCTTCCACAAGATCTGTGTAGATTTAATGCTGGACTTGAAGAACACACATAAATAAATAAATAAATAAATAAATAAATAAATAAATAAGAAGTGGTCTAGGGGACTTAGCCCAGAAAATTCTCCATTAAGATGCCATTTCCAGTGCATTCAGGCATGGAAATGGGTCAAGAGTGAGAAAAGATACAGTGGACATGCTCCCACAGAGGAAAATTGTAATATTTAATATTTAAAATATTCAATCTGACACATTTTGACATAACAGTTGAGCAGAACTACAGGACAGCATGAATGAATAATAAAGTATCTATCTATACATGGTCCCATTACGCTATAAGGTACTGATAACTTCTCTCATGAAATGCATTAATTAACTTTCCATCGGAGGCTTGTTTAGATATCTACGTTATATCTCCTGCTGTGTTAGCTAACGTTATTAATCAATGACATAAAGCCTCTTTCAGCAAGCTTTAATTCTTCTGGTGATATTTTACTTTTAGCTAATGTTAAACTAACATTAACTATTTTCCAATTGGATCAGCAAGGCGTCTTCAGCTTCCAAATGATTCTCTAGTCAATCAGGCCTCCCCTCACCTTCTCAGAGAAAACACTGCTGATGTGAGGCCCTTCACGCTTACATTTCCATGTTCTTGCTATGGTGGCCTTGAAGGTCAATGCGAAAAAACGTTTCACAATACACAAAAACATTTAAGAATGTGAAAAAACATTTCACAATATGCAAAATTATTTCACAATATGCAAAAACATTTATGTATGCCCAAAAATATTTCACAATACACAAAAACATTTCATAAAACACAAAAACATTTCATAATATGCAAAAACATTTCACAAAACACAAACACATTTTACAATCTGCAAAGACATTTCAGGGATCATGAAAAACATTTCAAACAACAGGAAAGGGTAGGTCCATGCTACTTGTGTCTGATTGGCTTAACTGAAACATATCGGCCATAGCTCAACATCATTTCTAGTTTACACTGGATAACTGCTACAGCACAGCCAGAGCAAAAATTCAAGCATTTTCCAGGATGGAAGAGGAGCTTGTCTTAATAGAGCTAGTGTCACTTTACACGAAGCTCCGGAGGCAGCAGCCTCTCTTTGGTTAACTGCCAACAGAGCCACACCGGCCTGCTGGTGATGGTGTCGCTTTTTACCAAGCTCAGGAGGCAGCAGCCTCTATGTAGCTAGCCGCTGATGACCAGGCTCTGTTTGCAGAGTCTGACTGTGGTTAAACCAGCTGTGGTTTGTGTTTGCTTGGTCAAATCAGCCGCACGTCTTTTTCTAATGCGCAAATCTACAGATACTTACAGTAATCGCCGCTCTGATGAGCTGGAGGGAGTGAGTCTGGGTAGGACTTAAGTCACAATCACATCCATGATGAAAACGACACTTTACCAGTAATTTGTCAAGTACTTTTTAGACTACCTGTATAATATGTAGTACTTTTACTATGTATTTTTTTGAGTAATCCTTTGTCAAAATCCTAAACAGAGGACTAGATTTGGGATACTATACCCAACTTTAATATGAAATAAAAATCTTGTTTCCTACCAGTAGTCCATGATTCACATAAACTGTTGGACTGAGTACTTTCCAGACTACCAGCATGCATATAATGAAGTACTTTTATTGTGTACTTATCGAGTATTACTATGTCAAAATTCTTAACAGAGGACAAGATAATGGATATTTAATCCAATATTGATGTGGAATAAAGAAGTTGTTTCCCATGCTTCGTATACTGTTGAACTAAGTGCTTCATATTCTACCTTCATGTATTGTATGAAGTACTTTAAACCAACACTATGTAGTTTTTCAAACACAATATAGGCCTAGTCCTTAGATATTCACTGCGATGGTCCACCACTTTACAATGAGTTGAATGACACCTCTGTCGTGGTCTGTATCGCTTTCACTGTCGCTATGTAACTTCGGGGTGGATGGTGGGAACCCTGCCACACTAAAAAACTACAAGTTTGGACTGCTTTACGGCATAGGCTATGTCACTTCCCCTGATTCCCTATTTGTTTAAAACACGGAAGTGTCGGCGAAAGCCAAACGTAGAGCTGTAGTCATGGCGGAGGCAGCAAAGAACGCAAGAAAAAGAGAAGTTTATTTTGAGGATACAAAACAAAGAAAGCCAGGGAAAAACCAGCTGAATGCTCGGACCAGAATAAACATCGGTTCGGTTTATTCCACACTCCCTGGCGTGAAATAAAAGACGAGGAGGGATGTCCGAACGATGCCGACTTGGCCCTGTTATTGCTGGACTTGTAAGTACTTGTTGATTGTTTACCATCTGTTTACAGTATTCTTGAGAACCTACCAGTATGTAGTTTTGTTTAGACCTATTTCAAGTGTGTGCTTCAACAGGACGGGGGTCACTTAACGGTAATAAAACCAAGTTGAACTTAGCGATTTTCAACATCGTCATTTAGTCAAAAATAAATAAATTACCTTGTCGCTATTCATCCTGCAAACAGCCGCTGAAGACAGAAGAATACTTTTGAGCGAAGTCCTGGCTTCTGTGATTTGCCTACAAAACAAACGCACGCGACCGGCAGATCTGTACCTTCATGGCAGTATGCACGCGCTAGCGCTCATGGGTAGTTGAGTTCTCATTCCGGTCAAGTGGGGATCTTCCGTAGTGCTGTTTTAACCATTTACTTACAATACGATGTTGAAACTCTTACCAGAGGACAAAATCAAGTACTTTTTTTTTTTTTTACCTAATTTCGATGTTGCATTACAAAATTATCTTCCATAAGTAGTCCATGATTTATATACTACTGAACACAGTAATTCCCAGACTACCTGCATGCATATAATGAAGTACTTTTCCAGTGTACTTTTCCAGTAATATATCAAAATCCTTAACAGAGAATAAGATTAGGATATTTCAACTAACTTTGAAGTGGCATAAGAAACAGCATGAAGTACTTTTACTGTGAACATTTAAAATAACTCCTAGTCAAAATCCTTAACAGAGGACGAAATTAAGAATATTTCATCCAAATTTAAACTTACTTCATAAAATGCATGCTGGTAGCCTAAAAAGTAGTAACTCCAACAGTATATGTGAATCATAGACTACTTATAGGAAGCAAGATTTTTATTTCACATCAAAGTTGGGTGAAATATTCTTCATCTTGGTCTTTGCTAAGGATTTGACAAAGGATTACTTGAAAAGTACACAGTAAAAGTACTTCATACTATGCATGGTGGTAGACTGGGAGGTACTAAGTTCAAATGTATGTGAATCATGGACTGCTTATGGGAAACAAGTTTTTTTATGCCACAACAAATTTGGGTGCAGTTTATTTAATCTTACTGTTTTTGATTTTGACAATGGATTACTCGAAAAGTACAGAGTAAAAGTACTTCATATTGTACAGGTAGTCTAGAAAGTACGTGACTAATTACTGTTAAAGTATCGTTTTCATCATGAGTCTGATTGTGACTTTAGTCCGACCCACATGTCAGTTTCCTGTCAGACTTGATCAGTTTGTAGTTGATGGTTCAATTAAAGAGCTGAAGAAAAGTCTCCTTTATTAAATCTGAATGAACAGATCAGCTGACAGCTCTTCAGCCTTATTTCAGCAGCTCATTAGTCCACAGGGATGTCAGAGGTGTTTATTAAATCCATTGAGACATCATATTTAATGTGAGTGTTGAGCTGTGAAGTCTACAGAGACACAGTCAGGATGATGTGATGGTCCTCCTTCACAGATTTGGGCTGCAGTGAGAGTCCACACTGACTGAGTCTAACCAGCTCAGACCCTGACGTGGGACACCAGCGTCCCCCATGCGCTCACACTGATAAACACAGGTCTGTGTGTGGAAATGAGCGCACACTCATGTACTAAGAGGAGAAGTAAACACATAGATCCTGTTTGTGATGCAGAAGTGTGAAAATAAAGAGCCATCCACGGGCCGGTCCCACTGAAACCACGGTGTGACCTGGTTAAGAGGATCCACTCAGAGCTCTGAGCCCAGACAGACCCTGGATGGAGACAGAGGGGAAGGTTTTCTGTAGAAACCTCCTGATTGGTGTGGGCTGGAGAGGAGGCTATCTCAGGACCCTGATGAATGAAGAACTGATCCCAGCTTTGGTTTCTGTCTCCAGGTTGGACCATGGTGGACCACACAGACTGAGACCTGGTGTGAAGAAGTGTGAGTGTTTTTAATCTTTGATTTAATGATGATTATTCAACTTTTTACTCTCATCAACTTTTCATCTGAAGGATTGTGTCAGAGCTCCAGAGATAAAACAGCATCAGGAGGATAAAGCATGGAGACATGAAGGTCAGAGGTCATCAGTCTGAGGAACAGGTCACATGATCAAAGTGAAGATGAGGAACAAAAATCAGCAGAGATGGTGTGTTGGTGTGATCAGAGAAATGCTCCATCACACCATGAGCTGAACGTGAGCTGTACATGAGAGCCTCAGGCCAACCCAGGGGATTATGGGTAATATCTATTTGTCCCTTTGGCTCCAGGATGTTCACATTGAGGAGCTCAGAGGGTTCAGTGTGTGATCATTGATTTGAACATGGAGAATAATCAGCAGGACAGAAGTCCCTGACAGACTGAAGTCATGTGGATGAAAACTGCTCTCTACTGTGTCAGACTTTTTGGCCTGTTATTCTGGCAGCTCCACTTTTTGGGCTCTGGCTCCATGTTTGACATTTGAGTTCAAATCAGAGCCTGTGCACACAAAAAGCTTCAAATCAATAAAGTAGTGAATCAATGACATGTCCCAGATGCTGACAGACAGACAGAGAACATTACCCACGGGCTCTTTGTTGATGAAATGATTCCTGTTTTTCTATTTTCTGTCTAATTTAGTGAGCGTTGTGTGCTGAGTGTGAGTGGGACTGAAAGGGTTCAAACAGAATCACTGATCAGGATTTTCTATTTGTGAAAGGACGAGGGTTCATTCAGAGATTCAGACAGTTTGGATTGAACATGTTGTTAATAAGTGAGGGCTTGTTCCTCTTCTGGGTCAATATTTGGACCACAGACCCTTTGTGTCCTCACATTTGACACAAAATCTGAGCCTGCACAAAAAAACCAGATTAAAAATATCATCAAATCAAAAGAGTTGTTCATCAACAGGCCTCAGACTGAGAGAGAAAAACTTGAGCCACAGGCTCTTTTATTTCAGGAAATCCTTGATTAGAGGAAAAGATTCTTTTCTTTGTGTCTGTGTGAAAGTTAGAGAGCACTGGGTGCTGTGTGTGAGCGCCATGGAAAGAGTTCAACATCCAAGAATCATCAGGATTTCAGATTTTTGGACAGAACTGAAGGAAGAAAACATGTCCACTATTTTCTCTGAACATCTGTTTTTATTTCAATAAATGGACTGGACACCAGACCAGGTCCTCTTCTCTGGTCCAGACTGAAGACCGTGGTGGTTCACTGTTCCATAACTAGACCAGGTCCCCTTCTCTGGTCCAGACTGAAGACCGTGGTGGTTCACTGGTCCATAACTAGACCAGGTCCTCTTCTCTGGTCCAGACTGAAGACCCTGGTGGTTCACTGGTCCATAACTAGACCAGGTCCAGGAATAACTGAAGGTGGACCGTGGAACCACAAACACAGAAATCAAACTGGTTCAGATAGAAAGATGGAGCAGAGTTTGGGGTCAGGGGTCAAACATGGCTGACTCAGCAGGAGGTCAAAGGTCAGACCATCAGAGACCTCAGTTGGTTGTAGATGATCAGATGATGACCTGCTGCTCTGATGTTTCTGCTTCTCTCCATCAGACGCCTGTGAGCTGGAGGTGGACACAAACACAGTGAGCAGAGGACTCAGACTGTCTGAAGACAACAGGACGGTGACAGATGTGTTCGAGTTTCAGTTTTATCCTGATCATCCAGACAGATTTGATGATCGTCCTCAGCTGCTGTGCAGGTCTGCTCTGAGCGGTCGCTGTTACTGGGAGGTCCAGTGGAGCGGAGATGTTCATGTATCAGTGAGTTACAGAAGAATCATGAGGACAGGAGCTGAATGTGTTTTTGGACGTAATGATCATTCCTGGAGTCTGAGGTGCTCTGATGTTCTTGGTTACTCTGTCCATCACAATAACAGAGAAACATCCGTCTCCTCATCCTCCTCCTCCTCTTCATCCTCTGGTAGAGTCGGGGTGTATGTGGACGTTCCTGCTGGATCTCTGTCCTTCTATAAAGTCTCCTCTGATGGACTGATCCACCTCCACACCACAGAGACCACGTTCACTGAGCCCCTCTATCCTGGGTTTGGGGTATGGTCTGGTTCCTCGTTGTCTCTGTGTGGTCTGTAGTCCAAACCTGCAGATGATTCAAAGACCTGAGACGTCTTGTCCTCTGAAGAGACGTCTGTTTGTGCTGACAGGAAACAGCTGATCATCATCAGCTGATGTCACCTATGAACAGCTGATAGTTCTGAACAAAAACAGACTGAAATAATTCAAATAAAATCAAGAAAATAAATGTTTCATGTCTTTATTTACCTGAAGATGAACATCTGAACACCAAGAACCAGCTGAAGACTGATCTATGTATTTATTACACTGATAAAAATATTTATTTAGCAGATAAATATACTTATTATACTCATTAGTTTATTTAGTGCGCTGATAAATATTTTTATGAATCTGATAAAAAACATTGATTACACATACATAAACATGTTTCATTTATTCCAGTTGAAATTAGAATTAATAATGAATACAATTCATGTCCATAAGCAGCTTCAAAATAATGCTTGTTTCTGAAAACATAAAACATTTCACAAAATCAAATGCATTCAATATAACAGGACAAAAGAAAAAAAATAAAAATTTTAAACATTTAACTTTACAATCAGAAAACATTAAATTTTAAACTCTGTAATGGCTCATTTTATTAAATCCTTTAATGAAATTATAGATTTTTATTTAATTAATCTCATTATATTATACTGTTTGTTTAATTAAAGATTATTTCATTGATGCTCTTTATATTGAACTGTTTAATGAGATAATACTGATAATTAATAATATTCAAGGAGTGTGGGAACGAGCCACAGAATAAGTGGGACTGAACAGTACCCCCGTATTGTTCAGTCCCACTCCCAAAACAAAAAGAGCAGGGAACAATAAAAGAGGAAAAACAACCAAGGCAAAGAATCCAGAGCAGATAGGGATGTATCATGCAGGACATCCTTCTCCAACAAGCTCTGAACCTCCTCAAGGACTCTTCACAGCCCGGACACACTCTGTTTGAGCTGCTGTCCTCAGGTAGATGGTACAGATCAGTCCAAACAGAGAGCAACACATTTCAGACTGAGCCAATACACTGTTCACCAAGAACAACATATCAAATATATCAAAACAACAACACAGTGAAGACAGGAAAGAAGACAAATACAACCAACACTATATACAGTCCTGATCAAAATCTTAAGACCAGTTGAAAAATTGCTAGAATGTGCATTTTGCACATTTTTACCTTAATGAGGTTTTAAATAGAGCTACAATATGCAAAAGCAAGAAGGGGAGTGTGACAAAAAAACACTTTGAAAAAGTAATTTATTGAAAACAACAAGAAAACTGAAATAGGCTGTTTATCATCTGATCAAAAGTTTAAGACCATCACTCAAAAAATGACAAAAAACTCTCCAAACCAGAACAAAAATGTTTCTCAGTAGGACTCAGTCATGAGTAGCTCCACTGTTCTTGTTAATCACTTCAAAAATTCATTTGGGCATGCTTGATGAGAGTGTTTCCAGGAAGCTTTTGGGAACATTGCTCCAAGTGGTGAAGATGGCTTCATGAAGGGCATCAACTGTCTGAACTGACGGCCATTTTTATAAACTTCCCTTGACCTCCATCCCCAAATGTTCTCTATGGGATTTAAATCAGGGGAACATGCGGGATGGTCCAAAAGAGTGATGTTCTTCTCCCTGAAGAAGTCCTTGGTCAAGCGAGCATTATGAACTGCAGCGTTGTCCTGTTGAAAAACCCAGCTGTTACCACACAGACGAGGGCCCTCAGTCATGAGGGATGCCCTCTGCAACATCTGCACGTAACCAGTCGCCGTTTGACGACCCTGCACCACCTGAAGCTCCAGTGTCCCACCTCCACCTTTCAGTGTCCCATGTTTGATGCTCCAAAGTCTAAACGGGCAGTTTTGTGGCGTTGAAGGAGACGAGGTCTTTGAATTTGTTTTTTGTTTTTGAAACCCTTTTCCCACAGATGCCGCCTGATGGTTATTGCGCTGCAGTTGCACCAGTAAGGGTCTTAATTTGGGTCGAGGACCGCCCTGTGTCTTGACAGACAGCCAATCAGATCCTCCGGCTCAGCACAGGTGTAATTTTTTTTGGGTCTACCACTTGACTTTTTTGTTCCATAATGCTCAGGATCTTTATAAAATGTAGAATGACTGTCTTACTGCGTCCAACCTCAGCAGCAATGGCACGCTGTGAGAGGCCTTGCTTATGCAGCTCAACGATCCGACCACGTTCAAGAAGAGAAAGCTTCTTAGCTTTAGCCATCAGGAGGGCATGACCGTGTGAATGCCTGACAGGAAATCAACATTTGGAGCAGATTTTGGCTTTAATAGCCTGTGGACTTAAACTTTTGATCAGCTGATAAACAGCCTATTTTAGTTTACTTGTTGTTTTCAATAAATTACTTTTTCAGAGTGTTTTTTGTCACACTCCCCCTTCTTGCTTTTGCATATTGTAGCTCTATTTAAAACCTCATTAAGGTCCAAATGTGCAAAATGCATATTCTAGCAATTTTTCAACTTTTGATTTTGATCAGGCCTGTACAAGGTAATAATAATAATAATAATAACAGTAATAATAATAATAATTATAATAATAATAATAATACATTATATTTAATTACAAAGTCTGAAGTCTGATTCAAAGAGAAACCAGGTAAATGAAAATAAAAGTAACACTCATTCATTTACATGTAGTCATATAATATTTGCAAAGATTCCTTGATTCTTTAAAGAGATTTTTCCACCTCTGGTCCTCCAAAAGAAACAGTTTTAAATTGAATTACATTAACCCTTATTTATCTCAAATATATTCAACAGAGAGATATGAACAGAAATCCCAGAAAAAAAAGTGAAGTCATTACAAACAATATATTTGAAACATGAAGGTATGTCAGCCAACACACACCTCATCCTCTGTTTAATGTCACTCCTCTCTATAACATTCCAGTCAGAATCACTCATTATAAACATAAGTCTAATTACTGTTCAGGTCATAATCCTGAAAATCTAATCACTGTAAAGCCCATTGTTCCAGCAAACTTTACCCCCCCAATTAAACACAACTCAGAGCCACCACCCTTTAATCAGTCTGCCTTTGAATCTAGGAATGGCCTTGGTCTAATGCACTTAAATATAAGAAGCCTCTGCAATGAGCTTAAATTAGACCAGTTAAAAATCCTGCTTTCACAGACAGATCCTGACATCCTGGTTTTAACTGAGACATGGTTTAAGCAGAGTCTACCTGACTCTGAGTTTAACTTACAGAATTATAACCTGTATAGAATAGATAGAGTGGGAAGAGGAGGTGGTGTGGCTGTATATGTGAAGTCATGCCTGTCTGTTACTCCCTTAAAAGCTGTTTCAGTACCAAATTCCTTTGAATTCATACATTGAATATTACCATCTCAATAAACAATTCAGTCAATGTTGTCTGTGTCTACAGACCACCCTCGGCCATTTCTTCATCTGTCTCTGATATAGCACACTTACTTTCAGAATTTAACAGATCCGCGTTAATAGTCCTAGGTGACTTTAACATTAACTGGTTATCAAGAGACTCTGATAACCTTAAAGAGATGTGTGACGACCTGAATCTGGTACAGATTATTAATGACCCAACCAGACCCAATTTAAAGGACCCTTCCAGATCAACTTTAATTGATTTAATACTATGTAATAGACCTGACAAAATTTCTGCCTCTGGTGTCTTTGGTCCTGGATTAAGTGATCACTGCCCCATAGTCTGTGTTAGAGGTGCTAAAATAAAAACATCAAGCACAAGGATCGTTTTTAGGAGAAATTTTAAACATTTTAATGAGCAGGCTTTTCTTCAAGACATCAGAGACAGCAACATAAATCATACCACAAAAGTTCCAAACATGGGAGAGGCTTGTAGGTATTTCTCAGACACACTGCTCGCTGTTGTTGAAGAACATGCTCCCCTGAAAAAGTTCAGAATTAAAGATAGATGTAGCCCATGGTTTACCACAGACCTATCCGTAATGTTTTTAGAAAGAGATAAAGCCTGGGCTCTGGCAAAGTGGACAGGGAACACTGAGCACTGGCTGACTTTTAGGCAGCTGAGAAACAAATGCACCTCTTCACTGAGGAAAGCCAAAGCTAAATATTTCATAGATCAAGTTTCAAATTCTTACTCTGACCCATCAAAATTCTGGAAAACTGTAAATATCACTAAAAACAACTCAATGTCATCATATCCTTCATATATTATATCTAACAACTGTACCATAGACAAGCCGGATCAAATCTGTCACGCTTTTAACGCACACTTTGCTGCAGCTGGAAACCAGTTTGACGTAGTTTACCCCAGTTCTGCCTTTAACAGTCAGCCATTGTCTCATGCTCCCTCCAATTACCATTCAAACCATTCAAACCCCCCTTTCTCATTTAGTTTACAGCCCTTTACCTCATCTGCTGTCAGAGAGGCACTTCAAAATATAGACAGCAAGAAAACAACGGCATGATAAAATTGACCCATATTTCCTGAAGATCTGTGCGCCTATAATTTCAGAGCAAGTCGCACACTTGTTCAATCTCTCTGTTTCCACTGGTGTTTTCCCCCAAGCCTGGAAGACAGCTTATGTAACCCCACTTCACAAAGGTGGAGACAAATCTGATCTCAATAACTACCAGCCCATCTCCAAACTGTCCTGTCTAGCTAAAATCTTAGAATCATTAGCCAACAATCAAATCAAATCATTCCTCTCCAGTAATTGCATATTAAGCCCACATCAATCAGGTTTCAGAACAAACCATAGTACAATCACTGCTGTAACATCTGTCACAAATGATATAATTTCTCAGATTGACAAGAAAAAATCCTGTGCAGCTTTATTTGTTGACTTAACAAAAGCCTTTGACACTGTCGACCATCCCCTGCTCATTGAAAGGCGAAGAGAAACTGGTTTTGACTCTATGTCCTGTAAATGGTTCCAAGACTACATTTCACAAAGAGATCAGTATGTGGTTCTTGGTAATTGTCGCTCTGTGTGTTTGCCTCCATCATAAGGGATTCCACAAGGTTCAATACTTGGTCCTCTCTTATTCACCATATATATAAACAACATCACATCATCCATAACAGATTGTAACTCCCATCTTTACGCTGATGATACAATTCTATACTGTTTTGCTAATACTGCCCAAGCAGCCGCTCAAACCCTCCAACAAAACTTTGATCAATTACAACATGCTCTGTTTGACTTAAGACTGGTTCTCAATCCAAGTAAAACTAAATACATGTTATTCTCCAGAGCCACAGACATCACTGACAGTAGTTTTCAGATCACCACCCTAACAGGACACAGCATTGACAGAGTATCTGAGTATAAATACCTTGGTATTTGGTTAGATCAAAAACTCACCTTTAAATTTCATATTGATTCCCTGGCCAACAAACTAAGACAAAAAATTGGGTTTTTCTACAGGAACAAAACTAAATTCCCACTGAAAAGTAGAAAACGTGTTATTGAAGCTGTCTTTTTATCTGTTTTGGATTATGGTGATGTTGTTTATAGAAATGCCTCTGCCTCTACTCTTAAACCCCTGGACTCCATTTATCACTCAGCCCTCAGATTCATCACTGGGGAAGGTTACTCCACCCACCATTGCATTTTCCATGAAAAAGTGGGCTGGGCTCCCCTGAATGTAAGACGTGACAGGCACTGGTTCTTATTCATTTATAAAGCTTTACTTGGTAAAATGCTATTATACATAACATCTCTGTTAAATCAATCTCATAATCGACATCCAACAAGATCCAATGACCTCTTGATGCTTGAAGTTCTCCGAGTAAACACTGTATTTGGACGAACTGCTTTCAGCTTTTCTGCTGCTTTCACCTGAAACATCTTGCAAGAAACATTAAAACTGCAAGCACTTGTTTCTTTTGGTCAGTTTAAAACATTGTTAATGAATTACGCTGCTTTTGAATGTAACTGTTTTTAACTGTGTTGTTTGATTGTTGTTCTCTGTACTCTCGACATCATTGAAAATGAGGGAACACCCTCAATGTTTTTTTTTAGATTAAATAAAGGTTGAATGAATGAAACGTAGTGGGAGGAAGTATCAAGTCCCACGCCTTCTCCATCAATTTCACAAACAAAAAACAGTTTTGACAAAATCATTTAGTGATCTAACACCACACAAAAAACAAAGTAGTCCTCCCTCAGTTTGGTGTTATACCTCCAGTTTTATCCATAGATCCACTGAAATGTATATTTTTAGACATTATTTTAAATTTCATCAGGTTTAAGCATTGCTTTGGATCCTGTTGTAACCCAGTCCATAACTGAACACCACAGCATCAAACACTAAAGTTTTTTTTCATTCTTGTGTATGACCTATGAATTTGAAAATAAAATGTCTTCTTAAATCATAATCCTCATCTCCATCTCTAAAAATGTTTTGGACTGTAGGTGGTATTGAATTATTCTTGACCCTGTATATTTTAGTGCTGTTTGCAGTTCAACAATATCCATGAATTTAAAAAGTTTGACCTTAAAAATGAACTGGTGTGATCTAGATATCCGTCTTTATGGATGATTCTTATTGTTTTTTGTAGAGTAGGTGCAGTGATTTCTTTGTAGTTGTTGCCCCATACTTCCACACAGTGACTTATATTTGGTAGATCAAGTGCACAGTAAAGAATCTGCAGTGATTTGTAGTCCACTTCATGTTTTGCTGTGTTTAATACTGAGATGCTTCTTGATATTTTCTCTGTACATGTTTTATGTGTGGTTTCCAGCTGATACGTTCATCTATTAGAACAAAGAGTCATTTAATTTGATGCAGCCCTTCTCCCTGGACCTGCACCTGTGAAGCACCCCTACATCTACCAATAACATCATTTTTGTCTGACTTCAGTTTAATGAGAACTTACTGTCATGGAATCAGATCTCTATTTTACTGAATTCTTGCTTCACTGCCTTGTTCACCTCTTGTAATGCGTCTCCTGAATAAAAATATTGGTGTCATCAGCTAAAAAACACCCTGACAGTAGTTTGATGATAAGCGCTCTATCATAGGGCTGGGTATCCATTCAGATTTTCTGGATCAATTTGATTTGATATTAAGAGGTCTCAAATTGATTCGATTCATGATTCTAAATGTGTTCAGTCTGGGTTATCTCAGTAAAAATAATGCTGTAAATGACTTTTGACCTGGTACATTATTAAAAACTGTTTTTACATTAAGAACTGAACCCAAAGCAGTTACATTAATCACATATTAATGATATGCATTAATGAATATTCTGCATGTCACTTTTTTCTGTACAACTCGTCTTTTCTTTCATGCTTGTTAAATCTGAAATGTCCAGACGTTAATCATTAAACTCTCCGGTGGTGCCCCTGTAGTGCTTCTCACTTCTGCCATGTTTTTTTTTTCACTGCTTGCAGTAACATCTCACAAGGGCTGTGTCTGAAATGGCATATTAACGTCCTACTCATATTAAGTGTGACGTCAAAATGAGTATGTAGTGCGTTCACATTAGATAGTATGAAAAGATTGAGTGTGTGAGAAATACCCAGATGTATACTATATCAGAAAAAATTTAACTATGTGAGGTGGGCATACTAGTCACACTCAAATGCCCCATAATGCATTGCCCCATGCATTATGACCGACCCGCATTCAGCTAAAAATCGGCCACTAGAAAACTTCCCATTTTCAAAATAAAACCATCTTTTATTATCTCCTTTTAGTTCTTTAACACTTTTGTAAACTGGGCTCTTGTTTTGAAGTTTCTTCGATAGCATAATGGCGCACATAACAGAATGTCCAAAATGTGGAAATGAAATTTGTAACTGTGTGTTTTATGGCTCAAATGACCACATTTTGGTATTCTACGTGGTGACTTTCTCTCCTAAAATGCTCTCTGAACTTTCAAATGTGGTGAATCAACAGAGATATTTGATAGCCTGGTGTGCTTCTGATTTTTGTCGTCAGAGGTTTGAAATGCATCATGGGAAACTTAGTAGTATACTACAGTGTGAACGGTTGGCATTCTAATCATACTTATAGTATGTAGTATACAGTATATACACATGAGTTTGTAGTATGTAGTACGTTAGTATGCCATTTCAGACACAGTCAAGATCTTGTTCAGTGGAAAGCAGAGCTAAACACAAGACTAGCAGAGTTGATACCACAGGCTGCTTCTCAGACCGTCCAATGAAGAAAAAAACTACCCATGTTAAAGATCGATCTTTGGATTTTATGGATCGATTATCAACCATTTAAAGGGAAATCGATTAAAATCAATTAAACTGATTTTTTTAACCCAGCCCTACTCTATAATGAAATCATTTTAAGCTCTTTTAAAATCTGTCCTTCAGCGCCCTGTAGGAAACTGGCTCTGGTTCATCACAAATTAAATTATTAATAATAATCTCAGTCTTAAAAACAGAGTAGAGAGGGGAGGACAAAAGATATGATAAAGCAATAATTCCATTAGTACAATGTTGAGAGGCTAAATGAACAAACAGAGGCCTACATCAGGACAGAGCAGGATCTTATTCAGGAACAAGTGGAAAAATAATCTTTTCTGCAGAAGCAAGAAAAGGGCCCCACACCTCTGAATTCATGGGAGGATCCTTTTAATGGATCCCACATTTATTTTCAAGTTTTAAATGATTAAAAATCTCTTTTACCCACAGTGTGTGTGAAGGGGGTGATGTTGACTTAAACCTTATTAGAATGAGGCGTGGACCCTACACTCTCAGAAAAAATGTGTTACATTTGTACCTTTCAGGGTCCAACAGCTCGTCACTGGGGCAGTACCCTCGAAGGAAGGGGACAAATTCATGCCCTTGTATTTTGGACCTCATTGTGGCATTTATGGACCCATGGGGAACAATAATGGACCTAATGCTCTAAGAACAAAAATGTTCCCTTTCCAATGGGACATTTTTGTTCTTCTGAAGGGTACTGCCCCAGTGACAAACCATTTGGACCCCAAAGTGACAATTGTGTACCAATAACAACATGAAGCAAAGATCAAAAATGTTCAAGCACATTTATTCAAAATTAGTTACATACTTTAACAATGGCACTTCTAATACTTTTAACATTGAAGCCTTATTAAAATATATACAAAAACTGAAAATCAACAATATGCATCTCATGTAAACACTTAGCAATCATATTGGTTCAGAAACACACACACCATAAAAAAGTATTTCCAGTTGACATAAATTTAATTGAAGCCAATGTTTCATTGTTTTGAGTGTACAATAACAAGCCTGCACGATGATGGTGAGGGAGATCACAGTATTTAACCTGATGACTAAACATGTGCCCCTAAAGACAACCAATTCAGCACTTCAAACCTTCAATGACAACACCCACACCAACTGGTGGCTGCAGATGATCCTCCTCTTCTCTGGTGATAAAAACTGCCAGTGTGCACCTTCCAAGCTCGACTTCAGCTTCATCTTTTTGACAGCCTTATCAGGGAAAAAGAATATCAGTGCATTTGTATAGTTTTTATTCTCTAAAACAAACTCCAAATTAATAAAACTGGGTACTAAAGATGTAAATGACAGATGATTGGTACCAGAACACAACAGCTAATCCTTGAATTTTCATTTTCATTGAAAACATCTGACATTGTCATATAAAGCATTAAACATTCATTTCAGTAGTTATTGGTAAATTGGTGCTGCATGAATGTTTAGCAAGCACATTTTATAGAAACAACAACCTTGTATTAACTTATCAGCCACAATTTTCAATTTCATGTCATTTCTAAAGTGAGTGATACATAAAAATGTTCTTACCAAATACTCTTTGAGAAGAGTTTCCAAATCTTTCCCAAGGTCCACAATAAAGGCTCTTCAACAGACACTTCCTTTTCAGGTTCACATCAAGGCTCTGGGTGAGAGAGCAAAAAAACAGACCACAGAAACTTACATTTGCTTATTTTGTGGACTGGATGAAGATGCAAAAACTGCACGATGTATGAATCAGCTATTGAACTTACAGTCTGCTTTTTGACAACTATTTAAGAGTCCAGTAAGGTTGTCAGGACACCAGAACTGAAACTTTAATATGCAAACAGTCAAATATTCACTGTTCAACAACAATTTCTATACAGTGACAAGGTTTAACATCAAATTACAAACTAGACCTTGAAAAAAGTTTAATAGTTTCTGCAAAGGTTTTGTAAAGTAACATATATTTAATCTGTTTTATTTATTTGATCCTAAATTACTACTTAACATAAATTTTGATATTGTGTAATTTTAAAGTCGTGTCAAGCAGCACTGTTACTAAAACTACTTCAATTATAAAATGAATGAAAATCACCTATTGATTGATCAAATAAGTTTTCAACCAACACAGTTTTATCACTTTTAATTTTGCTTTAAACTCTTTGCTTCATCATTTTAAGTTTGGTACTTTCCTGAAATAACTTCCCCACCTATTTATTTTTATTGCTCTTAACTAGTATAGAAAAATGAAGCATTTCAATTATATAAAACATTTACAGCTATAAATAATTGTTTATATTAAATAATATATTCCAAGACACTGTACTAATATTCTGTGTTTTTATTCTTATTAAATAAAAAATAATGTTTAACATGCACTTTGGAACTTACCTCTGTAAGCAGTTGGTTGAAACTCTTTTTTGGACCAATTCAGCCAACCTGTGAACACAACAAAATATTAGGTTTATGATCATTTCAGGAATAAACAAATTAATATAAGTACCTAATCAGCTTTTGGTCTCCATATTGATATATTTGTATGTTTCTCTGTATTGGCCCTTCAGAGAAAACCTTTCCTCTGCACCCTCACCCATTCACAGACACACACAGACACTTCATGCACAACTTTTCTCTGTTTTCCCTCTTTATCAGAAGTTTCTCATCAAGACTTTTTGAAGCACCTTCATAGAAATGCTCAAAACAAAAAGGTTACAACATCCCACAGGAAGCTCATCTTTAATATATAACACCATAAAACCAAAGTGGGAACATTTCAGACGGCGATTACTGCACTTACAAAATTACTCCACCACTTCTCAAGAAAGAGGCTTACATGACAACAATGTGTGTGTGTGTGTGTGTGTGTGTGTGTGTGTGTGTGTGTGTGTGTGTGTGTGTGTGTGTGTGTGTGTGTAGGGAGAGAAAGAGAGATAAGGGTAGTAACTCATTCTATAGAGTGGAAGAGTCAGTCAGCTGTCACTTGTGGGTCATTCTACAGAAACGTGGATTTTTGGGATGGCAAAATGTCTTTTTTTAATTTCTTTTTTTAACATTTAAACTTCAACTACATTGTTACATATGTCATTGACTTTATGAATACACATAAATGAAAGCTTAATGATTTTTTTGGTACATTTATCACAAAACACCATTTAATAAAGTGAATCCACACATCTGATTGTCACTGGTGTTCCTGATTGTTACCCATAAGAAAGGTAACACCAGTGACAGTAACACAAAAAATGCCCTTTAACAAAATGGCTGCTGCAGAGCATGACACAGCATGTTACTAATCTGATCTATTCACTAAATTATGTCTTCTAAATACATTTTTATTCATTTGTTTGCAATTCCCTACAAATAAAGTAGGTAACACCAGTGAGGTCAACTAAAAGCTTCATTATGAAATCATGAGATAAATGTTAATATTTCTGAAAACTGAAAAGGACAATGTTCTTACCAGGGTCCCTCTTCATAGATCTTCAAGAAAGAGGTCAAAGGAAGTCAAGTGATGTCATCAGAGTGATTTCTTTTTCCAAAATAAAAGACTTTTGTCACATGGTAACACCAGTGACATGACTGCAGGGGACGACTACTTTTAAATATATTTTATAATACTTATTTGGCATTTTGTTTTAAAATGTAATTTATATCATATATTTGATAGTTATTTATACATTTTTGTACTTTTTTATAGAAAAACATATTTTTAAACTCAAAATACAGCACTTTCTCTCCATCAATGACTGTGGGGACGAGCACTTTTGTTGTGGTTGTGGTTCTAAATAATTGATTAAAAAGCAAATATTACCAAGCTGATGGCTCCAAATAGTGTGATAGCTGAAATAATATGTTTTTAAATAAAATACTTTAAAAAATCTGTCACAAACTGTTTTATTGAGGAGTAATCTATCTCTTAAGGCTGGGGACAGAAAAATGCATGTTTGTGTAGAATGAGCCTTGTATTGTTACCTGAGTTTTCTTTACCAACTGAGGGGCCACCTTGTGCTTAAATAAAAACACAGCAATGCAGGCCACAGAACAAATACTTAAAGATAGACCTTCTTAAAAACTTTCTGTAAAAAGTACTAAGCTTTACATGTTTAGTGTGTTATCATTTATATTGACTATTGATTTTTAAAATATGTTCTTTACCATTTCTGCTTAAATAAAAACATACCTGTCAAAAAGACAAAAAAAAATCACAATACAGTATCTTGTGATGTATACCTGGGTGTTTGGCAAAGAAAAAAAATGTCTACACACAAAACAGTAGGCAGAGTTTTGACTTTGTGAGTACTCAAGCCATGAGTGTGGTTTGTACCAGTCCACTTTGAAGGAGCTCTTCCTGTGGCCTTGCATGGAGATGAGGCTGTGTAGGACCTGCTGCTCTGGACTGTGACATGTCTGTAAAATATAAAGAATCATGATCAGGACTTGCTTTCGGTTTTTACTAGGTTTTATTCAGAATGACAAGTTACAAAGTGAATATGTGATCCGTATTTCAATGTTACTTAAATAGAAGGAAGTCATAATGCTGTGTGAACTGAAAGATAAAATGTCACAACATACCGTGAGGTCCAGGCGGAGCAGCATGTTCAACATTAGGAGGCTCTCTGTCATCAGTGTCACCGACTGACTTGCTCGTACCTGAAGCAGTAAAAACAAGAACCATTACACACACAGACTGAATGTGGACAAATTAGTGTCACATATTTTCCTTGAGTGTGTATTGAGATTTTCTCTGTTTAGGTCTGGGGTTTTCTATGGATTCACATATAAATATCACACAATTGGACAAACTTTTTTTTTTTTTCTTTACAGTAAATTAACTCAAGTATGAGAGAGTACACAACAACTTCAAGTAACATGTTCATGAATGACATCTGAACCTGACATACCATGCTTAGTAGGTGGAGTTCCAGACAATGCTGGTTCACAGTCAGTCTCCTCCTCCTCTAAGTGTGGCTGGTCAATTGTGGGAATACAAGGATGGTTTAAAATGACAGACAGACCTATGACCTATGACCTATGACCTACCATCCTGTATTGAGGGAGTGGACTGCTCATCATCACTATCACTAGGCTGCTGGCTTGTGTGGGCCTTTTCACTGCTGCTGGTAGAAGCTGTGGCTGACTCTGACTCTTTTCTTTTTTCAAGAAAGAAGCTCTGAATATCTTTGCTTCTCTTCATATTCTCTTAATATCCCTGGAGGAAATGTAATTCAATCAGTCAATCATGCAACCAATCAATCATTCAATCAACCAGTCAGTCAGTTCACTTCTAAGTAGAGCTATAACTACAATATCAAGAGGGATCATTGTCCAATTGACTTTAAATCAGTCTACAAATTAAAGGTGTTCATGGGGCTCTGGGACCCTTGAAATGACAACTTTGACTTCATTAAAAAAGTTCAAAAAGCAAAGAAACAATGTGTATAATTATGTTTTTACTCTTAATAGCACAATTGGACCCAACACACATTGGATCTCTAACATTTGTGGCATTTGAATGCAAGTTGATCTGCCTATTGTCTAAAATATGTGAGCTGTGAAAATGAGCCAAGTCCTTAATCTCTAAGAGAAAAAAAAGTCTGTAAACAGCATTTAAAACACAGCAAATACAGGGCTGGAACAAAGTGCAGAGACAACCTTAAATATGGAAAGAATGTCAAACCAATCCATTTACAGTTTTTAATGTTTTTCTTTAAGATTAGTTAGTATTTTGGTTGTGACTGTAATAAAAATAATTTGTGATTGAAGACCTAAGAATGATTTTTAATGCAATATTTCAAACTGCATGGTGTCCTGATTGTTTTTTGGTGTCTTCAGTCTAGAACCGTTTCATATTCAATTTATCCGATTAACAACAACAAAAAAGAAACTGACGTTAATGCTAACTTGGTTTGCAGGCTGCTGCTACACTAGCTAACTTAGTGCAGTATCTCATCTTTTATCTGCTGCTACTTATATAAAGTTTGATAAATAAAGTTTTCCTACACATTCAGAGCAAATTACGACATAATTAAACATTAAATTACTATACCTCTCAACTGTCTGAGTCCGTTTTTGTCCAGTTACAATGAATGTTGTCTCTGTCCTGTTTCTCCGGAGCTGCAGGTGACACGGAGATGCAACGTGCTCATCTCGCGGCTCTACTGACCCCTGACCTGCATGGTCACTGGAAAAACCTCCGCTGATCAGAAATCAGCTCTCTGCAGCCTCAGTCCGACCATATTGTGTTAGTTAAAAGTGTCAAACTGACCCTAGATCCGTCAGTCAGCCATCACCACTGATTGACAGAGTTTCTCCTGTTTCTTGTGTTGATGAACTTGACCAACTACCTATCAGATCTGGGGTGGCAACAAGGGTGGCCAATGAGATTTCAGGGGTGTGGCAGACTTGGGTTGACGAAATAAACAGAGTAAGTGAATGAACATACCTGCAGACTCCCCGGCTTCATGCGGCCTCTGACAGTGAGCTGAGGCTGACTGAACCTGCCAACAGTGAATCAGAGACTTTACATCACCTATTAACACAAAATACACCTTTTCTTTCTCTTTTTATCAACTTCTTAAAGAATTAGCATTAAACAGTGTGTGAAACTTACAGTAGCATACATTCAGACGTTAAGTCCTTCCAACAGTCCATGGAGAGCCAGTGGTGGTTCTAGACCAGCTTCACAGGGGGGCCAGGCTGGGGCCAAGGGTGTTGTCAGAGGGACACGTTCAACCCTGAAAAAAGAGACTGAGAAGTGTTCATGCATTCAAAATATTTGGTCTAGTAAATAAAGTAATACAAAGTACTAGTAAAAGTATTTCAGTTGCAGATCAGTTTTATTGAATGTTAAGTACATTTTTCAACAATATGTCCAAAGAAATTGTTAAAACTAACAAAATAAGACATTGTTTTTGTCTTCATCAACAACACGGTGTTCAAGCCTTCAAAACATTTACTTCAGTACAAATTTTTAAAAACAGTAATGGTATTTTTTTCAGTAGCAATATGGACAATAAAAACAAAAACAATGAGAGCATCTACTATAGCATTGATAAGGCTCGTCTCTTGGGTCTCAGCACTCCAGTCTATTTTCCTGTAAAGGATTGGTACCAGGCTGTCTTATCAAGCTCCCTGGGGACACTTCCAGCTTTGCACTTGATGGGTCTTCTTTACTTTTGATGACATCTGTGGAGAAAGACAAACTGAATTAAAGTAAAAAAACATATATACCACAGGGACACCCACATGCATGCAAGAAAAAAAGTTTGTGATACAAAGTCACAGTTATCACTACTTTATTTTTAAATCAGTACATCTATAATAAAACATCAGAGTCAAAGTAATAATAGCCTATAATGAATTTATAAATCTGGACAGGAAAATCTTACTAGAGAAATCTGAAACAGTGTCATATTTGACTTGTATTGTACAGTCACCAAGCACAATTATACTACTGAAAAACATTTATTTTAAGATAATTTAAGATAAGATAAAGCTTTATTAGTCCCACAGGGGGAAATTCCAGAAATTTGTGTTTCCAATGGGGATTTTTTGTGGGATCAACTTTATGGATGGGGAAACGATCAGTGGTGTAGTCTGGTTTACTCTGGTGAGTAAACTCTGTCATACTCTGGTGGGTGTTTGTCCTCTTAGGGCCTCCATTACACTGAAGGTATTTTTGTCCCAATTTTCACCTGATTTATACACCGTCCACTGAAAACAGCTCTGAGACCCACTTACGGGCCTCCACCCACAGGTTGAGAACCACTGCACTAGTAGATGGTATTTGAAGCTTAATACTTTCCGGATTGTTCTTATATCATGGAGGATAAGTGATGCAGGAAGCCTCTGGGTGAATTTATCATTTAGAAAACAGTGAGCAGTGAAAACAGCAGCTCAGAACTGGACTGATGAACAATATTGAGTTTTGATTCATCAACAGGCCGACTCGTCATTTTTAAAGGGAAGTTAAACAGAGCACATGAGCTATCAAGAGTCCGTCTGTGACTGACGGTCCCTCACTGTCCTTGTGACGCACACCTGTCTGCGTCTTTACGCTCACCTGCACAGAGGAGCGCGCGCACAGACGCTGAGTGAAAGCAAAAGTTTAAGTCACATTACCACGCTATACTTATCTCTGTGCATTTTGTTGTGTTATCAAGTATATCGGGGCGTTTTCTAGTGGGCACCACGTATGCCACACCCCTGCATCCCCCATGGGATTTGTGCCTATAAATTCAGCGTGAGAAATCGGAGGTGTGGCGCGAGAGCGCGTGAATTAGATTCATTAATTTGTATTTATGTATGGAGAAAAGAAAAGATGATTTTTCAGCCACTGGTCTTCAGCCATCGTTGAAATGAGGATCTTCCCGCTCAGCGGAGGAGGAGTACAGACGACACAGGAGAGTGTGCGGACGTGTAGACGTGTCTGTGAATCTGTGCTCGATTAGTCTCCCTTACAGGCACAAGATGACATAATGGTCATGCCGCTCTGACTTGAAACTGAGTTGTAAAACTGAATCTGTCTTTTGTGAATTGAAATTGAATTGTGTGATTTTGAATTTAAAGAATAAAAAGAGTTGAATTTTCATAGGGAAAATAAAATTTCAATTCAGTTAAAAAAATTAATTCAATCAAAAAATTCATATTTAAAACATTTAAGTCCATTACACATCATGCTTTTCAAATTCAATATTTTAATTCTAATTCAGTTTCTGGAGGCACAAATATAAACTCATACATGTTGCTCAGCATTATGTTGAAAACCTGTTTCTGTTTTTATGTTGATGGTTGTGGAGACTTGGTGAACATAAAGACAGTTAATAACCATCATGTATGCAGAGAGCAGATGTGGGGCCTAAAAACAAAGAGTCTGACAGTTTAGATCTATTTGAAGGTTTTACGTCTGATCAGTCAGTGAACATGTTTTAATGATCCATCCATCAACATCTCCATCTTTAAAATCAGAAATATAAATGTAAAATCATCAAGCAGCTCTATGGAGCCAATAAATCAGTTACATGTCCCTGACTGGTACATAAACTGTGGAATAAGTGAAAGAAATGGAAGAACAAACATCACAGTCTATGTTAAGAGGTTTTTCATGTATTAAAATATAATTAGAAAACTGCTGGTTTGTGTCACACTCTTAAGGATGTTGTATGAACATGCAGCTGTCTCTGTAAATAATAAAAGAATGATGACGATGAAAACAACAAGAGGTATTTGTGTTACCACAGAGACGGGACAACCTGTTGGACAGGATTGTTTCTTCACTTCCTGCTGCTGTGGCGCAGTTGTTTTTCCCTGAGCTGAAGTTTGAGGTGAGTACCACTTTTTATGATTTATTAAAATATTAGGACATTTACGAGCAGAGGGAGGACTTCTCCTGTTGCACAACCTTTTGAGTCAATCACTGTAATCAACTATGTTACTCTACATGTATAAGTATTTTTTCAAATGATTTAATATGTTTATAAAGTTGGAGATGAATTTAAAAAACACAAAAAATCCACAAGCTGACTGAGGCTCACCTGGTCCACTCCAAACTGTGATTTTCAACCAGTTAAATTATATTTGATCAAACAGACTCAAGGCTTTACATTCACTGAGTATCCTTTTTTTTCTCAGGAAAAAATCAAAATTCCCAAATGTAACACAAAGTATGGACTTTGTTTCTGAGAACTCTGAGATATCACAGACTGATTTACACACCTCCCCCTCTCTGTGGTGCCTTTTCACTTCATTTCATACCAAGCGTTTTAATAAAGACAGGTGACACATTAAATCACAGTGAGCAAAAAACCTAATGCAGTGTCACTAATGCAACCCTGAAACTTCCAGTCAAGGTAGGGTGACCTCACCAAAAGTTTCCTGACATGCTTGTTCACACCTGTCTCTCACAGCAGGATGTTTAAAATAAGCAGCCCCATTCACACCTGCAAATAACCCTGAAATCATCTGCACAATACTCAGGTGAGCTGTATGTGATTATAAGGTCTGGATGAGCTGAAGTGAGAGCGGAGGGGATTAGAGTAGAAAGAACTTTAATGATTCCTCCTCAGGGAATTTATGATGACAGTAACAGTTTGAAAAATAGACAAAAACGTTTACAGAATTGATTTTATCTCCCTTATTTCGCTTTCCTGCCTTTTTAGCCTTTTCTATCCGTACTGCTTTTATCTTTTTACCTTAAATTAGTTTTACGTCCATCCTCTTTTATGTTCATCTTTTATGTTTGTTAACATATTAATGCAGTTACTTACTTTTGATTCAGATTTTATCTAATCTATGATTCACCTTTGTTACACTTTGAATTTTTCACAGAATACCTTTTAAGCTTTTCAACTGTTTTGTCTCTTGCTTGTGTCTGTTATTCTATTTATCATTGCTTTTATTATTTTTATTAATTCATTATTTTATCATCATTATAATTTCATCTTTTTATATTTGCCGTCCTGTTTTTTTTTTTTGCTTTCAATCAACTTTTATTATCTTTTCTTTTTTATGTTTTTAGCTTTTATTTCAGTCCTCGTGGTCTCATTTTATGTTGCATGGTTCTTGTATTTTCTTGGTTCCTCTCACATTTGGAAAAGGCCTTTGAACCAGAGGCCCAAATTCACCTGAAGCTCCAGTTTCTCTCCTCTTAACTTTCCCTGCTCGTGTCTTTTTTTCCTTATGTGTGTTTTTGTAAGAGTGCCCTTGAACTGAGCTTTTTGTTTCATTTCCTTATGCTGTAGTTTTTATACTTTACTGTTTGTTGTTCCTGCCTGTTTGTCGAAGCACTTTGTAGACTTCTGTTTTAAAAAGTGCTATATAATGAAAGTTATTATTATTATTATTAAAATGATATATACAACAGACAGATAAAAACAAAAATATAAATAAATATAAACAAAAATAAAAATATGGCTGCTGGCATCCTGTGTGACTGTATGGTATTGTCACCAAACCAGAAAAGGAAGACCTGACAGGATGGATAAAAACAACCGCTGTTGCCAGAGAAGCTTATTTGATTGTAAAGAGAGAACCAAATTTAGAATCGTTGTGTTTTTTTCTACTGAACATCATCAAAGTTTTGTAGATCATCTGCTCTGAAATGATCACCTCCGGCTCTCTCGGCCTTTCACTGATAGTTTGGACTGTCCAAGCAGGTCTCCAGACCTGAACCCTATTGAGCACCTGTGTGAAGTCCTCAAAAGGAAGGTGGAGGACTGCAAGGTCTATAACATCCACCAGCTCCATCATGTGGTCATTAGTAAGTGGAAAAGGATTCCAGTGTCAAAAAGTAATTCTCTGGTGAACTCCCTCCTCAAGAGGGTTAAGGCAGTGCTGAAAAATAATGATGGCTGCACAGAATATTGACACTTAGGGCCAATCTGGACACTTTGACTTAGGGGTGTACTCACTTTTGTTGCCAGCAGTTTAGACATTAATGGCTGTGTGTGGAGTTGTTTTGAGGGGACAGTGAATTTAAACTGTTTAACAAGCTGACAGCTCACTACTGTTCACTGTGTCAAAGTGCCATTACCTCACTGCTGTCCCATGAACAGATATCATCAAATATTTGGAGAAATGGGAGGGGTGTACTCACTTTTGTCAGACACTGTACTTCCTATTGGCTGGGAGCAGATTTTGTTTCATGTGAAAACAGGTTTGTTTTGTGTGTGAGCAGAAAAAATCTGAGAGGAGATATGAAGGAAGTTTTGGAGGAGAAATCTGAGCACAAAATGGCAAAGTTTTGCTCGAAAACATGTAAATCTGCTCTCAAATGTGAAAAATCTCAAACCAAAAGGCTTTCCTCTCAAAAATTAAACTTTGCTCTCAGACATTAGAGCATGTTCTCGAATAAAGATAGGATTTTAATTCCATAATAACAAAGAAACTTAAATTTTCTGTCTTGGTTTCTGTAAGAACTCAGAGTCATATCCTTCAGTCTCCCCTGATCAAATCATTAAAACTTTATAGACGATGAACTCATTAGAGAAAGACAGAGGATTTGAGGGGGATGTGCAGTTTTTGAAATTCAGATAATCTTCAAAACTTTCATTTTCAGAGGAGTGTGCAGTTTTTAGTCTCTATTGCTTTATCATTAAATAACATGGTGTCTGGACCTTCAGCGTTTGTTCCTGTCACATTAACTTTTACATTTATATGATTTTCACTACAATAAATTCAAGGTAATAACTGCTGTTTTTGTAGTAATTTGTTATTTCAGCACAAAAAATGGATAGCTGTCCTTGATGCCATTCAATAAAAACATAAAGACATCATTCTGGTTCATATTTATGAGGTTATATTTGGGCCACCAGAAACTGAATTTGAATTAAAATATTGAATTTGAAAAGCATTCACAAAAGACAGATTCAGTTTTACAATTCAATTTCAAGTCAGAGCGGCATGACCGTTACGTCATCTTGTGCCTGTAAGGGAGACTAATCGAGCACAGATCCACAGACACGTCTACACGTCCGCACACTCTCCTGTGTCGTCTGTACTCCTCCTCTGCTGAGCGGGAAGATCATCATTTCAAAGATGGCTGAAGACCAGTGGTTGTCACTTTATATTCAATATATGAATAACTGATCAAATATGGGGATAAATATCTGTAACCGAAGTGTAAATACATATTCAAATGTAAAATCTGAGTGTTGTGGCACATCAGGGTGCTTGGAGTAGTGGACAATTTCGTCCAACAGAGGACGCTCTGAGCGCAGCTTGACCGTCAGATAAAGTCCAATTCAGTTTCTGGTGGCACAAATATAAACTCATACATGTTGCTCAGCATTATGTTGAAAACCTGTTTCTGTTTTTATGTTGATGGTTGTGGAGACTTGGTGAACATAAAGACAGTTAATAACCATCATGTATGCAGAGAGCAGATGTGGGCCTAAAAACAAAGAGTCTGACAGTTTAGATCTATTTGAAGGTTCTACATCTGATCAGTCAGTGAACATGTTTTAATGATCCATCCATCAACATCTCCATCTTTAAAATCAGAAATATAAATGTAAAATCATCAAGCAGCTCTATGGAACCAATAAACCAGTTACATGTCCCCGACTAGGTAGGTAAACTGAGGAATAATTTATAGAAATGGAAGAACAAACATCACAGTCTATGTTAGGAGGTTTTTCATGTATTAAAATATAATTAGAAAACTGCTGGTTTGTGTCACACTCTTAAGGATGTTGTATGAACATGCAGCTGTCTCTTTAAATAATAAAAGAATGATGACGATGAAAACAACAAAAAGGTATTTGTGTTACCACAGAGACGGGACAACCTGTTGGACAGGATTGTTTCTTCACTTCCTGCTGCTGTGGCGCAGTTGTTTTTCCCTGAGCTGAAGTTTGAGGTGAGTCAAACTTTTCATGATTTATTAAAATATTAGGACATTTAGGAGCAGAGGGAGGACTTCTCAGCAGGTATCAGGCTCAAAATCAGCAGCTAGACTCTTCTCTGCTGATCCTGAGTGGTGGACTGAATGACCCAGCTCCATGTGATCAGCAGAGTCCTGATCTACTTTAAGAGAAAGATGAAAATTCAACTGTGAGGAAACACTTGTGCTCTTAGTCTGACTCTTCTCTTCTGGTAGAACCAGTTGGAAGGTTTCAGACCCAGCTCCCTGTGATCAGCTCAGCTCTGAGGATGTTGATGCTTAATATGATGTTGATGTCAATGACACGAGGACTTCATGATGATGATGATGATGTTGGGCTGACTCGACAAAGTATTCTGTCTATTGCCTTGTTACATGGGCGTCGCCACCATTCAATGTGAAGGGGACGTGTCCCCTCCAGATTTCAAAATTCTCCATTTGGACCCCCCCCCCACATTTAACATAAAATATTGGTTCATCCAGCGCCTTTTCTACTGCCTCGTAAAAGAATCCATTCCACGTGATCGCTAATAGAAAATACATAGTCGACTTGTTAATCCACTCCGTGTTTTCAGGACAACCTTCAATGACAGCAGCATGAAGTGAGTGACCGTGCATCTCAGGCAGTGAATGAGAGCAGCAGGCTGCTCGAGGCAGGAGGTTTGTTAAGATGAGGCCAAGTTATATCAATGTTCAGCTCAGAAATGAAAACTAGAAGTAAGCTAATGAATTGTTGCAATATTTGCTCCTTCCCCAGACATAATGGACATTAGAAATTTTTTAACAAAGAAGCGGAAAGTAAGTCAAAATGTCCCCACAATACAGGTGTTTAGCTAATGGAAACGTTAGCTGACTTATTTCAGTTGTTTATAGATGCTTAATTAATGCATCCCGATCCCTTTGGACAGCAGATTGAGAGTGAGTCAGAGCAGGAGCAGGGTCAGCAGCTTGTGACGTGAGGGAGAGGGACAGTGCAGAGACTTCAGTCACAGAGGAGAGTGATTTACGGTGCTGGGCTGGTAGTTACAGGATGGATTTACATTACTCCACACAGCTCTACAAACATCTATATGATTACTGATCAGTTGAAGTTTCTTGTATTTAGTTTCTATGGGCTCCAGATCAAAAGTTACTGTATGTATGAATGAATAATCATTGTAGCTAGGGGTGGGCAATATGGCAAAAATATCATATCACAATTTTTTTAATATAAAATCATAATCACGATTTTATAATTATTCTTTGATTTTTCTAGACTAATTTGCATGTTTGACCATTTTTCCCCCTATGTTTGACATATAAAATATGTAAAACTCTAAAAGAAAAAAAAAATAAAATTTAAGCCAAAGAAACCCTCTGAACAGGTTTTAATTTAAATAGTGCAGCTTTTATAAAAATGTGCAATAAATGTAGAAATACAAGGTAATGAGCAACAATAAAGTGACCTTTGGTAACATAAAAACTAAACACACCAAATAGCTTATTGAAAAAGTGTCAAATATAAATGCAAACTTAAGTTACTGTTTATCTTTTAAAGTACAACACTTTAGAACAAATGTTATCTAACTGCAATGTCTATAACCTGAGTGAATAATACAGCTTCTTTATAACAGATTTTTGGTCAGACATCTCCGAGCTTTTATCTCCTTTTCTCTTTCTGCCATGGCTTCACGCTACATAACCAAACAGGAGATTTCTGCTTTATGAGATCATCCCCACATTATAATGCTTAACAATTTAATATTGTTATATCGTACACCACTAATTGTAGCACTGTCATTAGGCTACTGATGTCAAATAATACCTATAGACTGCAATAATTTAATCAAGGTTGTTTGAGGAGGAAAAAAGTTGGAGACCCCTGATCTAAAGCTACTTAAACTGTACTTTATTTATTGTTATCTTTTTATTTGTATAAAAATGATAGGCTTTTTTTATTGTTAACTCTAATTTCCAGGAGACATTAGACAGAGGAGAGGGAGCCATAGCCACGGTTCATTCTCTGAAGTTCTCTGCTTGACGGAGTGATTTTGTGTTATAAAGGCTACATAATGTCATGTCATACCTGTTCAATGAGTGAGATTATGAATATTATTATATAAATACAGTTCACTGTCACTATTGCTTGGAATGGTGGTATGTTGTGTTACGTCTAAGGCTAAATAAAAAAAAAGAACAAACAAAATAAAAAGTAAAATGCAACCAAAAAGTCATTTTTGGTGATAAATTATGTCATATTTATCACATTATCTTAGGCATGACAGTGAGTTTTAAAAGGCTGAAAGTTGAATGAGGACTAATATTGAGTCTGAAAAATGTGTCTTATCAGTAAAATTAGATGTTAAACAACCTGTTAAAATACATTAGAATGCAGAAAATGTCATCTAATTAACCCCCGGAACCCATACCAGTGTGTCCCCCCCACATTAAAAAAGCTTCTGACGCCCCTGTCTTGTTAGAAAAACTTTCTTCTTCCATCTGTCCAAACGGACTTCCAACAGTTTGTTGTTCTTTCTAATGTTGTTCCTCTAGTTTAGATTCTTGCTTCTGTTGTTCCCTCTCTCAGATGTTCGTCACTTTGGACACAAATGTGAGCTAAATGACTCTGTAATATTGTGTCTTTGGTAAACGTGATGCATACATTTTTTCCCTTTAACTATGTCACCACATTAGCTGTTGCCTAACTTTGACCTGGACTCAGAAAGGTCTCTCAAACAAATGTGAATACAACATTCCTGCAATACCCATCCTGTTATTTAAACAACTTGACACAATATTTAATTTTAGTTATCTTTCACCCACGTGTCATGGTCAAAATATAACTTTTCATAGCTTAAAATACATATACACAAATACCCCCAAAGTAACCTAAATAAATGAATAAATAAGTAAATAACATTACCCAACAACAACAACAACAAAAGGCTCCATCTCTACTGTATACCAAGGATATATCTAGTTACTTAATTTAAACTGAGACCATCTTTTTTCCAACCACTTTATTTTCCTTTTTAATTCTATAAGTTACCTCTCCATCCTTTAAATATTTTCTACAGTCTCTAGCCATTTATTTACTTTGGGGGCTTCCAACTTTTTCCAGTTTCTTGTTATTTGTTTGAGTGCTGTAATTCTCAGAATCAAAAATAAATAATCTTCTTCCCTTTGAAGGCCATTAATACCTATTCCCAACCATAAAGTATGTTTATTAAATTGGCCCGATTTCCCAAAATCTGTTCTGTTGTATGTATGACTTCTGACCAATAAATTTCTATTATTTTTACATGTAAAGAAAATATGAGTGTGGTCCGCTTTGTCCTTTCTGCATTCCCTCCAGCAGCCAGAATTATTCTGTGAATATTTGCTTAACATCACTGGTGTTCTAAAATACCATATATTTATCTTCCAAGCGTATTCTTGCCAGAAGGGCGATTTTATGTTTGAGAAATTATCTTTAAGACTCTGTTTCCACTCGTCATCTGATATAGATGTTTTCAGTTCTATCTGCCATTTATCCTTGATGTTGTTTATGTCTTCGGTTCTGTAATCCTAAAGTATCTGGATGGATTTGTCCAGTTATATTTTTCAAATCCTGGTTTTGGTTGGCCTTTATCATTTGTCTCAGAAGGATGGAGATCTCCAAGAGATGTAATTTGACTTTTTCCTTCAAATAATTTTCACTTGCAAATATCTGTAAAAGTAATTCTTGTTTAAACCATATCTATTTGCTATATTTTCAAAAGAATCCATTACTTCTCCTTGTACATTTGATAAAATCTTGTGAGGCCCTTACTCTCCCATTTTTGAACACCTCATCAATACTGTTTGGCTTAAAATCTGGGTCCCAACCTATCTCTCTTAGACAAGTGATTTCCTGTTCTTTAACATTAGTTATTATACATATTCTTCTCCAGATTTTAAATGTATTGTCTACTGAGTAACTTTGTGTTTTAGTCTGTGCTTTTTAGAATCTGAGAAAATCAAGGTGCTGATTGATTCAGCTAACTTAAATTCGATGAGTTTCCATTTGGGTCTCATCTCATTATTCATCCATATTAAAATTGGTTTCACCTGTGCTGAGTAACAGTAGTTAATCAAATTTGGTAATACAAGTCCCCCTCTTTCTTTTTTTGTTGCATAATCTTGAGTTTCACTCTTAGCTTCTTTTCGTCCCATAAAAATTTTCTAAGCAGCCCATCCCAAACATTAAAACTTGTGGGTGGTATGTATGTAGGCAAATTCTGAAATAAAAACAAAAAGCGTGGCAGAATATTCATTTTAATGATGTTTATCTTTTCAAATAAAGTGAGAGGTAAGATTTCCCACCTATTCAGATCCTGTTTTACTAAATTCTCCAGATTCCTGAGGTTACATGATATATTTGGTCTAAATTATTGGGTATGATAACTCCTAAATATCTCACTTTATTCTGGTCCCATTTAAAGTCAAACTGTTTTTTAATGTCTATCTCCAAATAGGTACCAATTTCCATAGCTTTAGTTTTATTTAAATTTAATTTATAACCAGACAGTATTCCATAATTTTTAACTTCATCTAGTGATGCAGGCAATGAATTATGTATCTGTGAGGTACACTATAATATCATCCCGTACATTGCTAATTTCTGTTCATCTTCCTTAATTATGAGACCTTTTATCTTCTCACTTACCCGAATCCTCTCTGCTAATGGTTCTATGTATAAAGCAAATAGTTGTGGGGATAACGGGTCTCCCCTAGTCTTGCTCCTCTTTTTAAATTGAAATTCTTAGAAAGGATCCCATTCACTCTAACTCTTGCTTTTGGTTCTTTATACATATTCTTCATCAAATTAATAAAAGTTTTTTTTTTTTTTTTTCTAAATAAAATACAAGGAAATGCCATACAATACTCTTCACCTCCCTCTCCTATTTCTTGTCCATATGCAAATTTCATCTGGGTTCTAGACTTCTTGTGTAAGTGAAAATTCTGAGTTCCATCTCCTTAATTAAAATCATCATAAACAAATAAAACACCTGGATAGATAAATACCCAGGCTGCTTGCAGAACTTTGTCTGATATTCCACTGTAGGAAGCGGTTCCCACGAAAGACCGAGGTTGCATCTTCATGCAGCCTCAATATTGGAGTGGCCAGTCTTGCCCGCATAACTATGTCGTGTCGGCGGGATCTACAACACTACAAGCACTGATTTCATAAATCCCACCGCATCATCCCCTCTGCTCCTTCTCTCTTTTCGATAGAATTAAGTATATTGTTCTGCCTTGATTTGTTTTGAGAGTACTCCAACACCGTTCATCTTTTTTGCTCTTGTAATAGGTTCTTTTGCTCGTCACATTTGTCACTTCTCTGTCCTCAGCTGACGTTAATTCTTTATTAAAACTACTCGATGTTTCTCTTGGCCTCCTAAAAGTAGAGCAGAAATTCATTCGCTATCTTTCCGCATTTGCTTCATTTTCTGATGAAAAAGTTTTTGAGGAGTCAACGGAGTTCCCCAATCTGTTTGGAAATATCTCCGTTGAAGTCCGTCCAACATCTTTTGAGAGCTTTGTTTGAGGCCACTCATTTCCATTTCTTTGATTTGTTTGTTCTTTTTGTCTTTGGCTTTCGCCTGCATTTTCTAGGCCTTCTCCAGATCCTCGATTCATACCCCTTAGCAACTATAGTTTAAGTATTCGTACGCGAGGGTCTAATTTGAGAGCTATTTTTAGGATTATATTTGGAGAGTTTTGGCGAGAGAGCCTCACTCACTGTGACATCCACCGCGTGCAGTCAAGCCACAACAACAGGCCTTAATGCGCTTTAATGCTTGGTATTTATGAGATCAGACCTGACTGCCACGGTGAACCAGGTTAAAAAGACACAGACCTCATGTTTCTGTGATCCTGATATTTGCTCGAGTAGGACCTCCTGCTGCTCCTGCTGGAGTTCTGACGAAGACCTTTACACCAGGGTGACCAGGACCCACAGGATAGTCATTTGTTAGTCAGCTGGGTTTACTCTGTGGTTACGGTAAACAATAATTCTAATTCTGATATATAATCAGTAACTGAACTTCAGGTTGGCTCACACCTGACTGATAAATTTGACTAACTAGCTCTTGGAGGATCCTTAGCCGGGGAGGGGTGTACTTACTTATTCCAACCCGGTCTTGTGAATGTTTACATCTAATGGCCAATAAAAAAATGATAACATGTAATTGTTTGGGTGGTATTAGTTTAAGCAGACACTGTTTACTCATTCTTGTGATTTGAGTTAAGATCAGACCACATTTTATGACCAATTTAGGCAGAAATGTACAAAATTACAAAGGGTGTACTAACTTTTTCCTCCCACTGTACATACATGTGCTCTTTGCGGGCACTCCAAGATACAAACACATTTTAATGAAATAAAATGTCCTTTCGAGACACATTTCATGTCTATCAAAGTTCAAACAGAGATGAAGGGCTCTGTTGTCATGGTAACCAACAGTCATAGACATTACAGGTGCTCTCACTTTGTCTCAGTTTTCTTCAGGCAATTGATGCCTGTTGACACTGTCGAACAACTCCATGTTTCTCCGTGACCATAGGAGCTATGTAAATAGTAAACACATCGTGAGCGTCTGACATGTCTTGGGATCGTGAATATGTCATTTTTTATGAAGATAGTGTGAGAAAGGACAGAGTTATCTTGATTTAAATACAGTAAGCCCCAAAGAAGGAGAAATTTTCAAATAACAATGGTTGTCTGTGGGAGATATTCATGGCCATTGGGAGTCACAGCTGGCTCTCATTGATTTTTCAAATAAGTTGGAGCTCCAACATTTGGTTTATATGAGGCCCAGGACCAAAGACTTGCTTCCTATGAAAAAAATTTCACGTTTAATGAATCGTTTCGGTGTTATCATGATTTGTTCAGGATTTTTTCAGGTCCTTCCCCAGTCTGAGTGATGTCATTCTTCACTATAGCAGGATAATTAACTTGAGATTTTGGCAGATGCAAGTGAGATTTGAAGACTCGCTGACTAAAAAACATAAACCCTATCATTATACCGGATACATTTCTGAAGACTGCATCGAGAAGTTTGAATGATCCCACCTTACCTTGAGCTGTGTTCTTGATACACCTGTTGGTGTTTCCCCTCCCTAACACACTGATGTCACCAAGCACTTTATGAGGCATGCAGCTGTTTTGGGCCTTTTGACAGTGTTGAACAGCTGCTCATTTCTTGGCAACAGTAAGAGATATGTTGATTCTAAAATTAATGTGAGCGTCGGGCAAGTCTTGGGATCGTGAATATGTAATTTTTGTGAAGATAGTGTGAGAAATGGCAGAGTTATCGCAATTTACAAACAGCTTGTCCACCATGGGGACTTCGTGTCAGGTTTGGATGGACGTCCATGGGAGAGATTGGCGGACTTTGGCAGGAACAGCTGGCTCTCATTTAATTTCAAAATGAAGTAGAGCTTGGAAATTTGTTTTATATGAGGCCCAAGCGTCTAAGATCCATTTTTCTAATTATTCAGGTTCGATGTACCGTTGAGCAAGTTTAGTAATCAGGTCTGCAAGCCTCTGACATTTGAATGCAATTGAATTGTTCCCACTAAACAGAGATTTTGGGCCGACACAGAGGAGATTTGAGGACTCGCTGAACGAAAATCGTAAGCCTATAGGGCCAACGTTCTGTATAAACACACACACACACTCACACGTATATGTACGGAGCCCCTTAGGTGCCACAGAGGACAAAATATATAACTTGTGCACACGAGATACTGATTCGTGCGCACGATATATTAAAACGCTCAAAATACTTATTCGCGCGTTTTAGCTAAAGCATGCGCACAAGCTAAAACACGACAGAGTTTTAGCTCGGCGTCTCCTTATTGTCTTTCAGTCGTGCTAACGCCACACTGGTCGCTTTGAAGGAGACAATCATTTCAAAATGCTTGTGGCCGTGAAATAAGCCTCACATAGCAGATACATTCTCTGCATCTTCCTCCGACTTCTCCTGAAAGTAAACAAATAAATTCGGCTCCATATAAGAGTACAATTCAACACTTAGTCTTACCTGTCCAGCAAAAAACAGGCAACTTCGGCATCTGTCTGCAAACTTATCCTTCAGGGTCTTCCATCTGGGAAAGGCAGCGCCGATGTTGACCCTGTTTTGCTTTTGTTTTTTTCTGTCCCGATTGCATTTGGCTTCGTCGCGTTTTCGTTTCTTTGACAAAGATTCACGCTCCACTGATGGCAAATTGTATGTGTGGTCCTCCATGTTTGTTTGTATTAGCACAGCTGCTTGGTAATCACTCTCTTCTAATTCGTCTATTTCACAACTGTGCATTTCCGGTAGGCGTCAACAAAAAAACGTGAAAGCGTATTTTTGTCTGTTCTGAGTTACGGTAGAAAAGATGGCGACGCAAGATGGTAGCCCCCTTAAGAGAGGACCCGCTCCTATGTAGATATAAATGACTTATTCTAAGGTAACGAAAACAAAACATTAATTATTTAAGGCTGATTAGAAACTAATTTAAATATAATTTTAACTAGTCTATTCCATTTTTTACCAAGTCTGTCATTTTAGATAGCATTTAATAATACACACTGTACCTTTGTCACGGGGTCCTTCTTTAAAACACCAAAAAATGTCCAAAAACACAGGCGTAGTCGGAAGAATTCGTTTGGTGTTATTTATTTATACCGGTCTCCCATCAAGCAGTGTAAAAATTCAAAAACCACCAAAAATGACGTGAGAAAAAAAATGTATATACAATATTTACAAAATAGGAGAAAATCAGGAAAGACAACATAAACCACTGAGTTCCACATTAACTCATCAGAGAGGTCACTTGGAGCTGTTACCTGCTCTGTAACCAGTTCCACACTAAGCACCCGAGCAAGCCCAGGAAGCCATCTTTTAAATCGGAAGCCCCTCCCCCTGGGCGTAACCAATTACATAACTTTTCAAAAACATACATTTTCTTCATGAATTAAACATTTCACTCTTTTCTTTACCTACCCCGTAAATCTGCACATTTAGATACCTTTTTATGCATTTTTAATAATTCAAAATTGACACAGAAAAAGACATTTACCCTCAAAACTACAAAACTGCTCTGTCCCAGTAACCTTGCATAGCAGATGGGGATCTGCCTGATTCAGTTCCTGAAGTCCTTCAGATCCCCATCTTGTAGCGCACCGTAGTCCAGTGGATTCACGGCTAAAATTTCAACGGCCCAATCAGGGAACAGAGGCGGAGCTGTGGGAAGAGCGGAAATGAGGAGAAGGCGTGGCGTCAGCAGGCGGCTACCCGATCTTTCTTGCGCAGTACATCCGCGTCCCAGGTGTCATGTGAGACCGAATTCCGCAAGATTTCCGTTTATAGGAAGCGGAAATGACGTGCTCTGTTTCCCCATACAAACACCAGACCGCGAGGCAGCATGATATTCCAAACATTCACGTACAGGCAAGAGCGCTATAAACCTGTCTAAAATGTATGCACACACCTATTAGAGCTCCCAACTGTGCACCCTTGGTCACGCTTAAGAGACAGAGGGAAAGGAGGAAAATGAAGAGTTATCAGAGTGAGGGAAACACTAGCACGGAGGGAAAAGTTTGGTGTAAGTGTGGACTCAAGCCAAGCCAAGGCCAGTATGCGGTGCTCAATGCGTGCGTGTTTGCTACACGGGCGTGCGTAGGTGTGAGTGTGAGTGCACGGACAAGGTGGAGAGTTAGTGACGGCCAAGCCTGCGCGTCAACCTTTAAATCATGAGCAGAGGGTTCTCCATCAAAACAGTAACAAAAGATGACTGTTAGGTAATCAGGGAATCATGGGAGTGATTTCCTTTTGATCCCAAAACAACATGACATGTTTAGGTTTGTAACTTTAATGGATGAAAGAGCGTCATGTTACAGTACGAGTCTGCGTGTGCTGCCATCATTTTAGATTACTTCATCTCACAGACTTAGCCAAGCTAATGTTTACTCTGAACAACAACTATCAGGGGGTGCTTCCCAATGTGCCAAAATGCAGTCTCCTCTCTCCTCTCTCCTCCGCGACACCGGAAGTACTTTGTGAGCAGCCATATTGAAGGACATTCCAAAGTGCCAAATGCGCTCGGAGGAGAGAGGAGAGAGGAGAGAGGAGAGAGGAGAGAGGAGACTGATCTGGAGGAGGCATAATCGAGGAAACACAAGTGCAGGCTTCGCGGAAGTCTTTTCACTGACAGACACGCCCCCTTGTGACGTATCTGCTTGTGGCTGTAAAGTGTCAGCTGCCCACATGTATGAGATGTAAACATCACGGAGCAAAATACAGTGATAAAGTAAAATTAGCAACTTCTTGGTAGTCATTGTAATGAGTATATCTACATTTCACACAAAGCAGTCGATGTGTAGGCCTAATGTTCCCTCAAAATGAGAGCAGTTACTAAATTTCAGTGTCTCTCTTATCTCTTTTTTAATTTTCCTCACTGTGCAAAGAAATATTTGACTCATCATTTAAAAGAATTCTAAGCTGGACATATTGATATCACAAAAAATATTGAACACTATCATGGGGCAGTTCTTTCAGGTTCTCCATCTGTTGTCTGTCCTGTCCTTTATCTGTGTTGTTTGTGTTTATGTCTGTAACTGTGAGGCTGCTACAGCAGACAGGTCTGTTCAGGAAAACACATTTTAGGTCAGACAGCTTTATTTATCCCAAAGGGCAATTCAGTTTTTGCAGTCTACCCAGACCATACATACATTTACAAACAGCAAACATGGACAATAATAAATAATAAAAAAAGAGATTCTTATTGACACATATCAGCACCCAATAGATCCCATGGTCAGGCAGATTAATGCACATTAATAAAAAGCATGTAGTTCCTGATCTAACCAAGCATAAATAAGGAGAGAAAGTAGTGAATTGTACATTTTTATCTCAGGCCTTCATATTTTTTACATATAAATGCGCAGGGAGGGGGGTTTAAGTGCTTATAGCAAAAAAAAACACATTATTTATGAACACAAAGTGGCCGCAATACAACAATTTAAAACTCCTTTCATTCTGTGCCTGGGAAAACGTGACATTTTTCTTTTTCATTCATGTACATATTCATGTTAAACTGATCGAAAAGTGAATATGAATGTACCGCGGTCGAGCACCCTGGAGTTTACATTATTTCCCTAAGTTCAGTTTCTCCCGTGCACTCTGACCGGTTTATTCAGCTGTGACGCCGTCATCACTAAAAGACGTCGCTTCATGTGACGCTCCAGAGGAGAAGACATCTCAATGCTCATAAAATGAACCTCCTCGTCTCCTCTCTCCTCTCTTCGTTTCCTCGCGTCTCTGGCATGCATCTCTGGTAGGCGGGACTAAGACGCAAGTGGAGGAGTCGAGGATGGAACTTTGGAGCTTTGGTAAGCACCCAGGGTCAACACAAGGGACACAACAACTCAATAAATACTGAACTTAGGTTCAGGGACTATGGCAATAAAATAAAAACTGGATTCTTCAACAAAAAGTGATTTGCTGATTTGAATGGACTTTTTAATTTCAATGTTATTTTCATGCTTGACACCCACAGTAAACTCAGAGAAGTCTATTGACTGTCAGCTCTCTGATTGGAGAGTCTATTTTGGTGCACTGTGTTGAAATTGTTTTATCATTTTACTTCAACTCTGAAAATTTCTCAAAGTAAACTTGTCTTCACTCAAAGGTCAGAGGGAACATTTCTAATCTGACAACATTTGGTGTTCCAGGAACATTCAAAGGAAATAATGAAGCATTTTGTTGATGTGAACAGCTGATGATGGATGACCACACATAGCTCAATAGGATCAAATAAATTAGATATGAAGACGAGCCTGAGACATCGTGAGTTACTGTCAGTGGTCTGAAATGGGATAGGTGTGAGCAGCAGCTGAGTTTGTCTAGCCAAGCAACAGTTACTAAGGAGGCGGGGCTTGGCAGAGAATCACTTCCTGTAAAGGGCGGGGCTTGATAATAGGTCAGTTACCTGTGCTGGTGTGACAGTAAATGATTCCAAACTCTGAAATCAGTGAATTAAAATGACTCCTTTCTGTCCAAACATGGACTTTACTGTCAAATCTCTGCTTCTTCAACTTCATGGTTCAAAAGTTTGATTCATTATTTTTCAAACAAACATCAGCTGAGGATGAATGTTTCATGTGAGATCATGAAGAAAACCATCCATTAAAGTGTTTCCCTGTTTCTGTCCTCTGACTCCTGTTCACAGACGCTGCCCGTTGACCCACAGAGGGAGGAGCTTCGAGCAGAGGTGATCAACCAAAGGTATTTCAATCAGGAGAGACCAAGTTTGAATGAAGTGGTATTTATTGTACAAGTTGATATGAATGAAAATGTGCATAGTCTCTGGTTAGAGTCTCTTTTGGCGCTTAGACTCCGTCGTGCTGACTTGGTGTACTTCAGGGGTACTGAGGGTGAATGGTAGATAAGATACCCCCCATGGAGTCTAGACACTGGTGGTGGTGAGGAATACAGGAGAATGAGTTGAAGACTTCTGCTGCTGGGATCCTGATGTAATTGACACAGGGACATCTGAGATGAAGGAGCCAGGATTCTGAGGAGTTGGACCTGGGCACTGGTGATATGACTGGAGGTGCCTGGGGTGGAGGAGGGTTGCCGGGATCACCGGTATGACACCAACGTACTGAATGTGGAGAAGCAAAGACATGGTTTAAAAGAAGGCTGCGCCATGATGATTGGCCAGAACATTGTGCGTGGCAGGATCTGTGTGGCTCAGTGCTTGAGTGAGAGCACGCCCCTCATCAGCTGAGATTTGAATCACCTGTGCAGGTAGGCAGAGTGAGGCATGAAAGGAGAGACTGAAAGAGCATACAGGTCTTCCTGACTGAACTTTCACTAAGCTTCATTTCAATCAGGAGAGACCAAGTTTGAATGAAGTGGTATTTATTGTACAAGTTGATATGAATGAAAATGTGCATAGTCTCTGGTTAGAGTCTCTTTTGGCGCTTAGACTCCGTCGTGCTGACTTGGTGTACTTCAGGGGTACTGAGGGTGAATGGTAGATAGGATGCCCCCCAAAAATAATGAGACGTAGATGAACAGACAAGATGAAGCCTTACCTTTGCAGATGATGCAGACTTCCAAGAAATGATGGCCTTACCTTGGCACGAGAAGATTCTATGAATATAACTGCATTAAACACAAACAATGTTAAATATTTATTCTATAGTGATGCAGAGATGATTTCTTTAAACCCAACACATCTTGTCTGAAGAACTTGGCAATGCATAATAAAGTGACTTCATGTGAACCCTGTTCAGTTCGGTGACTGCAGGTAAGAGACAGTTCTAGAACTGACCTGATACCTGAACCTGTATGACTGACCCTCAGCCATGAAACCCCAGAAATCTGGTCTTGATACCCTTACATGGAGTCTGACATGATAACTTGTTAGTCTGTTTGTCGTGACAAATGATATGCAGAGTGCAGACCTGAGAAATGATACGATTAATTGATGCATGATCACCAGTTATCTGTCATGACACAAACAAAACGAATTGCACAGAACCAGATTTTTATAGGGCAGGAATTGGAGGTCAGTTTTGAGACCTGATAACTAGAATGTCTTGTAAGAATTCAGAAAGGACCCAAACTGGAACAAGGTCCTGAGCCAAGAATTTGACCATTGATATTCAAACTGCTCGGCCCTGAAGCTGACAATTAACTCAGTTCCCAGATAGGTTATTAGACCAGCCTTAGCACTGAATGCAGCACGTGCAGCATTTAACCAGCTTGAGTTTAGCTGAAAGCCTATGAAAGAACACACGGTGTTGAATGAATGCATGCATTGAGAAATTGTACAGAATGCTTAAAGTAATCAACTTTTGGCAAATGCAGGTGTTAGCATAGCATAATGATGGTAATGATAAACAGTTTGCCAAAGCATAGTAGCGATTAGATGAGTGCAGGATAATGCTTCAATAATTTGGTAATCATAATCTCTGATAGAGTAGCGCTCTGCCCAACTGACCCTTAATCATGTGGCTTACCATGACTGGGTCCGATGACCTGTCGAGAAGTCCACATGACTAACTCGCTGTGGCCATGAAGGTCCAAGCTGACTGCCCTAATGAATGACCTGGCCATTTACTGCCCGTTAGTCTTAAACTTGCTCTGAATGGGCATCGGTGGTGCAGCTGAACAGCGTGCCCAGCCTGCCAGCGGCCCCACAGGAGTAGAACTTAGGCAGCAGGAGGATGAATTAGATGCTCCCGTAATAGGAGACTTCCCCCAAATAAGGTATACAAATACCTGTTTGGTGGAGCTAAATAATCAGGGGAGAAGCAAAGACAGCAATTAGGTAGACATCATGCAAACTGTATGATGATAGGTAATGCCAATATGCTGAATTACAGCTGAAAGACTGCAGAGAGGGAGAACATTTTAAACTTGACAGCTAGGACAGATTGCTGAGAGGGAATAAGAGGCTGACTGTGATTGAGAGAAGAAAATAAGAGGCGAGGCGAGAGGATAGCGGAAGACACACTGACAAAGGGGCATGCATGCGCAGGGAGAGAGTTTCTTAACTGAACTTTCGCTTAGCTTCATTTAAATCAAGAAAGACTACTAAAAGAGAAAGGCAAACGTGCAATTTTAACAAATTTAATGAAACAGATCATCTTTGCACTAATGAAGTCTTTGCGCTTAGACCCCAAAGGAAGTGGATCAACTTAGGAAGCGGGATATGATTTGATGCTGAAGTATAAAGACTTCCCCCCAAAATAAAAGGTATACCATACCAGTTGATCAGCACTAAAATGGAGGAGAGCAGAGACAG